>JANAVB010034018.1:2939082-3198135 GCA_029216955.1 Iris pallida | reverse complement strand
TATATATATATATATATATATAATATAGCTATATAATATATATATATATATAGATAAGGAAGTATATGCGTATGTGAGGCTATATATATATTTTATATATATATATATATATCTATATAATTATTATATATATATATATATATATATATATATATATTAATATATATATTATATATAGATATATATATATTATATATATATATTATATCTAAAAAAAAAAAAATATATATATAGATAATATATATATATATATATATAAAATATATATATATATATTTATATCCCCGCTCCGCACCAACCCCTCCTCCCTCCAACGCATCCGGAGGGACTCAGCCCCCATCCTCTTCGAGAGCCGGTCCGACCTCCTACGCCGCCACCCTTCGCCCGGACTTAGCTCCTCAGAAGGGTCTCCTCATTCCTGACGTCATCCTCCCGGATATCGTATACTCGCAGGAGTCCCCCATCCCCACAATTCCATTCTCCGATTTGGAATTGACCTCGCTTTCTTCCTCCTTCCCCCACACCTTTGTCCTCAAATTCTCCTCAGGATGTCCCAAAATCGCCAGAGTGCAGGAGGTTATTGCCAGCTGGAGACTCTCCGCGGAATACCGCGTCGCCCCCTCGACCCCAGACATATTCTTCTCCACCTCTCTTCCGATGCTGACCACAGTTCTGTGTGGTCCAAAGGCACATGTCGGGTGGATTCCCACCAGATGAAGATCATCAAGTGGACCCCCGGCTTTAGTTCTCAGACAGATTCAGCGAAGGTCGCAGTTTGGGTGACGCTGCCGAATCTTCCCCTCATCTGCTTCGTTCCAGCGGCTATTCGGCGCATTGCCAACTCCTTCGGGACGTATGTTGCCACGGCCCCTGAAACCAGCAACCTCTCCAAGGCCAACTACGCCAAATTTTGTGTGGAACTCGATCTAACCACTGAACCCCCCAATTTCATCAGTATCGAGCTCGGAAATCGCGCATTCACACCCAGCAGGTCGTATATGACAACCACATTTTATTCTGCAACCACTGCCAATTACGCGGCCACATCCAAAACACTGTCATCGTCTTCACCCTGAACTCAAGAAGAAATCGGCCCGGAACGATCACCTGGAAATTAGAGGGAACTCCAAGGTCTCTCTTACCACCACCGAACACGCACACCAGATTTGGCTCGTGTGACGGATTTTCCGACAATGGCGGAAGCCCCAACAAAACCTCTGTCCCTAAAGAAACCCAAGCTCTAATCCTCTTCAATAAGTTTGATGCTCTTGTTTCGGAAGATGAGGGCTCTCCATCGGAACCTTCCTTTGTTGACAACACAACCAATGAAGGGGACCAGAAGGATGCTGTTGCGCACAATACCACCGAGACTAGCCCACTCTCGGAGACCACGGCGGAGCTCAAAGACCCCACAGCTGCCGAGCAACCCATCATCGTACCAGACCCTGTGGTAGAAGCATTATCGATCCTCGGACCAGACCAGGTTCAGAGAGGACTTCAGATTCAAGCTGCTGGTTTTTCTCTCCAGCAATCTCTGACACAGTTTGACAGCACCAACGACGCCCTGGCAATTCCTTCGGAGGAGATCATTCTGGATTCCGCCGGAGATCAGATTGTCCAACCTAGTGAATCCACCAGAATTCCGAGCGAACTCCAGCAACATCCCAATCGCGACAGTGGCAGATAAACCAACTTCGAGCAGGAAAACAGACAAGACGGGAACAGCAGATAATCCTACTATCCTTACCAGATCCGCCTCAAGGCGGAACAAAAAACACCCTACCCATCCTCATTAATGATTAACATCCTATCCTGGAATGTCCGCGGTCTGGCCAACAAACCTACGCTGAGGAGAATCTCCACCTTGCGGAAGCTTCACAAAATCGATATTCTCATATTATCGAACCCAAAATTCCCCCAAAAGATTGAAATCTATCC
Source organism: Iris pallida (assembly GCA_029216955.1). Classification (NCBI taxonomy): domain Eukaryota; kingdom Viridiplantae; phylum Streptophyta; class Magnoliopsida; order Asparagales; family Iridaceae; genus Iris; species Iris pallida. Next base: position 3,196,197 of record JANAVB010034018.1, on the reverse strand, counting down.
AACTGCAGCTCGGTCTGCCCCAGGCCATAGCTAGTAGTAACGACATCTGGATCCTAGTCACGGAGGACGTCAACTTCGGAGTCATCCACGACTCCTTACAGGCCCTTTCTTGCTGGATGGAACACCCTTTACTCCCTAAACGCATCATCCTCTCAGCAGTGCACGGCAGCTGTGTCATTGCAGAACGGAAACAACTGTGGAGCGATCTCCTTGAAATCACACCAACCACATTAACTCTCCTTGGCTTTGCATGGGAGACTTTAATGCTATTACCAGCAGAGAAGAAAAAATTGGAGGGCGTCCGCCGCCGACCTCTGCCATGCAAGATTTCAACAACTTCATCTTCAACGCCCAACTATCCCCTCTCCAGTTCATCGGCAATGCTTTCACCTGGTGCAACATGCAAGATGGAGACAATCGTCAATACTCCCGCCTTGATAGGGCCCTCTCGAACGTACATTGGGATGGCTTGGGGTTCACTACCAGCCTATCCCACCTCAACACTACTGAATCTGACCACGCTCCCTGCTGATTGAAACTAAAAATTCTTGCAACCCCGTCAAGAAGAACTTTCGCTTCCTCAACTTTTGGACTGAGCACCCTCAATTTTTGGAAATTGTTGCGGACGCGTGGAACCGGGTGGAATCACCCGACCCCCTCGTTCGGGTGAGCAACAAGCTTAAAGAAACGAGGATTGCCCTGACCAATTGGAGCAAACAAGCCTACGGGGACATATTTCAAGCTGTGCGGGTTGCCGAGGACGACGTCTCTCGGGCAGAGGCTAGGTTTGCCAGGGATCGCTCTCCGACGGCTAGGACGGCCATGAATCTTACCAAAGCTATGCTCAAATTCAGGATCAAGGTGGAGACTGAATTCTGGAAGCAGAAAGCGAGATTGAAATGGGACAGCGATGGGGATAAAAACTCTAAATACTTCCATGATTGCGTCAAAGGACGCAGAAAGAAGCTCTCGATTCATCAAATCTCCGACGAAAATGGAAACATCTTCACCGACCAAAAGAACATCCAAGCGGCCGCTGCGGAGTTCTACTCCAAGTTATTCGCCAAAGAGACGATTCACAAAGACAACTCCTTTCTGAATCACATACCACATCTCATCAGTGACACCGACAATATGCAGCTGGAATTACTCCCAACCATGCAGGAGGTGGCCGACGCGGTTTGGGACCTGGATGCCAACAGTGCTCCCGGACCGGACGGCTTTTCGGGGGTGTTCTTTCGCACTTGCTGGGACATTATTAAACAGGACATCACTGAGGCGGCCATCGCATTCTTCCAGGGAGCTACTTACCCCAAAGCCATCTCCAGCGCCAAACTGATCCTGATCCCGAAAAGTTCCAACCCTGAATCATTTCGAGACTTTCGCCCCATCAGCCTATGCACTTTCACTAACAAGATCATATCTAAGATAATTGCTACCAGAATGGCCGGACTTCTTCCCAAGCTCATATCTGAGGAGCAAAGCGGCTTTGTTCGTGGTAGAAATATCCAGGACAACATCATGCTAGCTCAGGAGTTAATCACCTGCATGAAATTTCCAGCAAGAGGGGGCAACATCGCTATCAAGCTCGACATGGAGAAAGCTTACGACAGAATGGATTGGCAGTTTATCATATGGGTCTTCAGAGCGTTCGGATTCTCGGAAATTTGGACCAACACTGTGTGGAGATCCATTAGCAACTCGTGGTTCTCCACGGTTATCAATGGACAGTCCGCAGGGTTCTTCAAATCCTCTCGCGGAGTTAGACAAGGCGACCCTCTTTCCTCCACTGTTTTTATCATTGCGGCCGACGCTTTGAGCAGAAATCTTAATAACATGATTAACACTCCCAATTTCCAGCACTATCACACCACTAGCGGCTGCCCCCTCATCACCCACCTGGCTTTCGCCGACGATGTCCTCATCTTCTCGTCCGGGGAGATTGGCGCGGTGGAAGTGGTGCACCACACGCTGCAGAGATACTCCAGATGCTCCGATCAAAAAATCAACATCGCCAAAAGCGTGATTTACGCCCACCACAACTTCAATCGAGAGTACGCCCGCGACCTCTCCCAATTAACTTCATTCAAGGTAGCCCATCCGCCCTTCACATACCTGGGATGTCCCCTTGTGTATGGGAGATCCAACTCGGGCATCTTCGAGGAATTATTATCCAGAATCAGGAAAAAACTGGCAGGTTGGCATAATGCCACCCTATCCCCTGGCGGCAAGATGATCCTCATCAAACATGTGCTCACCTCTATCCCTATTCACATATTGGCTATGTGCTCCCCACCCAAGAAGGTTCTGACTTTGATCGAGCAGACCTTCTGTAACTTTTTCTGGGGACAGGACAAAGGCAAAGACAAGCGTCACTGGGCGAGTTGGAATTCTATGGCACGCCCCACAGAGGAAGGGGGGCTGGGATTTACCAAGCTCTCCCACATCGTCAAAGCATTCTCATTAAAACTGTGGTGGAATCTCCGGACTAGCAACAACTTATGGACCAGGTATATGAAGGCCAGATACTTCAAGCACATTCACCCATCGGTTGCCACCTCCAACTGTCGATCCTCGGCGGCGTGGCGTCGTATTCTAGATGGGCGAGACAGCGCCGAATCTGTTATCAGGCTCCACTTGGGTTCCGGTGATTCGGACCCTTTCCTGGAGCGATGGATTGGGGATAGTATGCTCCCGAGTATCACGGAGACCCCTAGAAACTGCAAGATCAGCGACCTGTGGGACTTCAGTAGAAATGATTGGAACTGGGACAAGATTCGTGATTGGTCCGGAAACGATACTGTGGAGAGCATCCGCCTTTGCGGAGTTAGCATCGGCATCGAGGCGGACGGTTGGAGGTGGTCGCTCGAGGCTTCGGGGGCATTCTCGATGCGATCAGCTAGCCGCGCTGTCCGTATTATTGGGAACCCGAGCCCGTCCGTTGCCCCCTTTTGGCAATCTTGCATCCCTAAGAAGTGGTCATTCCTTCTGTGGAGAATCATCAGGAAAAAACTGCCAACCGACGACATACTTAACACCCTGGGGATCAGCTTAGCATCTGCTTGTAATTGTTGCTCGGATCGTCAGATAGAGACTATAGACCACATCTTCTATCGGGGCGGTCTGCCCGGTCAAATTTGGAGGATCCTCAACCATCTGTGTAGGATCGAGTCGGAGAGTGGGCGCTTTCACGATCTGGCGATCTCCTGGGGATCTGCCTCCCACGGACACCAGATCGTCGCAGCGGCCGCCACTTGGGTCATCTGAAAGAACCGCAACAAGGCTAGATACGAAGGTATCCAATTTTTGGCCAACCAGCTCATCCGGGAAGTCTTTCGCCAATGCCGTAAAAGAAGCACCCGGTGCACCCACAGCTCGCGGGCATTCTGGTCCCCATTCCATCTCTAGTTCTCGCCTGTCGTTGTTCCCCCCCCCCCTCTTTTCTACTTTTGCGGTGGTATACTTGTATAGGCTTCGGTATTTTGTGCCTTGTATACTTCAGGCTTCGGTTTTTGAGCCTTGATTAATAAAAGGGGGTTTTTTGGTAAAAAAAAAAAAAAAAAAAAATATATATATATATATATATATATATATATATATATATATAGCCTCACATACGCATATATATATATATATATATATATATATATATATATATATAGATAAGGAAGTATATGCGTATGTGAGGCTATATATATATATATATATATATATATATATATATATATATATATATATATATATATATATATATAGCCTCACATACGCATATACTTCCTTATCTATATATGAACTTATATAAATTCAAAATCATTTAACAATGAGTTACCAAAGCACCAATCTTAAATGATAATTTTCAAATCCCAAAAAATAATAAATAAATAAATATAAAAAAAGGGAAAACATAGCCATAATGCGATTTAGTAAATTTGAATAACTAAATATTCCAATAAAATAATTCTAGTGGCACCCACAGCTAATATACTAGTCAAGGCACTTGACTGCACTAGCTGTACCATATTGTCTAGTCAGTGTGTATAAAAAATTTAACCATGACTAAGACTATATTTATAAATAATTAACAAAATAATTCCAAATAATTTATCTAAGAAATTATAAAAACAAAAAACATCCTTGAAAATTGGGGGGTTTATATCTTTACTAGATAGTCGAAAATGAAAAGACAACTTCAAAGAAAACTTGCAAACTTGACTTGAAAATGAAAATGCTTCGAGGCAACCAACAAGCTCTACTGGACAAGCTCAAAAAAAACTTGCAAACTTGACATAGGTCAGTACACATCTTAAACTGGCGAGCGACTTTTGGCCGAACTCATAAATATCTGTACTAAGTCAACATGTGAAGCTAGCATACATTTATTATGTGATCTTTCAACTTGTCCAGGTTCTTTATAACAATTCATAAGAAACATGATAGTAGAAACATTTCATAACAATCTTACCCATCGCCTACAGTCATCCTTTTACGAACCAGGTTAGCTTAATTTGCATATATAAAGCATACTTATTTTTCGTCCCTGCATGTTAGGTTTGCAATAATTCTTGTCTATATGCATGAACCTAACTATTTGTTGGTCCACGGGTCATTCTCCGTAATTAGCCACTGTGACCCTTGGTTCAGCTTGTCGCTAATGGAAACTTTATACACCCCTCTGATTGCGAGGTTTTTTTTTTACCTCAGGGTGTTACTCTAATCCCCCTAGGCCGAGCAGTTCAGGTGCCCCTTAACTGGTCGTGAGGATTGCCCTTGTGCACAAGTTGTCCGAGACCAATGTATGAATGCAACTCTATCAAGCAAATCTCTATTATGAGAACATATGCATCGTTCTGTGTTTCTATCTTACTCTTTATTCTCTATACGGCAAGCTGTATCCTCTATATCATGTAACTTTAGCAACATTTACAAAAATCTCTTTTCAACATAATAAAAGCTTGTAGACATTCATATCGAACACGAGTATGGCAACTGTCTTTGATTTTAGCATCTGAGTTAATTCTTTGTTTCTTATCTTTGTTGGTTGGTATCATTGATCAGTGGGACGAGGCAACAGAGTGGACTAGAGATCATTTTTATTAGGGCGTAGAGATAAATGTTTGCCCGGTTAAAGTAACTCACCAAAAGAATCTTGTTCGAGATAAGGAGAGACTTCACGCGACGTTCACGTGCCGCCTATGCATCCTCCTGCATTGGCACCAACATTTTATTAGCATACTTCGGTCTCTTTCTCTCAAGATTCAGAATGAATGCGTAATGCGATGAAAGCGAACAATGAAAACCAATCATCGAAAACCAAGCAGCGTAACAAAACATCCAACAAAACCTTTGGATTTATTTCAATAAAAGTCGATCCATTAATTGGAAAGGTTCATTGCATTTCATCCGTGATCAATCGATACCGGCAAAGGTTTCCCCAAATACTTAGTTCAAGACTAAGTCAGCAAGCCGTAGGTATTACATAGTGGATCACGAGGAGCGGGGCACTACATAATAACCCACTGAGAAAAAGTTTTGTCCTCAGAACTTAAAGAATAAGCACACCTCCAACACGATCCTGATCTTGATCAAGTAAGGTGGACAAATTGAAAACACGAGCATTCCACAACTGTTGATTGTGTGGGTTGTCTCTAATTGGCGGTGGGTCCCTCAATGGACCACGCTCCTCAGTATCATCTCTGTTTTGTGTCGTATGTCTTTTCTTCGAGCAATCTCTGAAACCATGTCCCTTCTGACCACAGTTGAAGCATTCTTTGTTAAGGGAACGACAATGTTCTCGGATATGACCCTTTCGACCACAGAAAGTGCACTCAATTTTGTTGTAAGGTTCCCCCTATGTCTTTTTCTCTCCGTCGTGGTATCTTTTAGTAGACTGATTGCGACTGGTCTAAACTTTCATTGATGTCCTCTTCAGGTTAAATTGTTCCACTAGTACCCCCCGCCTCAAAGGCATTGGCATATGATTCACATTCTCGGTTCATCACACACAATTGAATGTTATCGTTCAAACCTTGTATGAACCAATTCATGTGAGTCTTCTCAGTTGGTACCATTACACTAGCAAACTTGGCCAGTTTGGCAAATTCAGACTCATAGTCTTCCACGGACATGCTCCTTTGTTTCAGTTATATGAATTCATTCTCCATCTTTTGACTGATGGCGGGAGACAGATATTGCTCCAGAAATGCCTTCTTAAACGAGGCCCAAGAAATCTTTCCACCCCTAGCAGTTGCGGCTTCTTCGCATTCCACCAGTCTTTTGCTCGCGGGCTTAGTTACAAAGCGGCATAAACTACCTTCTTGCTACTCGAAACTACTATGAATGCGAACATACTTTCCATTTTATCGATCCAGTCTATCACCTTATCTGGTGATGTCCTGCCCTCAAATTTCGGAGGTTTTGCATCCAAAAAGTCCTTTGGCCTAAAGGAAGAGTGCATATGCGCCTGCTGGGCTCGTCACCATCCATGGGCCTAATCTCGGGAGTGTCGGTTGGATTGTTCGCTGCGGTGATATCAGGTTTGCCCACTAGCAAAGATATAATTTGGGCCAAGGCTTCCAACTGTCTCTGTTGGGCCAAGCAACGTTCCTCAGCTTCCTTCCGCTAAGTTTCCATTTAGGCCTGTTGCGCCAGGCTACGTTCCTCAGCTTCCTGGCGCTGAATTTCTATTATTGCTAAGATCTATTCCACTGGGTCGGTCGAGCCAGATGGTCGATGAGCCATTTCTCTACAAAAGAGTGTATCTTCTATCAGTCTCATAAATATTATAGACTTATTATATAGGACATTGGTTTTCATAACTCAAAAATCGGGATATTTTTGAAAGCCATCAAAATACTTTATATACTTTTTTGAAAACGATATTTGCAAAAGGCCAAGGACGTAAAGCCGTGCTCTTATACCAATCTATCACGCCTCGATCCCACTAGGGTCGTTCTTCCTCGCTTTGATCCTTGTGGGACCGTTCATCCTCGCTAAGGCATGATGTCGTGCAAGCTTAAGTTGCGCTTGCACAAGGCCAGTACCTGTACAAAACAACTAGACAAAGCAAAACACACGCACGTATCATATTTAATTTTAGAAAACCAAATATTGGACACAAAAAATTGTAAAGAAAACACTTATTTTATTCATAACTTGATAGGATTACAAAGTACAAAGCTTGCAACTCAAAATGCCATAATTTTGCTTACATATCTCTCTTCGAAACTCTTTTTCAAAATAGCCACAATGCCCATACATCATATCCTTTACTACATAGTCAAAAATGAAAAGACACCTTCAAAGGAAACTTGCAAACTTGACTTGAAAATAAAAATGCTTCGAGGCAACCAACAAGCTCTACTGGGCTGGATGAGCTTTAATGTCTCACTTGAAATCCCCCTATCTCCTTGCTAGCTGAAAAAGATGCCCACAATGTGGGTCAGTACACATCTTGTACTGGCGAGCGACTTTTGGCCGAAATCAAATATTTGCACTAAGTCAACATGTGAAGCTAGCATACATTTATTATGTAATCTTTCTACTTCTCTAGGTTCTTTTTAACAATTCATAAGAAACATCACAGTAGAAACATTTTATAACAATCTTACCCATCGTCGACAGTCATCCTTACACGAAACAGGTTAGACAATTTGCTTATATAAAGCATACTTCTTTTTCGTCCCTGTATGTTAAGTTTGGAATGATTCTTGTCTATATCCATGAACCTAACTATTTGTTGGTCCACGGGTCACTCCCCGTGATTAGCCGCTGTGACTCTTGGTTCAGCTCGTTGCAAACGGACACTCTATACATCCCTCTGATCGTGAGGTTTCTTTACCTCAGGGTGTTACTCTAATCCCCCCTAGGTCGAGCAGTTCAGGTGCCCCCAAACTGGTCGTAAGGATTGCCCATGTGCACAAGTTGTCCGAGACCAATGCATGAATGCAACTCTATCAAACAAATCTCTATTATGACAACATATGCATCATTCAGTGTTTCCGTCTTACTCTTTATTTTCTATACGGCAAGTCGTATCCTCTCTATCATGTAACTTTAGCAACATTTACAGAAATCTCTTTACAGCATAATAAGAGCTTATAAACGTTCATATCGAACACGAGTAAGGCAACTGTCTTTGATTTAGAATTTGAGTCAATTCTTTGTTTCTTATCTTTTGTTGGTTGGTATCGTTGCTAAGCAGGACGAGGCAAAAGAGTGGACTAGATATTATTTTTATTAGGGCGTGGAGATAAATGTTTGTCCGGTTAAAGCAACTCACCAAAAGAATCTTGTTCGAAAGAATGAGGGACCACGTGACGATCACGTGCCGCCTATGCGTCCTCCTGCATTGGCACCAACATTTGATTAGCATACTTCGGTCTCTTTCTCTCAAGATTCGGAATGAATGCACAATGTGATGGAAGCGAACAATAAAAGCCAATCATCGAAAACCAACATGAAAACGCATTCATCAAAACCAAGCAGCGAAAGAAAACATCCAACAAAACTCTTGGATTCATTTCAATAGAAGCCGATCCATTAATTGCAAAGATTCATTGCATTTCATCCATGATCAATCGATACCGGCAAAGGTTTCCCTAAATACTCAATTCAAGACTGAGTCAGCAAGCCGTGGTATTACATAGTGGACCGCGAGGAGCGGGGCACTACATACTATATGTAAGAGATAGTACCATTTTCAGTAAGAGATAGAAGTATTTTTAGTTACAAATATAGATATATGTAAGATACATGTTATATATCATCATCATGGTCATCTTCATCATCATCATCATTGTCCTCATCATCATCATCATCATCATCATCTTCAAATTCTTCTTCTTCTTCTTCTTCTTCTTCTTCTTCTTCTTCTTCTTCTTCTTCTTCTTCTATATCAAAGACGTACTCTTCCGAGACGTCTTCCTGGTTGACATAGCCAATTATCTGTTTGTGACATAAGTCTTGTATATCAACCTCTTCCTCCCCTCTAGTTTCTCAATAATAGTTTTAACATCCATGTTATCCACGTCCTCTTCTAAATGTTGTCCCAAACAAGGTTCTTCCACCTGGTCCTCCTGATATGCTAGGTCTCCAACATTAAATGTATTTCTAGCTTTAGTCTTAAATACTGTCCACCAGTCAAATCAATCTCTTCGACGTCTTGGATAACTTACATAGTAGACTTGAAAAACTTGACTTGCTAGCACAAATGAGTTGGACCCTCTATATCTCCTTCGCTAGTTTATATCGACAAATCTCAATTGTTTGTTAACTTTTCATCCTTGATTTGGTGTTGTGTTGAACCAATCACATTTTAGCATCACAATATTCATGTCATATGGGGCCGGATAGTGCAATTCTATAATATCTTAAAGCAAACCATAATAGTCAAACTATGGCTCCTCATCATAGATGGACCCTATTATACAAACACCGGAATCCTTTGTATTTAAGATGTCAGCAAGAAATTCTATATTTATAAGATTCTGAGTTGCTTTAAACTTGAAACCATTAATGGCATAGCCTGGCTAAGTCCTTGCTTCCTTAATCGGTCCTAATACAAAATAACGAAGGCTCTTATTTACGAGTGTTGTTCCAGGAAAGAAAACCAGCATTTATAGACATGTTATTAGCGACACAGATGAAAATGGTAGCGACAGTACATCTAACTTATTATTTGAATTGCGTATATATTTGTTAAACCATGATGCAAAGTTACAATCGACCTCCCTTTGAAGTCCCGTCTCATTAATATCAGGTGTGCTTAATTTAATTTCATCTCTAAATACACTGAGAGATAGAATCAAAATGAGTTAATATATTTCAATGACATTATTAGAGCGTCAAAGTCTAGTCACTTACATCTCCAAATCTCTAACTTCTTATGTGCCGCAATTTGTGAATACATATTTATGAGCAGGTTCCAACTCATCGTCACCCAACATTCTTTTCTTACCGGCTGCAATAGGCTTGCCCCTCACATTGAATACCAATAAGCCTCTATTGTAGTGTGCATCTCCTACGTCTTCATCATTCCTTGAAGTTTTATTTTGATTTGTCTCAACATGAGTATCAAAATAGATTGAGAAGAAGTTTGAGACCTTGTCGATAATATATTCTTCGTATATCGAAGCCTCTATGTGAGCATTGTTTCCAACTTTCTTCTTAAGATGGTGTAGGTACCTAGAATTAGACAAATTATTTTGGATAAATTAAGAGTGCAAAATCCACCTAATTTTTAAAACAAAATGCTAAACTATATATTGATATTTTACCTTTCAAATGGATACATCCATCGAAATTCAACACCTCCACCGATACGTGCTTCATATGGTAGATGAACCGGCAGATGCTCCATACTGTCAAAAAAGCTAGGAGGAAATACTTTTTCTAATTTGCAAAATGTCAGGACAATTTTCACCTCAAGTTCAACCAAATGTTGCACCATAAGCTTAGTTGAACAAATATCCCTGAAGAATGTAGATAGCTCGGCCAACGGAATCCATATTGCAGGAGACAACATCTCTCTAAGAGCAATAGATAATAACCTTTCCTTGAACACGTGGCAGTCGTGACTTTTCATTCCCGTTAGCTTGCGTTCATTAAGATCAACGCATCTAGACAAATTTGATATATAGGCGTCGAAAAATCGTAGACTTGCTATCCAGTTGCATATTAACAATCTATCTTCTCTGCTTAATGTGAATGGCGCTATTGGCTTCAAAGATCCACCAGCTCCCCTTTATATTAAATTTAACTGAGGACGGTTGCATATCTCGACCATGTCTTATCTTGCTTTGTAATTATCCTTCGTCTTTCCTTTAATATACACAACAGTATTAAAGAGATTATCAAATACATTCTTCTCGATATGCATGACATCAAGATTATGTCTTATAAGATTATCACTCCAATTGGTTAAGTCCCAGAAGATACTTTGCTTGGTCCAATTATGTCAATAACCAAATCCTTCGACACGATTGTTCGATATCGGATCTTCTTGTAACGTCCCAATCCCAAAATACGTAGGACCAGAAATACGGATACATGCCAGCAGCACTTCACTAATGGACCAAGCTACACTACAAGCCCAATAGCGAAATACTTAAGCTGTAAATCATGATAACACCCAGAAATACAATACAGTCCACAGGTATATACATCTAATCACATCCACAGAATCCACAAATAGATCAAAAATAAATAAGAAAATGTCTCAAATATCCAGCAATAAAAGTAATAAAGTCTGTGCGGGTAAAACATCCCGAAACCATAGAGATAGAAACAAAGTATAAATCAACTACAAGTCTGATGAAAAGAAAAGGAAATAATGTAGCCAAACTAAATATAAAGGTAACATGATCACGAGAAATTCTCTGGCACTATCTCGTCCTCCTGTGCCGGTACGTCTCCAGTTGGTGCTTCCGAACCGTAAACCTTCGGGTAGTCTTCAGCTTCGTCTAAGCCTGGGAAATAGCCAGGTCCTCAAGGGACTAGCAAGGTGCATAATATACATGCCAAGGTACAGAAATAAAAATATGAACTAAGGAAATCTACTGTATCCGTTTATGTTCTATGCAAGTGAAATACTTTTCTAGAATGCTAGACCCCTTCCACTAAGGCCCACTAGCACCTCAGCAGGGCATTGTCCCCAGTATTTGTGTTGTGGCACCAAGGATAATCAATTCTCGATAATGATAATCCCTTACTCTGCTACAAAGATAAAGGTCACTAAACAACGGACCACACGACAATAGGTCTAATATTGTAGTCAAGTTCTCCCCAATCCCCATGTTTAGAATCTAGCAATGTCAAGTCTGTATAGTCATCTCGAAAGTAAAAGTAATACTCATAAAGAAATCTAGAATGCTAACACGAGATCAATACCACGAATAGTTATGTAAACCTCGCATCATGAATGTGTCAGTGTCATGTGGTCAAACGTGTCAATGGACACATCAGTATGTACGTAATGCCTAATGTCAATACTCGATGTCACTATCATGACATCGGCATCCATCTATAAACGGACACTAAGTATCAACGTCCTACATCATGCAATGCTAATAAAAAAGAACAACAAAACAGAAAAGAATAATCTGTAACGAAGGCAAGGTACGCTTGCTTGTAACTACTGTCTGCGGGTAAGCCTGTCCAACTCCGGTGTCCTTGTCGATCCTTCCAAGCTCACATATAATAATACACTATATTTAATATTCTATATCAACACACCATATATAAATTATATGAGTATTTATGCCTCCTAGTTGCTATAACGTTGTTACGATACTGCATCTATTATATAAGTACATATAGGTAACAAAACCTCTCGTAAATACTTTACAATTATAGTAAAATAATATATTTAAACTCTAAAATTTATCTATAAATACTTATATATTTCTATAATTATATTTTCAATAGGAAAACCCTTTCATAAGAGGTCTTATGTCAATGCCACATGTGACTTCCTCAATTCGACACATTAATTTAGCCTCGAAACAACGATTAAATAAAATTAATAAATTCTGTAAAAATCCCAAAAATTAGTTAAAATAGTATTTATAATGTTAAACTTTGCACAACATGAAGTTTAATATGGATCCATGGAGGTTTGACACTTTTGGACACAAGTAAAGCAGAAATTTTCGGAGTTCGGTGATACGACAAATTTCTTAAATTTTTAAAAATAGTAAACGGATGCGAAAACTAACTTTCATATATGCGTTGGAAAGGTAACGACATCTAGATTTTTAATAAAAATATAAGAAGGTTAGAAACTAAACTTAGATTGGTAAAAAATAGCTCGCAATAGAATTCATTGGTTCTGGATACCCTGTCGTAGAATCGACGCTACGGGCAAACCGCTTGGAACTAGGGGATCCAGCAACCAAACGTTGGATTAAACATATAAAGGTAACTTTCAGATTTAGTTTGAGGAGAAACAGATGAGAAAAAATGGATGAAACATCATCTAAAAGTTGACTAACCTGCTGTGACGTTTCAGACTTCGATTCGACGGAGTTCCGGCTCAAGTAACACGTCGGGCACCTCTCTAACGGCCTCAAGGTTTCTCCTACAGTTTCTAGGGTGGAAGAGGATATTTAGAGGGTCGTGTGAGTGGTGGTGATGGCATAGAAATTGAGGAAAATTTAGGATTTTGATAAGGAAAGGGGGTCGGCTAGGGTTTCGGGTTTGGAATGGTGGCCGCTAGGTTTGGGGGGATTTATGGAGTAGTGGGCGGTTATGAGAGAGAGGGATGGTTAGGATTTGATAGGTATATATATATATTTAGTGCATGGGCTTTGGTTTTATCTAATTTGGATAGGATTTGGTTCTCCAAATCATACTATTATTAATAGGTTTCCTATTTTGGTTAGATGTTTGACCAAGCCAAATATATAACGGAATATTGCATATGGCTGCAATTAAACCTCTAAAATTCTCTTAAATATATGTATACGTGGTTTTGGTACTCCTAGTTAGGCTCTTACTAGTAGGGTTAACTAGGTTAGGGATCGAGTAGCATTACTAGTCAAATTGGACCCGAAAAATTAATTTAATGAGTCTCATGTGCCATTTGCAAATAAGTAGCACATGAGAACTCGATTGGATGGTACACCCTAGGCATGTGCATTGTAGACTCAAAATGGATCAAAACTATATATTGGGTCATACAGTTTCGATCTATGTCAAGTCCCAAAATCAAATTGGAAGTTGGTTTAAAAATTATGTCAATGGCTCAAATTGGCCTAAGTTGGCCTGAAGTTGCGCAAAGTCAAAGAAATGTTGAAAAGCAAAATTAGATGGGACATGATATATCAAACTAAAGGTGGATGAGTCTAGAATTCAAATATGGAACTGGATTTGAGAAAACAATATTTGATGTGCTTCAAAAATCAAAGCTACGGTAAACTACTAACATAATCATTATTAACTTTAATAAATTAAAATATCCATATAAAATAATTAAAAATAATTAAAAATAAAATCCAAAAATCAAGGGGCTTACAACCTACCCTTCTTAGAAAATTTCGTCCTCGAAATTAAAAGTAACACAATTCTACATTAAAAAAAAAACTTATCCTAAGAATAATTAAGCTAAGATTTACCGACATCTTGGAATAAGTGGGGATAACGCTAACGCATAGAATTTTCACACTCCCAAGTTGATTTTTCCGGAGAATGGTGCCTCCATGCAACACGAACCAGTCTAATTGTCTGTCCTCTAAGCTTCTTCTCACTCATATCCAAGATATCTACCGGCTGCTCCTCGTATGATAAATTGGGTCCAACCGTGATCTCAGAGTGTTCGACCACATGACTGGGATCAGTCACATACCTCCTCAACTGTGAGATATGGAATACATCATGCACACCTTTTAGTGATGGGGTAATGCAAGACGATATGCCACCTCTCCTACACGCTCATGATATCGAACGGTCAAATATACCTTGGACTCAACTTCCTTCTACTCCCAAATCTACTAGTGCCCCGCGTCGGTGAGATCCTCATAAATATATGCTCTTCCTTCTTGAATTCCAGTGGTCGACGATGCGTATCGGCCCAATGCTTCTGTCGGTCTTGAGTTGCCTGAAGATGACTCTGAATCTGCTTTACTTTCTCGACTGTCTACGTGACAAGCTCTGGTCCAAGTATTGATTGCTCTCTATCCTCTGTCCTCTCTTAAAGTCTTCGAAATCTTGTATCTGTAGGTAATGTTGCCTTTATTCAATCCTTAAGTAACAACTGTACTTCAAGATTGGCAAGTACTCCTTGCAGTCCCGACATAATGACTTCTATTCCAAGCTCATAAAGATCCTCTAATAACTGTGACTGAGCTGCCAAAAAATATGCAGTAGGCTTCCTACTCAAAGCATCTGTCACTACGTTCGCCTTGCAAGGATGGTACTGCAAATCTATGTTATAGTCTGTCATGAGCTCCAACCACCACCTGTCTCATATTCAACTCCTTTTGCATGAAGACATACTTCAAGCTCTTATGATTCGTAAATATCTCTACACGCTCTCCGTACAAATAATAACTACACATCTTTAATGCAAAGATCACAACTGCTAACTCCAAATCATAAGTAGGATAATTCTTCTCATGTGCCCTTAGTTGCCTCGATGCATAGGCTATGACCTTCCATGTTGTATCAAAACACATCCAAGTCCACTACCCGATGCATCACTGTATACAATGAATCCTCCCGATCCAGAAGGAAGCGTCAAAATAGGTGTTGAGGTCAACCTCTTCTTCAACTCTTTAAAAGCCTTCTGACAATCTTCTATCCACTGGAACTCCTGATCCTTATAGGTCAACCGTATCATCAGCTCTGCAATCCGTGAGAAATTCTTTACGAACCTGCGATAATATCCTGTAAGTCCAAGAAAACTCCTAACTTCTGCAATCGATGTTGGTGTCAGCCGAGACTCTACATTAGCTATTTTTTCCTGATCAACTAAAAGTCCTTCTCCCGAGATAATGTATCCATGGAAAGGAACACTATCAAGGCAAAATTCATACTTACTAAGCTTAGCATACAATCTCTATTTCCTTAATACTCCCAACACAACTCTAAGATGCTTCTTGAAAATAAGCTAGGGGAAAAAGGATTAAAGTGTTTACTGCAGAAGAATTCTAATACCACTAGTCGTACCATTCTATCGTAGGTATAATATTATAACATATTCAATGATACTCGTTAGTTCACTCCTAGCAATTTCTCATAATATGCTCTATGCATCCGATATCCAAACACTCAGACTCGACTCATAATCTTACTAGGATCCATCTCTAAGGAACTTATCCGTTTCTAGCTACCCAACATCACAATCACACCAATAATCTAGCTTAATTATATTCTATAATATAACTATAAGGTTTGTCTATTTTATTTATTTAATAAATAGAAGGTAACAAAAGCCTAAGGCTGGGTCAAACAAACCTATATACCAATTTCAAACAATGGTAGGGTCAAGCAAAGCATGAGGGTTTGTCGAACTATTTCTAAGAACGACGTGAGGCCAAACAAGATGCATAGGACGTAGTCTAGGTAAGACTCGAGAACCTTATATCTCCGTGATTATGTCATGTGAAGTTACTGTCACGTCAGTGTGCATCTGGTTGCAAATAACATTCTTGTTCTATAATACGACGGATGGCTGCAGTGCACATCTGTTATGCCAGGTAATCCAGGTTCTTGAGCTTATTTTGGCCAAATCCATAAAAGATTTTTGAATTGACTTTTTACGAAAATATAAGGGAAGAGATCAACATGCATAGTATATAGGTCAAGTAGAATTTGATAAACAAATGTCACCATGATGTCGTATCTGAAGTCCTGCCTCACCAGTATTTCTCTGGCTGCGAAACTTTAATTTTGTAATACAAGGATAAATATAATTTCTCAAACTTTTCCTTGGACCAATCCATAAGACAATTTCCAATAACTTAACGAAAAGGAACGAGAAGATTTACTTAAGTTGTAAACAGGAAAGGGTTTAGTCAAATCTCGAGTAAGAAAGAACACGAAAGCAATCATGTTGAGAGAAGATACATGAAAGCAGTTATGCTGAAGAGTCTGAGAAAAGTCTATAATTATGTTTTTGGATGTAACCTCAAGTCCTATTCCTTAATCGGTTACAGGCTCGTAATAGTACGACTATCCTAGGTATCACCATGACTTCGCACAATTCGGGAAGACCCAACCTGCACTTATGGCTTTTAGTATTTATGCCCCCGCTTTCCTGATGCGATAGTAAGGGGAGGATATGCCCACTACGAAGATTCGTCTTACTAGCACGAATAAATAAGGATTACGGTAGAAAAAATAAAACTGGATGCAAAAGAAGCAGTCAAGTGAGAGTTTGATACGAAGTCAAAGAATGTATCAAGCATGTGGATGTGATCCTATGGGTCTTTCCTATTCTAATTGCAGGCTCACGTCGGTACAGAAACGTAACCGAAGTGATTAACGTAGACCTGCATGGGCCACCACAAAAATATGTAACGCCCCAGTCCCAAAATACGTAGGACCAGGAATACGGATACATGCCAGCAACACTTCACTAATGGGCCAAGCTACACTACAAGCCCATTAGCAAAATACTTAAACTGTAAATCATGATAACACCCAAAAATATAATACAGTCCACATGTATATACATCTAATCACATCCACAGAGTCCACAAAGAGATCAAAAATTAATAAGAAAATGTCTCAAATATCCAGCAATAAAAGTAATGAAGTTTGTGCGGGTAAAACATCCCGAAACCATATAGATAGAAACAAAGTACAAATCAACTACAAGTCTGATGAAAAGAAAAGGAAATAATGTAGCAAGGCTAAATATAAAGGTAACATGATCACGAGAAATTCTCTGGCATTATCTCGTCCTCCTGTGCCGGTACGTCTCCAGTCGGTGCTTCCGAACCGTAAACCTCCAGGTAGTCTTCAGCTTCGTCTAAGCCTGGGAAATAGCCAAGTCCTCAAGGGACTAGCAAGGTGCATAATATATATGCCAAGGTACAGAAATAAAAATATGAACTAGGGCAATTTACTGTATCCTTCTATGTGCTATGCAAGTGAGATACTTTTCTAGAATACCAGACCCCTTCTATTAAGGCTCACTAGCACCTCAGCAGGGTATTGTCCCCAGTACCTGTGTTATGGCACCAAGGACAATCAATTCTCGACAATGATAATCCCTTACTCTGCTACAAAGATAAAGGTCACTAAACAACGGGCCACACGACAATAGGTCTAATATTGTAGTCAAGTTCTTCCCAATCCCCATGTCTAGAATCTAGCAATGTCAAGTCTGTATAGTCATCTCGAAAGTAAAAGCAATACTAACAAAGAAATCTAGAATGCTAACATGAGGTCAATACCAAGAATAGTCATGTAAACCTCGCATCATGAATGTGTCAGTGTCCTGTGGTCAAACGTGTCAATGGACACATCAGTATGTACGTAATGCCTAATATCAATAATCGATGTCACTATCATGACATCGGCACCCATCTATAAACGGATACTAAGTATCAATGTCCTACGTCATGCAATGCTAATCGAAAAGAACAATAAAACAGAAAAGAATAATCTGTAACAAAGGCAAGGCACGCTTGCCTGTAACTACTGTCTGCGGGTAAGCCTGTCCAACTCCGGTGTCCTTATCGATCCTTCCAAGCTCACCTATAATAATACACTATATTTAATATTCTATATCAACACACCATATATAAATTATATGAGTATCTACGCCTCCTAGTTGCCATAACGTTGTTACAACAATGCATCTATTATATAAGTATACATACGTAACAAAACCTCACGTAAATACTTTACAATTATAATAAAATAATATATTTAAACTCTAAAATTTATCTATAAATACTTATATATTGCTATAATTATATTTTCAATAGGGGAACCCGTTCATAAGAGGTCTTATGTCAATGCCACATATGACTTTCTCAATTCGACACATTAATTTAGCCCCGAAACAACGATTAAATAAAATTAATAAATTCTGTAAAAATTCCAAAAATTAGTTAAAATAGTACTTATAATCTTATACTTTTTACAACATGAAGTTTAATATGGATCCATGGAGTTTTGACACTTTTGGACACAAGTAAAGCAGAATATTTCGGAGTTTGGTGACACGGCAAATGTCTTAAATTTTTAAAAATAGTAAACGGATGCAAACCTAACTTTCAGATATGCGTTGGAAAGGTATCGACGTCTAAATTCTGAATAAAATAATAAGAAGGTTATAAACTGAACTTAGATAGGTGAAAAGTGGCTCGCAACAGAATTCATTGGTTCTGGATACCCTGTCGTAAAATCGACGCCACGGGCAAACCGCTTGGAACTAGGGGATCTGACGACCAGAGGTTGGAGTAAACATATAAAGGTAACTTTCAGATTTGTTTTGAGGAAAAACATATGAGAAAAAGTGGATGAAACATCATCTACAAGTTGACTAACCTACTGTGACGTTTCAGACTTCGATTCGACGGAGTTTCGGCCCAAGTAGCACGTCGTGCACCTCTCTAACGGCCGCAAGGTTGCTCCTACAGTTGCTAGGGTGCAAGAGGATGTTGAAAGAGTCGTTTGAGTGGTGGTGATTGTCACGCCCCGATTCATAGAGTCATTTATTCACATATTTTATCTCTTGGAATCGATCGTCCTCGCTTGGGCGTGATGCCGTACAAGTCTGGTATTGCACTTGTACAAGGCAAAGATGGTACATAATCGATTATTCTTCAAATAGGAACACATCGCAGCGGCAGAAGCAGATAAATTGAATGTAATGAGGACAATCTTTCTTATTGAATAGAAGTACATCACTTCTTTATAGCAGCGGAGAAAAAGAGTAACTTGAAGCCACACAGAGATATGTAGAACTTTATTCTCTTTATTGATAATTGAAGAAGAGTACAAGACTTGTATTGAAGTACAATGATTACAGCACATCTCACTTTACATTGGAACCCAACTGAACAATGCTATACAGCTTACATTTAATATTTGGATACATTGGATTACCACTCGATATACTGACTTGGCTCACAATCTCACTGATACAACTGATTACAATGTTCCATACATTATGCCCTTTATAAACAGAAGACATCATCTTGTACAAGGAGAGCTTCTGTATGCCCAACAAATCTTCGATGCCGTGGAACCAATCCAGCTAATCTTCGCGTGTAGAACATTCCAAGCACGAGCACCTGCCCACAAAACGTGGCTCAGCACATCATCTATGTACTGGCGAGCAGAATCCAACCCACTCGCATAAACCAACATTTAAAGTGATCATTTAAGCAAACATTTATTAGAATGGTCTTTCTACTTGGGGCCTAGCATCAGTTTACAGTTCATGGGCAATCATCAGAGTGAAGCATGTAAACATATTCTTTGTAGCATTCATGTGGACATATCTTTTTAGCATTCTTGGTGTTATCATGCAAAGGCATCATTGAGGCATACTAGGTGTTATCATGAAAAGGCATCATTGAGGCATCGTTAACATTAACATCTTAAACATTATGACAGTTCTCACTTCAAGCATCACTTAGCATGGATGTTATGTTTGAGCACTATTTATAGCAAGGCATCTTTCTAGCATAATGAATTGAACATGTTAAGCAGGCAAGTTAAACCAACTTATACAATATCACAATTATGTGATTTCTTACCGATAGCCAACTTCTCGTACTTGCATCAAATACAGGTTATCTGATATACTTACTCTGCCTGTACAAAATATTCATTAGCATGCATCCTGACTACATGGTCACTGGTGTTGTTAAACCATATGGACTCTTCTTATTTCATTTCATTTTAAGATAATGCGGTCAGCATAGTAGGTGGCGAACCTCTATGCCACCCCGTCTTATCCGTGCTCCCATAGCACTCATCATTATTTCCTCCTAGGCCAAATCGGTCCCAGGGCCCTAGGAACCGTTCGAGGAAATTATTACTCAAACCTTGTATACAAGTTGTCCATGACCATGCGAATGCGTGTCCGACTCGATTGTGAACATAATCGCATGGTAAAATATATTAAGGAAAGTAAAGGCAACAGTGCATCATTAGTCATATTCAATGACTTATTCATTTCATCATTACCATCATTTCATTTGGTGATCTCAACGATCCCAGCTTTATCATTTCTTATTCATTGCTTCATTGCAACGTATCTCATATCATTCCTTTCTTAAGAGGAACTTAACATTCATTTATTTCATAGGGACATTTATTCATTCATTCATTTCTTATAAGGGACAGGCAACATTTCATATTCTTGCAACAGTTATACAGATAGTACATGATTCTAGTGTTTCATTCAGTTCATTGGTTCGATAGCACCGCCAGTTCACTTCTTATTCTATCATTCATAAGGTATCTCATTAATCAAGTGTTTTATCGTTTCAGCAGCATTAAGCATAAGGGGCAATGTTATCAATTCATTCTCAGGCAGCGAATCACATTAACAGTTCAATATGTTATACATTTCAATAATTCTCAACAAAAGCATCTCTATTATTCAGCAACTAACATAAGGAACATTTAGGGGCAGTTCATAGCATTTCAATACTTCATCTATTAAGCATGAAGGAGTAAGGAGGAAGAAGGACAGTTCCACTCACCTAAATTTCTACTAATCGTAGCTCCACCTGCGAGCCACGTTCCAATACCCATTCCGTCTAGCCAGCTAAGAGAGACTACATCAGTCTCAATTCTCCTGATTCCCAACATAAGTCACGGTCCAATATTCTGATCCCATCCAATAAGCCAACCAAATGCCTCGTGCGGAGCGGGGCATTACATAATATACCACTCAGAAAAAGTTTTGTCCTCGAAACTTAAGGAAACAAGTCTTCTACAAGATTCACTTAATCACCATGAGTTTACTCATTCAGCTTCAAATCAATATTCATTTCAGCCCACTCGGTCATTTCAAAATATCTATCCAACTGTACCATTTAAATCCATCCACGATTCGATCTGTCTATCTCTTTTTCAATTACTTGTAACTTCTCCTTGATCCGCCAACATTTTTCTTATATTTCTATCTCAGTCGCAACATATCACTTCGTTTGGATCCATACACATATTTTAGGCGTCCCCAAAACATATGCATTTCAGCCAAAGTCCGTGCTAGTGCGATAAATTCTTCCCATAATGTTATCTCAGTCACAACCAATCACTTCTGCTGGATCCATACACATATTTTAGGCGTCCCCAAAACATATGTACTTCAGCCAACTTCCATGTTAGTGCGATTCGATCAGCCACAATATAACTCTCTTTTCTAAATCCAACTTAGCATCCTTTCAATTGACTTATTGCTTTATTCACTTTGCCACAATCACTATTTTCCAGGCCACTACTTAACATCAGGGACAATCTCCATCCAAGCATAACATTTTCTAACATTCGATCAAGGGTCTAACTTAGAGCCAATCATATCAAGGGTTCACAACAACAATCATTTTCCTTCCAAAATCCAACAACATTTTTCACCGAGGTAATTCATCTTTTCTAAAAGGCACAATCCAACATCACCAACTATCGATTATCCGAGTCAGGGTATAAATCTATGCAACAGTCAAGGTTAACCCAGCTATCCGATTATAGATACTTATCCAACATTTCCGTCATGAGCAGTCAATTCCATCTCATATAATAATTCACTATTCGATACATACAAATCAAGTCTCATCCCACGACTCTATTTCCCGCTATAGGCCGACACATAATCCTCCAGGGTCAAACATCTCTAAGGTTCATATTGGAGCATATACTTACAACTTATCATTCTTAGATCATACTCATCACCATCTCTCGTTCAATGCCACAAGGTCATTCTATGGGTCGCCAACGGCCATCTATTATTCGGTCCAGTCTCAATGGTTAGCTATACCGACAGCTATACCTAATCATTCAGGTGACTCCCCTAGAGTGGACGGCTACTAGGGTTATACTAGTTTCTTATTCTTAAGGCCAACAAGCAACCAACAGTTCTAAGGAACTCTACCCAAACCTATGGGTTTTAACTCAGTCTGAATAACTAATCGCCATTGTTGGTTATGCCAACAATTGGTCATGCAGCCCACAGTTTCTAGGGTCAAGTCTATCTATCTAGTGTCTTCCTCAAGGAATAATTCCCACAGAGGCTCACTCTAGACTTACCCAACGATCGACTAAGATCGATCTATCAACATCACGGTCAAATTCCAACCCGACATACGATTCTCATCGTTCAAAAAAAAATCCATCAAGTAAATTCCTAATGATCCACATTTCTATTCAAATTCCTTTGTACCCACACGAACCCATAAGCCAATGCTAACTATTCAAGGGTCATCGATTCCGATAATCTTAATATAATTATGGAATCATACTATTCGGTCCGTATGACAGAGTCAAACCACTAAGTCATAAGCCAACAATCTATATCCCAACCAACAATCCCTATACCGACATTATCCAACATGTTTGCAATTTCTCGTTTCCATTTGATTCTCAATCATCAACTATCTTACGGCATTCTTAATCTCATGCAGTAATGGTCAAGTAGTTCATCCCATTCAATCCGACAATTTATGTATCACTTAACCATCCTCTAGGCAACAACAGTATTCTGAGTCACTACTTGTTATTTTTCTAGTACAATTCAATTCTTCAGCATCATGCATCTATGTAATGACTATCCTTTGGTGATCAAGATGGATTGACATCCATTACACCTTAGGATCAAGGCACAGATTTCTAATATCCCTTTGATTCACCGACAATATTTTTAAACTTTCAGCTTAGCAACCAACTTTGTATAAGCCACATTTGATTTGCATCCAACCAATCGAAGTCAATATTCAGATGTTCTAAGCCACAATATTCTCTAGCCAAGTCTATTTACCCGTAGCATACTAACTGTCTTACTAGCTCGAGTCATCACTCGACTAAACAATTTCTAACCAAGCCAACCGGTTACAATTTCTAGAATCTTGCTACCCAACATAGCATCACCGTCAGGGGACACTCGAGTCATCTAGCAACAATACATGACTCCCAGCTACGTCTCGGCACTACCCAGTACTCACAGATAGTCTCATTGCTATTCTATGGAAAGGGTCAACATACATCTCGTTCTGAGGTGGTAGAGGCAATATACCACTCAGAAACGAAGCCATCCTTAAACAATACCAACTCAATCTATTCCGGACATTCATGATCTATAATGATCACAATACTTAACCAACATCTCGGGGTCTCAATATCACAAGATAACATTCTTAGGGTCTCAAAAGCAGTAGCCAGTACACATGAGTCAATTCACTAATTCTGTTGAGCTCATTCATCAATTATTTCATTCCCAATTCTTTTCCAAAATCACATGCAATTCTCAACTCGTTGCAGCATACATAGCCATTCCTTTATTCCCACATTCCAAAAAGCATTCACAATATAGCATACTATGGCATCGAGTCATTGTTGGGTTATTTATGTCCAAACCAACAATAATCATTCATTTAGGGGCATCACAATGTATATAGACTTATTGTATGGAACATCCAGTGAGCAGCCAAGAGGGTCAATGATCTTTCAGACACGAACAACATAGGATGATTACAGAACAACAACAACATAATCGCGGAAGCAATCTTTGATTTAATCGCGGAAGCAACGTTGAGTGATCGCGGAAGCAACTTTGGTTAATCGTCGATGCAACTTTGATTTGAAATGAATCAAAGAAGAGACCAAGGACGTAAAGCCGTGCTCTGATACCAATTTGTCACGCCCCGATTCATAGAGTCATTTATTCACATATTTTATCTCTTGGAATCGATCGTCCTCGCTTGGGCGTGATGCCGTACAAGTCTGGTATTGCACTTGTACAAGGCAAAGATGGTACATAATCGATTATTCTTCAAATAGGAACACATCGCAGCGGCAGAAGCAGATAAATTGAATGTAATGAGGACAATCTTTCTTATTGAATAGAAGTACATCACTTCTTTATAGCAGCGGAGAAAAAGAGTAACTTGAAGCCACACAGAGATATGTAGAACTTTATTCTCTTTATTGATAATTGAAGAAGAGTACAAGACTTGTATTGAAGTACAATGATTACAGCACATCTCACTTTACATTGGAACCCAACTGAACAATGCTATACAGCTTACATTTAATATTTGGATACATTGGATTACCACTCGATATACTGACTTGGCTCACAATCTCACTGATACAACTGATTACAATGTTCCATACATTATGCCCTTTATAAACAGAAGACATCATCTTGTACAAGGAGAGCTTCTGTATTCCCAACAAATCTTCGATGTCGCGGAACCAATCCAGCTAATCTTCGTGTGTAGAACATTCCAAGCACGAGCACCTGCCCACAAAACGTAGGTCAGCACATCATCTATGTACTGGCGAGCAGAATCCAACCCACTCGCATAAACCAACATTTAAAGTGATCATTTAAGCAAACATTTATTAGAATGGTCTTTCTACTTGGGGCCTAGCATCAGTTTACAGTTCATGGGCAATCATCAGAGTGAAGCATGTAAACATATTCTTTGTAGCATTCATGTGGACATATCTTTTTAGCATTCTTGGTGTTATCATGCAAAGGCATCATTGAGGCATACTAGGTGTTATCATGAAAAGGCATCATTGAGGCATCGTTAACATTAACATCTTAAACATTATGACAGTTCTCACTTCAAGCATCACTTAGCATGGATGTTATGTTTGAGCACTATTTATAGCAAGGCATCTTTCTAGCATAATGAATTGAACATGTTAAGCAGGCAAGTTAAACCAACTTATACAATATCACAATTATGTGATTTCTTACCGATAGCCGACTTCTTGTACCTGCATCAAATACAGGTTATCTGATATACTTACTCTGCCTGCACAAAATATTCATTAGCATGCATCCTGACTACATGGTCACTGGTGTTGTTAAACCATATGGACTCTTCTTATTTCATTTCATTTTAAGATAATGCGGTCAGCATAGTAGGTGGCGAACCTCTATGCCACCCCGTCTTATCCGTGCTCCCATAGCACTCATCATTATTTCCTCCTAGGCCAAATCGGTCCCCAGGGCCCTAGGAACCGTTCGAGGAAATTATTACTCAAACCTTGTATACAAGTTGTCCATGACCATGCGAATGCGTGTCCGACTCGATTGTGAACATAATCGCATGGTAAAATATATTAAGGAAAGTAAAGGCAACAGTGCATCATTAGTCATATTCAATGACTTATTCATTTCATCATTACCATCATTTCATTTGGTGATCTCAACGATCCCAGCTTTATCATTTCTTATTCATTGCTTCATTGCAACGTATCTCATATCATTCCTTTCTTAAGAGGAACTTAACATTCATTTATTTCATAGGGACATTTATTCATTCATTCATTTCTTATAAGGGACAGGCAACATTTCATATTCTTGCAACAGTTATACAGATAGTACATGATTCTAGTGTTTCATTCAGTTCATTGGTTCGATAGCACCGCCAGTTCACTTCTTATTCTATCATTCATAAGGCATCTCATTAATCAAGTGTTTTATCGTTTCAGCAGCATTAAGCATAAGGGGCAATGTTATCAATTCATTCTCAGGCAGCGAATCATATTAACAGTTCAATGTGTTATACATTTCAATAATTCTCAACAAAAGCATCTCTATTATTCAGCAACTAACATAAGGAACATTTAGGGGCAGTTCATAGCATTTCAATACTTTATCTATTAAGCATGAAGGAGTAAGGAGGAGGAAGGACAGTTCCACTCACCCAAATTTCTACTAATCGTAGCTCCACCTGCGAGCCACGTTCCAATACCCATTCTGTCTAGCCAGCTAAGAGAGACTACATCAGTCTCAATTCTCCTGATTCCCAACATAAGTCACGGTCCAATATTCTGATCCCATCCAATAAGCCAACCAAATGCCTCGTGCGGAGCGGGGCATTACAGTGATGGTGCAAAAATTGAGGAAAAAGTAGGATTTTGAGAAGGAAAGGGTGTCGGCTAGGGTTTCGAGTTTGGAATGGTGGCTGCTAGGTTTGGGGGGATTTGTGGAGTAGTGGGCGGTTATGAGAGAGGGGGATGGTTAGGGTTTGATAAGTATATATATATATTTAGTGCATGGGCTTTGGTTTGATCTAATTTGTATAGGATTTTGTTCTCCAAATCATACTATTATTAATAGGTTTCCTATTTTGGTTAGATGTTTGACCAAGCCAAATATATAAAGGAATGTTGCATATGGCTACAATTAAACCTCTAAAATTCTCTTAAATATATGTATACTTGGTTTTGGTACTCCTAGTTAGGCTCTTACTAGTAGGGTTGACTAGGTTAGGGTTCGAGTAGCAGGCTTGTTGGGATGAGATATTCTTATTCCTATATGCAGGCTTGTTGGGCACAGTCATGTGACCCAACAGTATTAACGTTGACCTGCATGGGCTACCACAAAAACATGTAACGCTCCAGTCCCAAAATACGTAGGACCAAGTACGTGAACATGCCAGCTGCACATATACGAAGAACACTCCAATATATGGAATCCTCATATATGCACATAAGCTGTAAATAAAATAATCACAGGCCAGAATAACATATCTAATCTCATCACAGCTCAACACAGAAGATAATAAAGTCCAAATGAATAAAGCAGAGTATCAAAAGATAGCCGGGTGAACATACTCACTCCAAACAGCTATGAAAAATAGTCTCACAAGATCGGAGTCCAACCTCCGCAAAATAGAAATGAAAGAGATGTAAAATAATGTCCACTAATGTCTCAAATATAGAATAGACTAGAAATCTGTAGTGACTGCCTCGTCATCAATGTAGGATAGCTCCAATGCCGCTCCGTACTCCTGTGGGAAATCGTCTAAACCTGGAGAGATAACCAGGTCCTCAGGGGACATAGCAGGATACAAGAAAACACCATGCCATATAAACTGTGATAATATAATAAGAGAAAAGGTATGCATGCAATCGGGTTCCTGACCATTCTACTGTGAATATGCAGTTGAGATACAATCCTTCGACGCATGAGCCTGGCTGTAAATGGGATCGGCATAGTTCCCATAAAGGGTACCAGGGGCCTACGTCCATAATGCTCGGGAAGCGTCAGAGGGCACCATGTGCAAGGGGCTACATCTATAACGCTCTGGGAAACGTCAAAGGGCGCCTGGAGCCTGCGTCTCCGGAGGAGCGCACAGGTAATCAGGAAAGTACAAAGAAGCCCATACGTCAGGTATTGTTCTCCCCATCCAATGCCTAGTATCATCATCTCCATGACTGATATGAACCTCTGGTAACCGCCAAGTCTTCTAACATGCATTACTATTGGCAGTTACTCCTATCCGTCGCACGCTCCATACGTATCGGTGGCCAGCCGACTACGCGGATACGTGTCCTACATGTTATTCACACCACGTGATACAACAAGTGTCAAGGCCGTATGAGATATACCAATACCTCAACATTAATGGGGAGGTCACTAAGCTAAGTCAATGCAAGAGAAATAAATAAGACGAGGTAAACGACCGATAGAGTCGCTTGCACCCAAGTGTGACTTGGACGCACAGTTAAGTATCAAGAAACAATGCTGAAATAACAACTGAAAATAAGAAATATAATAATCACAGAGTAAGGTGGCAAGGTATCTTGCCTGATGGTGCAAAGTGGCAAGTCCAAGTAATCACAATGTCAGCCAAGAAATGTCACATTCTCTAAACAACTCTGGATGCTGAAACAAACATAAAAAATGCACTCCGTGTAAAAGATATACCTAGGAAACGCCTGTCCAAAAGTCAAATTCAGGAACAGGGGCAAAATCGTAATTTTTGGTCAAAATGATGTCCGCCGTTGGACCCGCTTTGCACCGAAATATGTGCCAAAGTCTATGGTCTCTAAAGTCGTCAAACTACATGTCTACAGATTCAGTTTGAGGAGACGAACCCAACGGTATATCCAATTTTGGATTCCGATGAGCTGTGCACAAAATCGTCCGTTTGAGTGGGTCGCGGGCCCGCCAAAAATGGGTTCCGATTCGACCTTCTCAGAATCGAATCAAACTTGGCACACATGACCAGAATTTTGATCCGGACCTATTGGCGCAAGTTTCGTCTCGATTCGACGACTGTACACGAAGTTATGGGCAAGTTGGCAAAACGCCGATACGGGGGTATCTCGACGGATACGCGTTGATTTCGTCGCGCACACGCGACGAAACTAAGTTCCGTCAGTTCCCACACGTCCGCAACGTCCATATGCACCTTTCAATGCGTATAGCGTGCGACCACGTCGCCCGATTTGTCGGAACGCATGTCGTATCGGAGGAAATTTTCTAAAATCTACTATTTTGAAACCAGTTTTTCACACAAGTTCAACACTGATTTAATTCTCACACAGAAATCGAAATATAGATCTACAAGTTGCGTTTCAATCGTGGTTATGTTGTCTTCACACGTATTCAATTAGTTTTACAAAATAGTCGAAGAATCGCCAAGATTTTGGCTTCCAAATATGGGTTTGGGACTGCCCCGAAACTGTTCTGTTTCGACAGTTTTTTGGGAAGTTTGGTTCAAAAGACCGAGATATGTATGGGGTTTCGCTCGATTCTATCAGAAGGGTTTTGAAAAGGGTTATGTCTACTACGCACAGCATTTGATAGATCGAATTTTCGTTGAATGGATACAAAGAAATTTGAATCGAAAGATGGGTACCTCGCTGTTTGGCAAAACGAGATTACACTGATTTGCGGTCGGCCTGGGATGTCCTGCAGCGTTCGCATGGTGGTGCGGCACCGCCATTGGCTAGGGCAGTTCGTCTGGGGTCGAGGTCGAGTAGGCTTCACGAGGGGGAAGAGATATGGAGGGTTAGGGTTTTGATTGAGGAGCGGTTTTATATATACTATGCCGACTTCTAATATAACTAGGAGTCCTGGAGTAGGGGCGCGGGTGCTAAAGCGTTCTTGGGTTCGGGTGCTAACCCATGCAGCTGTTGTGCTGCTGAGTTAAGGGCGGTATAGGAATAGGTGGGGTCGGCATTTAGGTCTCTTAGGGGGGATCGGATTTGATAAGTTGTGGAGTGGGTTAGGGGTCGGGCATTAGCAGCTAAAGCTGCTTAGGAATATTGGTAGTAGGGGGGTCGGGCCCCCCGCAGCCTTAGCTGCTGCCGTTATGGGGGTTCGACCCACCACTGCTTACATATTTTTTTCTTTTTTTTTTTAAAAACTAACAATATATATATTTATATATATATATATATATATATATATATATATATATATATATATATATATATATATATATATATATATATATAAATATCTATATATCTATATATACATATATATATGTATATATTCACAAGAAGATTTTCTAAATTTCTTAATTAAGTAACAAAAATATTTGTAATAATTGTAGACTATATTTATTAACAATTAAAAATATATCAAGCACAATCATACATATAATATATATTTATAATTACGAATATACCAATTACTACATTAATTCCAAATAATATCGAAAAATTATTTCTAAAACACTAAAATAATTAGAAAATATTGGGGGTTTACATCCTACCCAACTTAAAGAAAATTTTGTCCTCGAAATTAAACTAAGGTCGGGGGATCAAATGCAATGCAAGGAAATATATAGCACTTAAAATTCAAGACATACCTCCGTTTTCGAATAAATGCGGGTAGCGATTTCGGATGTCGTCTTCGCGCTCCCAAGTAGACTCCCCTGGCGAGTGATGCTTCCATGCCACACGAACCAATGGAATAGATTGATTCTGCAACACCTTCACTCGGCGATCGAGGATGCCTACTGGTTGCTCTTCATACGACAAACTCGGTCCAACTGTGATCTCGGAGTGATCAAGCACATGATTGCTGTCTGCCATGTACCTCCTCAACTGAGATACATAGAATATGTCATGTACTCCCTCTAGCGATGGTGGCAATGCCAATCTGTAGACAACCTCACCAACACGTTCCAAGACATCGAAAGGGCCGATGTACCTTGGACTCAACTTGCCACGTCCTCCGAATCGAATCATGCCTCTAGTGGGGGATATCTTCAAGAACACATGGTCACCCTCTTTGAACTCCAAGGGTCGACGACGATTATCTGCCCACTGCTTCTGACGATCCTGCGCTGCTCGCAGGTGGCCCTGAATTTTCTTCACTGTCTCCACTGTGCTCAAGACCAACTCGAAACCCAATAGCTGTCGCTCTCCTATGTCGCTCCAACAAACAGGAGACCGACACTTCCTACCATACAATTGTCACGCCCCGATCCCGCTAGGGTCGTCCGTCTTGCCTGGATCCCTACGGGATCGATCGTCCTCGCTAAGGCGTGATGCCGTGCAAGCCTAAGTTGTGCTTGCACAAGGCCATGTACCTGCACAAAAACAACTAGTCAAGCAAAACACACGCACGCACCCATTCATTGCAGAAAACCAAATATTGGACACAAAGATTTGAAATGGAAATACTTTCTTTTATTCATAAACTTGATAGGAATACAAGTACAAAGCTTTACAAACTCAGAGTGACTTATGTTGGCTACATGATTCTCTTTGAAAACTCTCTTTTGAAAATAGTCGCAATGCCCATACATCATATCCCTCTATTATATTCTGGAAATGAAAGACACCTTCAGAAGGAAAAGAAACTTGAAACTTGACTGGAATTGAAAAGTAGCTTCGAGGCGATCCACAGCTCTACTGGGCTAGACGAGCTTCGGTGCCTCAATTGAAATCCCCCTGTCTTCTTTTGCTTTCTGAAAAGGATGTCCATAACGTGGGTCAGCACACATCATGTACTGGCGAGCGGCTTTTTGCCGAAACTCACAAATATCTGCACTAATTCAATATGTGAAGCTACACATTTACTAGTGCTCTTTCTACTTGTCTAGGTTCTTTTTAACAATTCATAAGAAACATGACAGTAGAATTATGCATAACCAACTTACCAACGCCGACAGTCATCCCTGCACAAAACAGGTTAGCACAATTTGCATATGAATATAGGAAGCATACTTTACCATCATCATTCATTGTTAGGTTTGCATTAAGGATTGTTCACATGCATGTCCTAACTACATGGTGGTCCATGGGCCCGTCCCCCATGATTAGCCGCTGTGACTCAATGGTTCAGTTCGTCGCTACGGACACAACATTTCCGAGGTGTAGCATATACCCCGAGGTGCTATTACAATCTCTCCTAGGCCGATCGATCCCAGGTGCCCCCAGAATTGTCGAGAGACTATTACCTTGTTAACAAGTTGTCCGAGACCAATGCATGACTTGTTCTTTCTATCTGATAAAACCTAGCAGTGTGACAGATAGCGACCAGTTCATGACTAGCCTTAATTGTTCGGTCATTCATTTGCATTCAGTCCTCATTCGGTCATTCGGTCATTCGATAGCATTCAATATCATTTCATTTCTTGTGCAGTCATTCGTTAGCATTCATTCATTTTCTTATCTTTTATTATTGAGGTATCGTTGATCACAGGGATAAGGCAACAGAGTGGACTAGAGATCACTTTTTTTATGAGGGCGTACAAATAAATGCAAGCCCGGTTCGAGCAACTCACCGAGATGAATTTTAAATCGAGAGAAGGAGGGACTTCACGTGCCATTCACGAACAATTTATGCGGCCTACATTGGCACCAACAGTTGATTAGCATACTTTGTCTCTTTCTCTCAAGATTCGGAATGAATGCAAAATGCGATGAAAGCGAACAATGAAAACCAATCATCGAAAACTAATACGAAAACGTATTCATCAAAACCAAGCAGCGAAAGAAAACATCCAACAAAACTCTTGGATTCATTTCAATAGAAGCTAATCCATCAATTGGAAAGGTTCGTTGTATTTCATCCGTGATCAATCGATACCGGCAAAGGTTTCCCCAAACACTCAGTTCAAGACTGAGTCAGCAAGCCGTAGGTATTACATAGTGGACCGCGAGAAGCGGGGCACTACATAATAACCCACCGAAAAAAAGTTTTGTCCTCAAAACTTAAGAAACAAAACTCACCTCCACTAGTGTTGCATTCTGGATCAAGCAACGTGGAGAGATTGTAGACACGAGCATTAGTCCGCTGCGGTTGGTTGTGCGGATGGTCTCGAAGGGGCGGTAGGCCTGGCAGCTGCCCACGCTCTTCAGTGTCATTTCGATTCTGAGTCGTTCTTTGCTTTTTCGGGCAATTTCTGACGGTATGGTTCGGACTTCCACAGCTGAAGCATGACTTGTTTACGAACCGACAGACTTCTTTGGTGTGCCCGTGGCGATCGCAATAGGTACACTCAGTTCTCCTATGCTGATCATTGTCGGTCTTATTTTCTCCTTCAATCTTTTTCTCTCCGTCATGATATCTCTTGGCGGGCTGATTTCGACTGTACTGTATTTTGTTGGACGCCTTCTTCTGGCAGAACTGTTCCACCTGTAGCACCGTCTCAAAGGCTTGAGAATAGAATCCGCATTCTCGATTCATCACACTTAACTGGATGTCATCATTTAGACCTCCAACGAATCGATTTATGCGAATCTGTTCTGTGGAGAGCATAGCAGCGGCAAAATTTGCCAGCTTAGCAAATTCAGACTCATAGTCCTCCACGGACATATCTCCCTATTTCAGTGTGATGAAGTCATCCTCCATCTTCTGGCTCGTGGCTGGAGGCAGATATTGATCCAGAAATGCCTTCTTGAACAAGGCCCATGAAATCTTTCCATTCCTAGCCGTTGCGAGAACCGTCAGCTTTTTTGCCTTCCACCAATCCTTCGCCCGCAGCCGTAGGAGCATAACGGCACAAACTACCTTTTTGCTACTCGGAACTCCTATAAACACGAACAGACTCTCCATTTTATCAATCCAGTCCATCACCTTATCGGGTAATGTCCTGCCTTTAAATTCTAGAGGTTTCGCGTCTATGAAGTCCTTTGGCCTGAAGGAAGTTTGCCTTTGCACTGGCTGGGGCTCATCACCCTCTACGGGCTCAATCTCGGGCGTTCCCGTTGGCTTAGTCGCTGCGGTGGTATCCCGATTTGCCGCAAGCGCCATGACAAGTTGAGTCAAGGACTCCAACTGTTTCTTCTGGGCCACTATTTGGGCCTGTTGTAATTGATTGTTTTCCTCATTGTCCTGCCTCTGTAGTTCCAACATTGTCATGATCCGTTCTATAGGATCTGTCGAGGCAGATGGGCGAGGAGGGGCCATTTCTCTACAAAAGAGTATAACTTCTGTCAGTCTCATAAAATATTATGGACTTATTGTATGGAGCATTGGTTTTCATAACTCAAAATTAGAACACTTTGGAAAGCCGTCAAAGTACTTTATATACTTTTTCAAAATCGATATTTGCAAGAGGCCAAGGACGTAAAACTGTGCTTTGATACCACTTTGTCACGCCCCGATCCCTCTAGCGTCGTCCGTCTTGCCTGGATCCCTGCGGGATCGATCGTCCTCGCTAAGGCGTGATGCCGTGCAAGCCTAAGTTGCGCTTGCACAAGGCCATGTACCTGCACAAAAACAACTAGTCAAGCAAAACACACGCACGCACCCATTAGTTAAGCAAAACACACGCACGCACCCATTCATTGCAGAAAACCAAATATTGGACACAGAGATTTGAAATGGAAATACTTTCTTTTATTCATAAACTTGATAGGAATATAAGTACAAAGCTTTGCAGACTCAGAGTGCCTTATGTTGGCTACATGACTCTCTTTGTAAACTCTCTTTTGAAAACAGTCGCAATGCCCATACATCATATCCCTCTATTACATTCTGGAAATGAAAGACACCTTCAGAAGGAAAAGAAACTTAAAACTTGACTGGAATTGAAAAGTAGCTTCGAGGTGATCCACAGCTCTACTGGGCTAGACGAGCTTCGGTGCCTCACTTGAAATCCCCCTGTCTTCTTTTGCTTTCTGAAAAGGATGCCCACAACGTGGGTCAGCACACATCATGTACTGGCGAGCGGCTCTTCGTCGAAACTCACAAATATCTGCACTAATTCAATATGTGAAGCTACACATTTACTAGTGCTCTTTCTACTTGTCTAGGTTCTTTTTAACAATTCATAAGAAACATGACAGTAGAATTATGCATAACCAACTTATCAACGCCGACAGTCATCCCTGCACAAAACAGGTTAGCACAATTTGCATATGAATATAGGAAGCATACTTTACCATCATCGTTCATTGTTAGGTTTGCATTAAGGATTGTTCACATGCATGTCCTAACTACATGGGGGTCCATGGGCCCGTCCCCCATGATTAGCCGCTGTGACTCAATGGTTCAGCTCATCGCTAAAGACACAACATTCCCGAGGTGTAGCATTTACCCCGAGGTGCTATTACAATCTCTCATACGCCGATCGATCCCAGGTGCCCCCAGAATCGTCGAGAGACTATTACCTTGTTATGCATGACTTGTTCTTTCTATCAAATAAAACCTAGCAGTGCGACAGATAGCGACCAGTTCATGACTAGCCTTAATTGTTCGGTCATTCATTTACATTCAGTCCTCATTCAGTCATTCGGTCATTCGATAGCATTCAATAACATTTCATTTCTTGTACAGTCATTCGTTAGCATTCATTCATTTTCTTATCTTTTGTTATTGAGGTATCATTGATCACAGGGACAAGGCAACAGAGTGGACTAGAGATCATTTTTTTTATTAGGGCGTACAAATAAATGCAAGCCCGGTTCGAGCAACTCACCGAGTTGAATCTTAAATCGAGAGAATGAGGGACTTCACGCACCGTTCACGAACAATTCACGCGGCCTACATTGGCACCAATAGTTGATTAGCATACTTCGTCTCTTTCTCTCAAGATTCGTAATGAATGTGAAATGCGATGAAAGCGAACAATGAAAACCAATCATCGAAAACCAACATGAAAACGTATTCATCAAAACCAAGCAGCGAAAGAAAACATCCAACAAAACTCTTGGATTCATTTCAATAGAAGCCAATCCATCAATTAGAAAGGTTCGTTGCATTTCATCTGTGATCAATCGATACCGGCAAAGGTTTCCCCAAACACTCAGTTCAAGACTGAGTCAGCAAGCCGTAGGTATTACATAGTGGACCGCAAGAAGCGGGGCACTACAACAATGCCTCAAACGGAGCCATCTGAATGCTCGCTTGATAGCTATTATTGTAGAAAAACTCAACAAGATGGAGATGGTCCTCCCACGAACCGCCAAAGTCAAGCATGCACGCTCTCAACATATCTTCTAGCGTCTGAATGGTACGCTCTGACTGGCCGTCTGTCTGAGGATGGTATGCCGTGCTAAACTTCAATCGGGTGCCTAAATTCTCTTGCATGCTTCTCCAAAAGTGTGAGGTGAATCTCGAGTCACGGTCCGACACAATACTAACTAACACACCGTGTAATCTCACAATCTGCTCCATATACATCTCTACCAATACCTCTGTCGACTGGCCCACTCTAAAAGGTAAGAAATAGGCTGACTTGTAAGTCTATCAACAATCACCCATACTGCATCACGTCCCCTAGGACTCCGAGGAAAACCCGTGACGAAATCCATAGTAATGTGCTCCCACTTCCACTCGGGAATGGGTAGCGGCTGTAATAATCCGGCCGTCCTCTGGTGCTCCGCCTTCACTTGTTGACATACCAAGCACTTGGCAACGAAACGAGCTATCTCCCGCTTCATTACATGCCACCAATAATACTGTCGTAAGTCGCGATACATCTTGGTTCCTCCGGGATGAATAGAGTAAGTCGAACTGTGAGCCTCTGCCATCAGCTTCTGCCGTAGATCTCCATTAGGTACATAAATGCGATCACCACATCGCAGTGTCCCATCTGAGTGGATCCTCAAACCTGTCTGCTCTCCTGCTTCAGTCCTCTCTTTCAGCCGTCGAAATCTAGTATCATTAGGCAATGCTGCCTTGATGCGCTCTACCAATGATGATTGCACTTGAAGGTTGGCTAATACGCCGTCTGCTCCAGGCAATACTACCTCTATACCAAGCTGCTCCAAGTCTCTAATCAATTCCTTCTGTGTAGTCAAAAAGTGTGCCATGGGCTTACGGCTTAATGCGTCTGCCACGACATTAGCCTTGCCCGGGTGATAATGTAGCTCAATCTCATAATCCTTTATCAACTCCAACCAACGTCGCTGTCGTATATTCAACTCCTTTTGTGTGAACACGTACTTGAGGCTCTTATGATCAGTATAGATATCAACCTTTTTGCCGTACAAGTAGTGTCTCCATAGCTTCAAAGCAAAGATAACCGCTGTGAGCTCTAGATCGTGGGTCGGATAATTCTTTTCGTGCACTCTCAACTGTCGCGATGCATATGCTACTACCCGACCGTGCTGTATCAATACACATCCTAATCCCTTTTCGGATGCGTCGCTGTAGATCACAAATCCTCCTGGGCCCGATGGTAGTGTCAAGATCGGTGCTGTGGTCAATCGCTTCTTCAACTCGTCAAAAGTGACTTGACACTCGTCTGTCCATACAAACTCCTGATCCTTGCAAGTCAATCGAGTCATTGGCCCCGCTATTCGAGAGAAATCTTCTACGAACCGTCGGTAGTAACCCGCAAGTCCGAAAAAACTTCTCACCTCAGAAGCTGATGTGGGAGCGGGCCATGATTTGACTGCTGTGATCTTCTCTGGGTCTACAGATATACCATCGCCCGTAACAATATGACCAAGGAATGATACCTCCTTGAGAAAGAAATCATACTTGCTAAGCTTCGCAAAGAGTCTCTCGTTCCTCAATGTTCCCAAAACTATCCGTAGATGCTGCTCGTGCTCCTCTTGACTCTTGGAGTAAATCAAGATATCGTCTATAAAGA
This sequence comes from Iris pallida, assembly GCA_029216955.1. Lineage (NCBI taxonomy): Eukaryota > Viridiplantae > Streptophyta > Magnoliopsida > Asparagales > Iridaceae > Iris > Iris pallida. Next base: position 3,158,755 of record JANAVB010034018.1, on the reverse strand, counting down.
CTACTACAAATTTGTCCAAGTACTGGTGAAAGATCTTGTTCATTAAATTCATGAAAAATGCGGGAGCATTGGTCAAACCGAAAGGCATGACCAAGAACTCGTAGTGTCCATACCTCGATCGAAATGCCATCTTTGCAATGTCTTCCTTCCGAACCTTCAATTGGTGATAGCCTGATCGTAAGTCAATCTTGGAGAATACTTTTGCTCCACTCAGTTGATCGAATAAATCGTCTATACGCGGCAAGGGATACTTGTTCTTTACCGTCACTGCATTCAATGCTCTGTAGTCAATGCACATGCGCACTTTCCCGTCTTTCTTAGGCACGAAAAGAACAGGTGCTCCCCATGGTGACGCACTGGCACAAATAAATCCCTTCTCTAATAAGTCATCAATCTGCGTCTTCATCTCTACCAACTCCTTAGGTGCCAGACGATATATTCGGGATGAAATAGGCTCGGCTCCGGGAATAAGCTTAATAGAAAACTCAATATCTTGGTCATGTGGTAGTCCTGGCAAATCCTTGGGGAATACATCCTCGAACTCGATGATAATAGGGTACTGAGGGGTGTCATGCATCATCATATGAGTCATTGATGCGGGTGCATCACAACTCTCCCCGTCTTCTTTGGTGAACTCAAACTCTGCCGCATTCGGTGGTCTAAAGATAATACTGCTCCTATGGCAGTCTATGAGAGCGAAATACTGGCTCAACCAGTCCATTCCAAGAACCACATTAAATATTGGCATAGGGAATACAAGAAGTCGTGCCATCATCTCTCTGCCATTTATCACTACAGGACAAAGTCTACAAACACCACTAACAGGTACAACTCCTCCTCCCGTGAGGATTTTAACATTCTTAGCTAAAGGTATGATGGGAATGCTGTGTCTAGTGGCAAAACTAGTGGCTATAAATGAATGTGTGGCTCCAGTATCAAATAATATAATAGCAGGAAAAGATGCAACTAAAACCATACCTGCTATAACTTCCGCCTCTGTCTCTATATCCTCAACAGCAAGTGAGAATACCTACCCATAATTCTGTCTCGGGCCCTGAGCTCTGGCCTTGTTGTACTGTACGCCTTGGGGAGGTAATGGTGGACGAGGTGCTCCTGCTACGGGTTGTGGTGCTGGAAGAGCTGGGGCTGTGGGCCTCGAGTTCTGCCGAGCTTGTACTATTGTATGTTGCTCCGGACAATCCTTGAGCATGTGCTGATTGGATCCACATCTCAAGCATAATCCGAGGCGAGTCCTGCAGTCGTTCTGGAGATGTCCTTGTTTTTTGTAGTAATGGCAAACGGGCTTCTGATAAGGTGAGGGCCTCTGCTGGAACTGTCCTGTAGCCCTCCTAATAGGTCCACTCAGAGTGGCTCGGGCTGGTGTAACTGTTGGGGTATGGCGCCTCGATGTCTGTTGCTATTTCTTGCGAAGAATCTCCTGAGCACGAGCTTCTTCCAAGAGGGCTGAATGGGAGACTCGAGACTGGGTAGTCGTATAAGACTTGAGCTCTGGTGCAAGCCCCTGGTGAAATCTCCTTGCCTTCTCTAACTCTGTCGGAATCAATCCCGCACCAAATCGACTCAGGCGATTGAACTCCGAGTCATACTCATCAACTGTCATATTCCCTTGCTTCAGATGAAGGAACTGGTCGTAGAGACCATCTCTGACATGAATAGGGAAGAATCTCTCATAAAATGTATCATAGAACTGCTTCTAGGTGATCCCAGTGCCTAATCGTCTCTTTTTCGCCTTCCACCAGTGGTGAGCATTGTCTTCTAACAGTAGGTCCACTGCTGTCATCTAATCTCGAGCTGGCAACTGGGATGCCTTCAGTAGCTTCTCGGTACTAATAAGCCACTGTGACACCTCTAATGGCTTCTCCGTCCCTCTAAAGGCCTTGGGGTTCATATCTGTGAAATTTTTGATAGAGCCTTCATAGGGATGCAGAGCCGGTGCTGGTACTGGTGCTGGAGGTGGTGGTGGAGGTCCAGCCACAGCTGTCATCATCGTCTGTCTCATCAGCTCAGTCTGCTGCCACTGAGCCTGCATCATGGCATACATAAACTGAGTAGTAGGGCTCCCATCAGTCGGTGGTGGAGGCATCTGAGGTCCCGACTGTGGGGGAAACTGCTGAGGGAATGGTGGTGGAGGAGGCAGTGGTACATTCCCTCCCGGTGGCATAGTAGTAGTCTGTCCAGCTTGGCTGCCTGGGGGTGCTGCGATCTCTGGGTACTCCATCGTCGGTGTCGTAATAGGCTGTGACAGTCCTGGCTGGTAGGGTGTCGCTGGAGTCATGGAAGGATTCTGTCCCTTCGAAGTAGTCTCCTCACCAGATGTGAGGCCCAAGGCAGAAGTGCGTCCGCTTCGTAGATTCATACTGTTGGCACGAGGAAGATAAGTTGATATTAGGAAAGATTAGATATGAAGTAAATCGAATAATCAAGGAAGTTTCGAAAAGATTGGAAGTCAAGAGATAGTAGTAGTTCTGGATGAGATATTCCTATTCCTATATGCAGGCTTGTTGGGCACAGTCATATAACCCAACAATATTAACGTTGACCTGCATGGGCCACCACAAAAACATGTAACACCCCAGTCCCAAAATACGTAGGACCAAGTACGTGAACATGCCAGCTGCACATATACGAAGAACACTCCAATATATAGAATCCTCATATATGCACATAAGATGTAAATAAAATAATCATAGGCCAGAATAACATATCTAATCTCATCACAGCTCAACACAGAAGATAATAAAATCCAAATGAATAAAGCAGAGTATCAAAAGATAGCCGGGTGAACATACTCACTCCAAACAGCTATGAAAAATAGTCTCACAAGATCGGAGTCCAACCTCCGCAAAATAGAAATGAAAGAGATGTAAAATAATGTCCACTAATGTCTCAAATATAGAATAGACTAGAAATTAGTAGTGACTGCCTCGTCATCAATGTAGGATAGCTCCAATGCCGCTTCGTACTCCTGTGGGAAATCGTCTAAACCTGGAGAGATAACCAGGTCCTCAGGGGACATAGCAAGATACAAGAAAACACCATGCCATATAAACTGTGATAATATAATAAGAGAAAAGGTATGCATGCAATCGGGTTCCTGACCATTCTACTGTGAATATGCAGTTGAGATACAATCCTTCGACGCATGAGCCCTGGCTGTAAATGGGATCGGCATAGTTCCCATAAAGGGTACCAGGGGCCTATGTCCATAACGCTCGAGAAACATCAGAGGGCACTATGTGCAAGGGGCTACGTCCATAACGCTCTGGGAAACGTCAGAGGGCGCCTGGAGCCTGCGTCTCCGGAGGAGCGCACAGGTAATCAGGGAAGTGCAAAGAAGCCCATACGTCAGGTATTGTTTTCCCCACCCAATGCCTAGTATCATCATCTCCATGACTGATATGAACCTCTGGTAACCGCCAAGTCTTCTAACATGCAATACTATTGGCAGTTACTCCTATCCGTCGCACGCTCCATACGTATCGGTGGCCAGCCGACTACGCGGATACGTGTCCTACATGTGACTCACACCATATGATACAACAAGTGTCAAGGCCGTATGAGATATACCAATACCTCAACATCAATGGGGAGGTCACTAAGCTAAGTCAATGCAAGAGAAATAAATAAGACGAGGTAAACGACCGATAGAGTCGCTTGCACCCAAGTGTGACTTGGACGCACAGTTAAGTATCAAGAAATAATGCTAAAATAACAACTGAAAATAAGAAATATAATAATCACAGAGTAAGGTGGAAAGGTATCTTGCCTGATGGTGCAAAGTGGCAAGTCCAAGTAATCACAATGTCAGCCAAGAAACGTCACAATCTCCAAACAACTCCGAACGCTGAAACAAACATCAAAAATGCACTCGGTGTAAAAGATATACCTAGGAAACGCTTGTCCAAAAGTCAAATTCTGGAACAGGGGCAAAATCGTAATTTCGGGTCAAAACGATGTCCGCCGTTGGACCCGCTTGCACCGAAATACGTGCCAAAGTCTATGGTCTCTAAAGTCATCAAACTATATGTCTACGGATTCAGTTTGAGGAGACGAACCCAACGGTATGACCAATTTTGGATTCCGATGAGCTGTGCACAAAATCGCCCGTTTGAGTGGGTCGCGAGCCCGCCAAAAATGGGTTCCGATTCGACCTTCTCAGAATCGAACCAAACTTGGCACACAGGACCAGAATTTCGATCCGGACTTGTTGGCGCAAGTTTCGTCTCGATTCGACGACTGTACACGAAGTTATGGGCAAGTTGGCAAAACGCCGATACGGGGGTATCTCGACGGATACGCGTTGATTTCGTCGTGCACACGCGACGAAACTGAGTTCCGTCAGTTCCCACACGTCCGCAACGTCCATACGTGTCTTTCAATGCGTATAGCGCACGACCACGTCGCCCGGTTTGTCGGGGCGCACGTCGTATCGGAGGAAATTTTTTAAAATCTACTATTTTGAAACCAGTTTTTCACACAAGTTCAACACTGATTTAATTCTCACACAGAAATCGAAATATAGATCTACAAGTTGCATTTCAATCGTGGTTATGTTTTCTTCACACGTGTTCAATTAGTTTTATAAAACAGTCGAAGAATCGTCAAGATTTTGGCTTCCAAATATAGGTTTGGGACTGTCCCGAAACTGTTCTGTTTCGACAGTTTTTCGGGAAGTTTGGTTCGAAAGACCGAGAGATATATGGGGTTTCGCTCGATTCTATCAGAAGGGTTTTGAAAAGGGTTATGTCTACTACGCACAGCATTCGATAGATCGAATTTTCGTTGAATGGATACAAAGAAATTTGAATCGAAAGATGGGTACCTCGCTGTTAGGCAAAACGAGATTACACTGATTTACGGTCGGCCTGGGATGTCCTGCAGCGTTCGCGTGGTGGTGCGGCGCCGCCAGTGGCTAGGGCAGTTCGTCTGGGGTCGAGGTCGAGTAGGCTTCACGAGGGGGAAGAGATATGGAGGGTTAGGGTTTTGATTGAGGAGTGGTTTTATATATACTGTGCCGACTTCTAATATAACTAGGAGTCCTGGAGTAGGGGCGCGGGTACTAAAGCGTTCTTGGGTTCGGGTGCTAACCCATGCAGCTGCTGTGCTGCTGAGTTAAGGGCGGTATAGAAATAGGTGGGGTCGGCATTTAGGTCTCTTATGGGGGATCGGATTTGAAAAGTTGTGGAGTGGGTTAGGGGTCGGGCATTAGCAGCTAAAGCTGCTTAGGAATATTAGTAGTAGGGGGGTCGGGCCCCCCGCAGCCTTAGCTGCTGCCGTTATGGGGGTTCGGCCCACCACTGCTTACATTTTTTTTTCTTTTTTTTAAAACTAACAATATATATATATATATATATATATATATATATATATATATATATATATATATATATATATATATATTTTATATATATATATATATATATATATATATATATATATATATATATATTCACAAAAATATATATATATATATATTCACAAGAAATATATATATTCACAAGAAGATTTTCTAAATTTCTTAATTAAGTAACAAAAATATTTGTAATAATTGTAGACTATATTTATTAACAATTAAAAATATATCAAGCACAATCATACATATAATATATATTTATAATTACGAATATACCAATTACCACATTAATTCCAAATAATATCGAAAAAATATTTTTAAAACATTAAAATAATTAGAAAATATTTGGGGTTTACATCCTTAGTGGTATATTGTAAGGAGTGAGAATCACTGCCCAATAGGAGTATTGAGATCCCGACTGTCCGAAAGGAGCTCCGCAGCATAATCTGGATAACACCTATCGAAATGCTTGCACGCCTCTCCATCGAAAGGGTGCGACAATTCTCCATCATCCTTTGTACGTTCCTCGTTATGCCACGTCATGTGTTATGTTGTATTAAGGGACATATACATCCTCCACAAGTGCTTCGTGGTCGACAAGTAATGCATGTACTCGTACGAACGCCAACAACAGTTCTAGTTGACTTTCTTTTTCCCAAAATGGCTTGTAATCATCCACGTGGCATAAACTGCATCATTCTTTGTCCTCATTCTCGTTATAATACAACATACATCTGTTGTGACAACAGTCTATCTTTTCGTACCCCAGTCCTAGCTGTTGGACCATTATTTTCGATTTGTAGAAGTTTTGAGGAAGCTCTTTTGATTCTTTTGGTAATACTTCATTGATTAATTATTAAATTCGATCATAGCAAGCTTGCGGTAAGTTAAAATAAGGCTTTACGTTCAACAAGCGCATCACTACCGACAATACAGAATAAGTCTCACAACTAGGGTATATAGGACTATCTGCATCCTTAAACATATCATAGAACTCATTTGCATCACGATTCGGATCCTCTAGATTAAAATTAGGCCCTGCCGCAGCATACACCATATCTCGCGCCAAGTTCTGGTCTCTATACTCAATATGGTCTACAACGTCATTGATGGCAACATCCGTAAAAACTTGCACAACAACAGCAAACTGCCTTTCCACATAAAGTTTGCCCTACAATGCCCACAGGTCGTAATCACGTACAAAACCCTTAAGGGTCATATGCTTTCTTACAGTCACCACTTCTTCGTAACGTATATTCCGACAATTAGTACATAAAAACTTGATTTGGGGCCATCCATATAATCAGATTTGCTCATGGCATACTTGAAAAATACTTCAATGTCGGCCTTAAAATCATCACTCACCCCAATCATGCTCTCATGTTGCCGCCTGTACATCCACTTACGATCAACCAAGTAACGATCCATTACTTGGTGGATGTGAACAATTATGTATTATAAGATAAAATATACATAAGAAATTAGATGTACATACAACATTAGATGGACAAGATACAAGGCATATAGGCATAATTACAAGGTCCAAAGTATCGGTATCGAACCATTCCTATGAGTATCGGGATCGGTTCGGTTTTTAAAATCCATTAAATGAATGGCTCAAAATAAGATCCATGCATCATCATTGCCAAGTGTGGGGATGGATGGCTCAGAATACTACCCAAAATTTATTCAAGCATACATTAGTGTAAATCATCAAAGTTCTGTACATCAGTGTAGTATATGTTTCTTTTAATCAAATGTAGTATCTGAAGAAAATAACATAATCCAGATGAACTCACATAATATAATGCTAAGATGTCAGCTCACACTATAAAATATAGTGATGGGTTATGGTATCATCATTGCCGAGGGGAGGGACATAGAGGGAAGGGACATATTGAGAGAAGGATCATGTGATGAATGGCATATGACAGGGATATATTTAGGGGAGGGACATGTCATCTCTAGGGATGGCTCAGAATAGTACCTAAAATTCATTCTAGCATACATAAGTGTGAATCATCTAAGTTATGTACATCAGTGTAGTATATGTTCTTATCAAAAGTAGAATATGAAGGATATAACAGAATCAAGATGAACCACATAATGTAATGCTTAGACATCAGCTCACACTATAAAATATAGTGATGGGTTTCGGTATCATCATTATCGGGGGAGGGACATAGAGGGAAGTGACATATTGAGAGAAGGATCATGTGATAAATGGCATATGTGACGGATATATTTAGGGGAGGGACATGTCATCTTTAGGGATTATCTCTGCTTCTTATTGAAGTCAGCCGCCAACATCGTAAAGACCAATTATAAAACTCCTACTGCAGTGGTTAAAACTGATGATGCCTACATATATATCCACCTACACACACACTATATAATAGCTACTATGCACAAACCCTTGTAGGATATTGCTACTACAATATGCAATAGCTACTAATGTTGCAGCATACACTGCAGCTATCTACTGCTACTGCTATTAGCCCAAAAAATTCCTTGCCACCTACTGCTATTATTCAAGAAATTCCCTAAGTCACTGCAGCTATTGCTGCATACTAAACTGTAGTGACTTCATAACACATATATACTAATACCCAAAATTGGTCAATGCCTGATACCCAAAATTAGAACCAACAGTGATTTCATGTACCCAAAATTAGAACCAACGGTGAGTATCCTCCCAAATGTCGAGAAATAGCAAGAAATTATCACAAAAATCATCACATATTTTATATATTGAGACATCAGACAAAAATTATCACAGAAATCATCCAAATATCGAGCAACAACAACATATATTAACACATCAAACTTACAGTGGGAGAGGACCACGGGAAGGGGAGTGGTTATGACAGAGAATGAGGGGGTACATAGGAGCCGAAAGGGGGAACAGGAACGGAAGGGAGTAGGCACGACCACATCGGAGCACAGGAAGGGGAACGTTGGAGAGGGACAATCGAGTGAGAGAGGAGACCATAATAAGGAGATCGCCAAATAGGGAGGAGCACGAACGCCAGAGATGGGAAACACGGGAGAGGGAAGAGAGAGGGTCGAGTGAGAGAGGAAAGAGAAGCGGTCGATCGAAATAAAAATTTTGATCGACCGCCTAACTCATATAAGTTAGGGCACAGTACTAGGCGACGGATTAGCGACATCCATATTCGTTGCCAAGATTAAACTAACTTTGCGACGGATCAAAGACATTATATACTGACGCCTACTAGAGAATCCATGTCACATAATCATCGCCATATTTACCCGCGTTGTTCCTCGCGGATGACTGCGCAAACTCGTGACAAAATAGCAACTACCTATCGACGACTTAGCGACGACACATTATTTAATTCGCAAATATGGTTGTTGGTCGTCCAGCCGATGATGAGCCATCGATAATAGGCGACAGATTGTGAACGTCGCCAATATTCTATCGCTAAACCTCTGTATTTTAGTAGTATATATATATATATAATATATATATATATATTAGGGGCGTGCATCGGTCGGCCGAACCAAAGTTAATCGGTTTGGAAATAATCGCAACCAAACCAAACCAACCAACTGGTCGGTTCGGTTTTGAAATCGACCGACTTTGTTCGGTTGGCACGGTTTGACTGGTCGATTTTGACCACAATAATCTGCATAGCGTCAACAACACCCTTATCTTCAACAACAAGTGTAGATAGAACAGCTCCGACGTACACCTTGCTCTCGTCAGCCACCACCAGCCCAAACTATCGAAAGGCAGGTCAGCTGCTGACCTATCGTTTGCTAAACAAAATTCTCACTTCCAATGAGATACCAACAGGATTAACACCTTCTAGTGAGAAAGCAGTGCGGCAATACAACCACCACAAAGTAATTTTAAATAAATAAGTCCAGTGTAATATCTATTAATGGTTTAGAATAACATGTATGAGATGAACATGATACCTTCCTTCAAACATTTGATATATGAGAAAAATACAGGAGTCCTCTTTTTTAAACAGTTAGTAGTAGGTTCGATTTGGCTCAGTTTTAAACGATTTTTGGAATGACAAAACTGTAGCTGAACCAAATCGGTCGGTTATTTACAAAGTCCAACCGAACCAATCCGACCATAGTATCGGTTCATTTAAAAACCGATCGACTCAATTTTGTCGGGTTGGCTCAAATGTGAGTGTGTGTGTGTGCGTGTGTGTGAAAATATATATATATATATAAAAAAATAAAATATATATATATATATATATATATATATATATATATATATATATATATATATATATATATATATAATGTTTGTTTTTGTATTTTTGTGTTCATATATCATTACTCAAATAAGCAAATCTACGACATTTTTAGCAACATCATTAAATTATGTTGTTTCCGACGAAATTAGTGACTCGGCCAAGAGCAAGCAACGCACATATCGACTACGGGCGATGTCATAACGACAAACTTAAAATAATAGAGACTGTGGCTTTATTGCGACTCCATTTGATGTCACCAATTTAGCGAAGCAGTTTCAAATGTTTTTATAGATGTTGTTGTTACGTCAACAATTACTTTCAAGTTTAGACTCGCTACTGTCACAGTATATGTCACAATCTTTTTGAATGCCAACCGCACCATAGACGTTGCTGATAATCGAAAGATACTTTTAAATTTGGAGTCGTTAGACGTCACTAATTTATTATAACAACATGATCCAAACCTAATTCTTTCTTTCTCTTCTAAAGTTTTCAACTGAAATGCCCATCTTTTCCCTGTAGTGTCCCACTCTTGGCGGTGCACCGTGTAGCTTGTGGCTACTACGACCCAGTCAAAATTGGGTATTGGAAAACCTTTCAACATTAAATCGATTGGAAAAATGCATGAAGAATCTTTTTGAATCGTGGATTAATTTATGTTGGAATTAGTCCATGTGTAGTAGAATGTGTCTTGGTGAATAAACTCTATATAAGAGTCTTTTTCCATCCTTTTTTATTATTGTTTTCGTAGACGTTCTATCCTTTCCTTCATGCCATAATAAAAGAATCATCTTGTTTTCTTGCAACTTCCTTAGATCGATTATGCCTTAGTAAAAGTAACAAAAAAATATCACATATATATGATGTTATTGTTAATTATTGAGATATTATAAGGATAATCTTTTAGTGTATTTTTGCACAAGAATGATATAGTATAAGCTTCACATAGAAAGCGGTATGGAAATGTTTTGGTACTAAAAAATAGTTGGAAATGTTTGGGCCAATGGATTACCAAGTGTCTCAAAATGGAAATCGAGAATACGAGCATTTACTCGAGGAATGTGATGTATAAGTAGAGATCTGTTTACATTTACTTTCAGTATTTATTACCACACAAATTATGTTTTATAGTTAAGTTGCATTCGCACTTGCAAGGTCATAGACAACAAGTGCATAAGGTTTAGGGTAAATTTTCTTCAAACGACATATTGGACTAGGAGAAAATTATTCGGATGTGCTAATAGGCATAAACTATTGCGGGACATCATTAAGGCTAGATACTTGTACTGAAAGAGTGCATCATAATAGAATGTAATTTCGTGATGCTGAAATCACCAACGACCACAATGTAGACAAGCTGCATTGCTAATGAATTATTTTGCGGGCCATTAAGTATAATTCATGTTTTATGCAGGAACGACTCCTACTTTTAAGGAGGAAGTGTCTCCTCCTACAGTTAAGGAGAAAGTGCTTCCTCTTATTGTTAAGGAGGACGTTGCTCCTCCTACTGTTAATGAGAACGTGGCACCGGGAGTTAGTGACACCAGGAGTTCCAGTTATCAAGCAACCCTGATGGATCTTTCTAACATCGATCGCTCTTATCCGAAGTGGCTTGATCACATGCAACACCTACATCATTTTCAGTAGTTTGGGCTTTTGTATTAGACTTTTTGGATGATGGTCATAATACAGCTGGACTTGTTTCTGTATTAGACTTCTTGGATGTTATCTTCTTGAATGTTATCTTCTTGGATTATATTTGATACTTATTTGTGTTGTATGGGAATTCTACAGCGGGTTGCGCTGGGTGGTTGATATATTAATTATTTTTTGTCATCGGGTTATGATGGGTCGATAGGTTTCTATTATGTTGCGTAGTTCTATTCATTATCATGCCTATTATACCTGCTATTATCGTGATCATAAATGGCTGGTGGTCATATTCGTGGTCATGGTGATCAGTCCTTTATACAACACGGGGATGGATTATCTACTAGATTACGTGATCCTACTCCCTCGTCGGTCACAAGCATCTCTACTCTGCCATCGGCTACAGGCACAGACACTCCGCCATTTGTGCCATACATACATCCCGACGCTCCAGGAGCGACATCTACAATCCTGCCATTGTCTGATGTAGATTTCGGCACCCCATCGTCTATTCGTCCCCCAGATACTCTGATGCGAGCACGTTGGGCCCCAGAGTATCAGGACTTAAAGTATGATGCCAGTGGTCAGTATATCCCCCGACCGGGTGGTCCTCCGACACAACCAGAGAGACCGAAAGGGCAATTTAGGAAGGAGCTTTGGCCCATGAGCAACGAGCTGTAAGTAATTTCATGTGTTTTATCTTATACAGTTAATTTCATATATTTTATTCATTTATTGAACTAAATAATTTGTTGTTATTTCTTTGTAGTTTTCCTATTTGATATTGTAACTTCACCTTCTTTAAATAAAGGATTTAGTCATATTCATATTTTCTATTATAATTATATGTATCTATTATAACTAACTATCATAGTATCTAGTATGATTATGAATTGTTATTGTAGGACTTTATGCATTTAGGGTTAGACCAAGCCCATAGGTTGATTGCGTTTATAAACCACTTTAGCCACAACCCACTGATTTAGGCCACAACCTATATATTAAACCCAACCCACAATTCTTTTAAACCAGCCCAACCCATTTAGCTGCCATCAGGCCATCTGTTATCAAAACATTTAAGAACAAACTATCTACATAAGCCCAAGCCTAATTACATCATCCCACGACCCAGACTTAAAACCCAAGCCTTTAGGTCTAATAATCCAACTCAACTTGTCTTCTTCCCTCTTCTCTCTGACTTAGCCATCGACAGAGCAGTGGCGATGTCCACATGACGCAGTGGCATGGCCAACTAGTCCCCGATGACTCCAGAGAGGTCTCGAAGCTTTACCTCCACCGACTTAACCCCGTCCATCACAGTCGTTCCTTTGCCATCGACTTACCTCCGGTGATCCTCACCATCCGGCGTTAACGGCCACTTCCCCTCGCTGAACCTATAAATAAGACCCCTCGACTCCCAATTTCTTTGTTCTACTCTCAATTGGCGAAGCCCTACTAAATTATTCCCAATTCTTCTCCATCTCGGTAGCAAACTTCTGGTCATGGCCATGGTGAGGTTGCAGAGAGCGGGATCGATGTCAAGCTAGGCGGTCTCGGTCCACTCTTCGTCAATGAGAAGTAGTGAGTTCACCTCCTTCTTCTTTCTCTGTTTAATTTTCTTATTATTTTATTCCGATCGGTTTGAGTCATGTCACCATTGCTCTTCGTCGAACAGTGTGCATTTCTGTCGATCAGTGACGGTGAGGTCTCCTGCAAGATCTATGTGATCGTCTTCTCCACTATGAATTCTCTATGACTCTTCGTCGACCGATCGATCAATTGATCTAGTAAGTGTTGAATTTCACTCTCGATTTCTTTGTTCTTCTGCACTTAGACGAAAAACTATGATCGGTTTGCACAGGCGAATCGGATCAAATCCTTGGAGCCGCGGTCAATCGATCAGGATCGAGTCTCCATTATTGTACTTTGTTCAGTAGGACAGAGAAGTGTACACTGAAATTAGACTGGGTAAGTCGTCTATTCTTGGCTATTTTCTCAAATCCTTCGAGTTCTCAGATCGTAACAATAAAGAATACTCATATGATCTCGTTTCTATTTCATGGATATAAATTATTCGATGAAATGCTTGAACCCCTTCCTTGTCTTGCCGGACACAAGATTGGAAGTATCGGACACTAATACTTATTTGAGAAATTTTGACTTACCCCCCACTTGATTTATCCAAATTCAAGGTGCATCCCACAGTTTTGCAAAAATGTATAGTACTACCCATTTTGGATGGAAACCATAAAAAAAATTTGGACCAAAATGCCCTTGCTCCTTCCTCTTTCTTCTTTCCTGTTCTCCCCCCGCGGCCAGCGCCCCCGTTCTCCCCCTCCCCGCCTCTGGCGGTGGCGGTGGCAGCAGCAGCGACAGTGGCAGAGGCGGGGGGAAGCGGCGGGAGTGGCAACGACAGAGGCGGAAAGGGGGGAGCGGGGGCGGTGGCCGCTGTAGTACCCCGTTTCCGATAGGCGACGGACTCCATGATATGCTTGTGCCGAGTCAGATCGATCGGGAACTTAGATGACAATCTGACTCGATCGCTGAGCTTGGTAAACGATAACACCTTGCAGCATTGATCAAATCAATTTGGATGAATGTTACGAGAATTGATCCAACTAATTGAACGACTTCTGTTGGAATAAGTCCTAGATGCAGCGAGATGCGTCTCGATGAGTGGGCTATATATAAGAGTCCCTTCGACCGGACCGGACTGCTGTATGGTTTTCTTGGAGCTTTTGCCGCTTGGTTTTGATGAAAGTGCTTTCGTGTTGTTTTCTGGATACAATCTACGAATTTCGAAATGAAGGAATAAAGAAGGAATTCTAACTAAGTGTTGGTGCCATTGCAGGAGCTCGCGTAACTAAAGTTTGAACGTTGCAAAGCGCTTCGACGGTCGGTACGATCAAAGTACTTGGTGGGTGATTCGATCCCTTCTTTTCTACTATGTCCCGCAAACAAAATTCCTTTGCCTCGAACTTATTCAAATCGACGATGCCAAGTTAAATACAAGTCAATCCACTAAGATCAAGAACTCGGGAAAAACGTATCGATTCAGAGTAATCTACTCTAAAAATACAAGTTTCGTACCAAAACAAGAAAGTTTAACGTTCTAGTAAAAAGATAGACTATTTCATGTGCTGCAAAATAATATGAAACGTCGATCGTGGCTTATGATGCCTCGAGAAATTTGGTGCCTACGAGACGCTAAATCGGGAGTACAGCTTTGGGGAAAATGAATCGTTGCATAAATTAGGAGAAATAATAATGCCATTCAATATCGTCCGTGCTATACAAATCTGTTTGCATATATTAAACTGTTGATGCATTGGCATGGTCATAGACAGCTTGTGCACAAGTTTGATTTTTCTCGAATCGGTATCCGGGGCATCGGTATCGAATCGACTAAGGAGGAATGAATAATCGTGCTTCGGCATTGATGCATTATGGGACCGTCAGTCAGGCTTGCAACCTAGACTGAATTGGCCGAAATGCTGTTGAGATAGTCCCAAGTGATGTGTAACACCAGTGACCGCACATATAATATAGTAGCATGCTCATATATTATCTTATGCAGGTAGTAAGTATTATTTCTGTTTTTATGTAGGGACAAGCACGGCCGTGGTAATAACTATGATAAATCATTATGTTTTATTGTATGCTTTATTACTTCAAAGATGGCTATCGATATGAACTGAATTCACTTAGTTCTAAATAGAAAAAAATTCTAAAGCATGCCTACCTTAACAATCAAAGTCGGTTTAGACGAGTGGGTTCGTCTTGTCTACTTAGCAAGTGTGCTAAACCCCTCCCCAACTCCCCAGGTGCGGGAGGAGCTCTAAACTGAAGCTGAAGTACGGAGAGGCATTTTGAAGCTCTTCCTATTCTAAAGTATTTTGAAGCCAATTCATCAAAGGCTTATGTATAAATGGACGAATGTATGGAACGACAAGTATTAGTTCAGGCAGCTTGTCGAGTATATTTTTTTTGTTTAAATCAATGTAGCCGTAACGGCATCCAATGTAATTACGACTTGCACTTCGTTGCAAGCTATAAATGAAAAGCATATTTCTATCTTCATAAATTGCGTGTTCAATTCGGATGTAATTTGTGAAGTTTCAACTTGGTGTTTCAAAATAAACGATCAAACGTAACGTTCTTGCCTTGTACGAATGCAATTCCAGACTCGTACGGCATCACGCCTTAGCGAGGACGATCGATTCGGCATAATACTACCGAGGACGAATGGTTTGTCGACTCGGGACGTGACAAATTAGTATCAGAGCACAGTTATGTTTCCTCGAATTTTTGAAAACTGTTTCGTTGTTGGAATGTTCGTTGCGATTGCTCGATTGAATGCTTGTCGACATGCTGCGTGAAATAAAAGTTCCATACAGTTAAGCCCGTAGATATTTTGAAAAATACTAACGGGTTTACTTTATTTGTAGGAATGACAAAGAAAAATAAAAATAATCCCGGCACAGCAACCAACACCGTTGATAATTCGTCGAGTTCAAAGGGTGCTAGCCATAGCAAGGCTACGATGGAGAAAATGCTGCAGTTGATGGAGCTACAGCAATAACAGCTTCAGATGCAAATCAAAGCCCAATTTGGTGTGCAGCAGAAGCAAATGGACGACCTAACACAGATCGTAAGTAAGATGGTGGGCAATACCAAAGCAACGGTCGTGATATCTGAAGAGAGGCAAGATGTTCAAGATGAAGTCGAGAAAGAAGCTCAACCGCAAATGATAAACTCTTATTCCTTGTTCAAAGCAAAGGAGTTCCGCAAGATGAATCCACCTAAATTCAATGGCCGAGCAAAGCCTAATGTGATAGTAGGGTGGCTCATGGAGATTGAGGACTTATTTAATCTGCTTAGCATTGAAGGGTCCCAGAGGATAACATGTGCGACGTTACAGCCACAACTGAGGGCCTACGACTGGTGGGCAGCTAAGAAGCAGGAAATCTACGAAGTCGATACCGACACCACGATTTCCTGGAAAATGTTCAAGAAAGCATTTCTTGAGCAGCACGTTCCTCGAGCCGTCCATCGTAAAAAAGAAGACGAGTTCATAATGTTACGACAGGGGAATATGACTGTTGATGATTATTATTCGAACTTCTCAAAACTCGCAAAGTTTGTCGGTGCCTTTTTACCCAACAAGAAAGCCTGGTGCGAACGTTTTCAACAAGGCCTAAATGACGAACTGCGAAGGGACATCATAAATCAAAGGTGTCAAACCTACCGTGAATCCTACGATGCCGCTCTCGATAGTGAGCGTATCTTTGGCCGTATGTCGCAAAAATTCGTGCATGTCATCTGTAACAACTTCAACAAGCGTCCTAACGACGCTGGGGGATCGGGAGTATCAAAACGTCCAAACACATTTGATAATATGGGCCATGGCGGACAACACTGTAACAGATGCGATAGGTGTGGGCACCGAACAACCGATTGTATCACGAAATCTTGCTACAAGTGTGGCGAGGTAGGCTATATAGCTACACATTGTCCGAAAAATGTTCCAAATCAACACAACCCACCAAGGAACGTTCCGAATCAATATAAAGCGCCTACAATACAAGGCACAAATACGGTTCCCGTGAACCCGCAGAATCAACGCCATGGAGCTCAAGGCCGAGTTTATGCATTAACTCGGGATGAGGCGTTCGCATCCAATACTATTGTAACAGGTATATTACTCTACAAAAATATACCTGCTCGGGTTCTATTCGATTCGGGGGCAACGCATAGTTTTATATCTACTGATTATGCAAAAAAAAATCATGCAATCACTAGATATAAACATTAGCGTTAGCACTCCATCGGGAGTCGATATGCCTGTTAGAATGGCCACATTTGCATCGGAGAAAGAAATATATCCTTAGAAGCCGTCGTACTAGACCTCAAAGAGTACGACATAATTCTGGGCATGGATTGGTTGGACGCTTGTCATGCAACAATCGAGTGCACAGAGAAGAGAGTGGTGTTTCGTCTTCCTGATGAGACAGAGTTCTCATATTCGTACGGTACGGTCTCGAAGACGGCAGTGATGGTATCGGCAATCTCGGTGAGGCGTATGTTGCATTCTGGCTGTGTGAGATACTTGGCATCAGTTTGAGATGCAAGAACGGATATTGCAGACATGATGCAGACTGATGTTGTGGTAGATTTCTCCGATATTTTCCCTGACGAGATGCCCGAGATGCCGCCGGATCGAGAAATAGAATTCAGCATCGACACCTTCTCGGATACACGGTCAATATCAAAAGCGTCTTACCGAATGGCGCCAGCAGAACTGAAGGTGTAATTACAAGAGTTGCTAAACCACATATTTATTCGCCCTAGCGTCTCTCCGTGGGTAGCTCCTATATTGTTTATAAAAAAGAAGGATGGATCGATGCGGCTATGCATCGACTATCGTGAACTCAACAAGGCAACCGTACGAAACAAGTATCCCTTGCCAGGAATCGATGACTTGTTTGACCAACTGCAAGGTGCGTCAATATTTTCAAAAATCGATCTTCGTTCAGGCTATCATCAATTAAAGATCAAGTCTGATAACGTATCAAAGTCTGCCTTCCGCACTCGATATGGTCATTATGAATTCCTAGTCATGCCGTTCGGTTTGACGAATGCCCCAGCTGCTTTCATGGATCTGATGAACCGAGTCTTCCGACCCTAAATCGATAAATTTGTAGTCGTGTTCATCGATGAAATCCTTATCTACTCAAAGAATCGAGAAGTGCATGTAGAACACTTGAAGACGGTATTGTAGACTCTGCGTGAAAACAAATTATATGCCAAGCGGAGTAAATGCGAGTTCTGGATGAGTATGTGACATTCTTCGGACATGTAATCTCTGTCGAAGGTGTCGCGGTGGACCCAAAGAAGATTGAAGCTGTGGTAGATTGGAAATGACCTACCTCGGCTAGAGATATTTGGAGTTTCATGGGCTTAGCAAGCTACTACCGAAGATTCGTGCGGAGCTTTTTAAAACTAGCATCGCCTCTGACTTACCTCACCCAAAAGAGAGTAGTATTTAAATGGAGTGACGACTGTGAATCCAGCTTTCAAGAGTTGAAGCAACGGCTCGTCTCAGCTCCAATCCTTGCACTTCCAGATGGTCCAGAAGGCTTTCAGATATTTAGCGATGCATCGAGAACTGGCCTCGGGTGCGTACTCATGCAGAGAGATAAAGTCATCTCCTACGCTTCACGATAGTTGAAGCAGCACTAGAAAAACTATCTGACGCATAACCTGGAATTGGCAGCGATCGTGTTTGCATTGAAACTCTGGTGACACTACCTCTATGGTGTGGCTTACAGAATCTACACAGATCATAAAAGCCTGAAATACTTGTTTACGCAACGAGAACTCAACTTATGGCAGCGACGTTAGCTCGAACTCAAAAGATTACGAGCTATCGATCGAGTATACGTCGGGCAAGGGAAACGTCATAGCCGACGCGCTGAACAGAATGTTTATGGGATCACCGGCCCTAAATAATAAGATACGGCGAGACCTTGAAGCGATGGGTATAGAACTCAGAATTGAGTATCGACACCTGCACCTAGCTCAGTTGAAGCTAGGGTCGAGCCTGCTTAGCAAAATAAAGACCGCACATAAAGACGACTCATTCCTGAAGAAGATGCACGAGCTGATTTCAACAGGAAGGGCGACTGACTTTGCGGAAGATAGAGACGGGACAATGCGACTAAAAGAAAGGCTCTGTATTCCTGAAACTGCCGAACTCAGAAAAGAAATTCTGATAGAGGCACATTATGCGAGGTACTCGTTACATCCTGGAAGTACCAAGATGTACAAGGACTTGCGCACAAACTTTTGGTGGCACGACATGAAGAAAGATGTGGCTACTTTTGTGTCACAGTGCATGGCGTGTCAACAAGTGAAGGCAGAACACCAAAGGCCAGGCGAAGAGCTGCAGAATCTCGCCATCCCCGAGTGGAAGTGGGACAACATCTCGATGGATTTTATTATGGGATTTTTGAAGACGTCGCGGGAGAATGATGCAATTTGGGTCATTGTTGATAGATTGACCAAGTCAACTCACTTCATCGCAAATAAAGTAGGATAGAGTGTCGATCGGTTAGCGCAAATCTATATCGACGAGATTGTTTGACTGCAAGGGTTATTGGCCTCAATAATTTCGGACAGAGATGGGCGATTCCTATCGTGTTTTTGGAAGAGCCTGCAAGCGGCGATGGGACCAAACTAAATTTTAGTTCTGCGTACCATCCAGACAGACGGTCAGACAGAGAGGGTAAATCAAATCTTAGAGGATATGTTGCGTCTATGTGCGATCGATTTGAAGACTATTTGTGTTACGCATTTATCACTTGCGGAGTTTGCGTATAACAACAGTTATCAATCGAGCATTCAGATGGCTCCATATGAAGCGCTCTACGGAAGGAAGTGTCATTCTCCAATATATTACGACGAAGTCGGAGAGCGACAAGTGCTTAGACCAGAACTGGTAGAGCAGGCCATCGAAAAGGTACGCTTGATCCGAGATAGAGTCTGTATCGCACAAAGTCAAAAAAGAGCTATGCAGATGTTCGTCGACGACCGCTAGAATTTTTGGTCGGGGACCATGTATTTCTGAAAGTAATGCCCATGCGTGGCGTGATGCGGTTCGGCGTTAAAGGCAAATTGAGCCCGAGATTGTAGGCCCCTCCGAGATCATCGAGCGAGTTACAACGGTGCTTATCAGATCACACTACCTCCTGCTTTGGCTGATGTGCATAATGTTTTCCATGTTTCACAACTTCAAAAATACGTGTACGATCCAAGTCACGTGGTTAGCTTTGATCAGTTGGAGCTACGTACTGACTTGTCTTACTCGGAGGAGCCTATTCAAATTTTAGACCATAAGGAGAAGGTATTACAAAATCGATCGATGTCCTTGGTCCACGTGCTTTGGCGGAACCATTCAGTTGAAGAGTCGACGTAGAAAATAGAGACAGAGATGAAGGAGAAGTATCCTTCGTTGTTTGCCTAATTTAAGGTCAGATCCTTGTTCATAAGTTTCGGGACGAAACTTTTTCTTAGGGGTATATTATGTAGTACCCCGCTTCCGATAGGCGGCGGACTCCGTAATATGCTTGTGCCGAGTCAGATCGATCGGGAACTTAGATGGCCATCTGACTCGATCGCTGAGCTTGGTAAACGATAACACCTTGCGGCATTGATCAAATCGATTTGGACGAATATTACGAGAATCGATCCAACAAATGGAACAACTTCTATTAGAATAAGTCTTAGATACAGTAGGCTACGTCTCGATGAGTGAGCTCTATATAAGAGTCCCTTCGTCGGGACCAGACTGCTGTATGGTTTTCTTGGAGCTTTTGCCAGTTGGTTTTGATGAAAGTGCTTTTGCGTCGTTTTCTAAATGCAATCTACAAATCTCGAAATGAAGGAATAAAGAAGGAATTCTAACTAAGTGTTGGTGCCATTATAGGAGCTCGTATAACTAAAGCTTAAATATTGTGAAATGCTTTAACGGTCGGCATGATCAAAGTACTTGGTGGGTGATTTGGCCCCTTCTTTTTTACTCTGTCCCGCAAACGTAATTCATTTTCCTCAAACTTATTCAAATCAACGATGCCAAGTTAAATGCATGTCAATCCACTAAGATCAAGAATTCGAGAAAAACGTATCGATTTAGAGTAATCTACTCTGAAAATACCAGTTTCGCACCAAAACGAGAAAGTTTAAGGTTCTAGTAAAAAGATAGACTATTTCACGTACTGCAAAATAATATGAAATGTCGATCGTGGCTTATGATGCCCCGGGCAATTTGGTGCCTACGGAACGCTAAATCGGGAGTACGACTTTGGAAAAAATGAATCGTTGCATGAGTTGGAAGAAATGATAATGTCGTTCAATACCGTCCGTGCTATACAAATATGTTTGCCTATATTAAACTGTTCACGCATTGGCATGGTCATGGACAACTTGTGTACAAGTTTGATTTTTCTCGAATCGGTATCCGGGGCATCGGTATCGAATCGACCTAGGAGGAATGAATAATCGTGCTTCTGCATTGATGCATTACGGGACCGTCAGTTAGGCTTGCAACCTAGACTGAACGGACCAAAATTCTGTTGAGATAGTCCCAAGTGGTGTGTAACACCAATGACCGCACATATAAGATAGTAGCATGCTCGCCTATTGTCTTATGCAGGTAGTAAGTATTATTTCTGCTTTTATGCAGGGACGAGCACGACCGTGGTAAGAATTGTGATAAATCGTTATGTTTTACTGTATGCTTTATTACTTCAAAGATGGCTATCGATATGAACTGTATTTATTTAGTTCTAAATAGAAAGAAAACTCTAAAGTATGCCTACCTTAACAATCAGAGTCGGTTTAGACAAGTGGGTTCATCTCATCTACTTAGCAAGTGTGCTAATCCCCTCCCCAACTCCCCAGGTGCGGCGGTAGCTCTAAACTGAAGCTGAAGTGCGGAGAGGCATTTTGAAGCTCTTCCTATTCTGAAGTATTTTGAAGCCAATTCATCGAAGGCTTATGTATAAAGGGGCGAATGTATGGAACGACAAGTATTAGTTCAGGCATCTTGTCGAGTATATTTCTTTTATTTAAATCAATGTAGCCGCAACGGCATCCAATGTAATTACGACTTGTACTTCGTTGCAAGCTATGAATGAAAAGCATATTTCTATCTTCCTAAATTGCGTATTCAATTCTGATTTGATTTGTGAAGTTTCAACTTGGTATTTCAAAACAAATGATCAAACGTAACATTCTTGCCTTGTACGAGTGCAATTCCAGACTCGTACGACATCACGCCTTAGCGAGGACGATCAATTCGACATAATACTACCGGGGACGAACGGTTTGTCGACTCGGGACGTGACAACCGCGGGGGGAGAAGAGGAAAGAACAAAGAGGAAGGAGCAAGGGCATTTTGGTCCCAAAAAAATTTGATGGTTTTCGTCCAAAATGGGAGGTACTATACATTTTTACAAAACTATGGGGTGCACCTTGAATTGGGATAAATCAAGTGGGGGTAAGTCAAAATTTCTCTACTTATTTTGGGTTATCGTATGTATATTACTTTCTTCGTTTGGGTTATGTGTGGTGGGTTCTTGATTCAGTTTGATAAGGATTAGCTATTGACATCAGTTCGTATCATTGACACGAGTGGGGAGGACACGATACAGATGGACTCGTATCAGTGTGGGTATAGCAGTAGTTTTCGTATTCGACTATTGCCTCTATTTTACAGAGCAGTATATTTGAATGAAGCTCACTGTGCAGTAACCGTTGGTGTTTAGGGTTGATATTTGAATACTTTAGATCAGTTGGGAGTTAAATGGATTTGAGTTAAAGGCTTTAGTCATTTTTTGGCCAGTTATTGGGCTGTGTTCGAATGTAAATATTTTAGATCAACTACACTATAAGGTGGGCCTGCCTATTAAGTTAGGTAATTATTGGATTCAAGTTGTAGGCTATTTGGTATGAGTCATTCCTGAAGAATAGGAGTAATATTTAAAAGGTTGGTTAGTGAGATACTAATGGGTCAGATTAAATAGAAAGGCGGTACCAGTTGCTAAGTGGGTAATAATAGGCTAGTAAAGACAATAGTTAGTAGTTTAATTATTGAAGATTTTGATATTTTAAATATTTAAGTCTAGGGATTAGTTTAATATGTTCTAAATTATATTTCCTTATTTTAGGTGATTTAGAGACTTTGGCAACCATCATCTAAGAGGCAAGTACATGTATCTTGATACTACTACCATTTGCATGCATGTTCACACATACTTGTTGATATGTTACCTGCTTCATTTATTTTATTTGCTTGCATGTTTTTCGTGTCAGGTGGGAGATATTCTTAAAGCATGTAGTAAACTAATTTTAGACAACTCTCGTGCCTGATAGCATATTATTTAATATGATTGATGTCCATTTTATACATGACTGATAGCATCGTCATTAGACATGCCTGATTCATGCGTGACTGATAGCATATTATTCATTAATATGTCTGATATATATTTAATCTCTACATGTTTGATGATGTCCAAATTATACATGTTCACGTAGTTAGTGCATATTCTATGGATTCTCATATTTACTTGTCATTACATGTTCTTGTAGTACCTACTTCCTTTGTATCGTGTTGGCAAGTGTTATTGAGTTATACTGTACTTTGCTCATTTTCTGACTGGATCGTTAATTACATAGGAGACTGATCACTTAGCTTACCTAGAGTGATATGGCCAGTAGGAAGACCCAGCAACGGAGCTCACTCCGGATGCTCACCAGGACCAGGACAATGTTCCTGATTTAGATTCATGTATAGGATTGATGATCTGATGTATTAAAATTGAGGACATATTGCAGGTTTAGATAGCCTTTATTGTGATATGTGATGGTTAGTAGTAGCTATATCGTGATAGACGCTGTGATAAGTATGAATATGCAATATTAGTGGATGATGACCAAGTCTAGATGACTGACTACCGCTTTCATCGACAGTGTAGGCCGGGCATGGCACGATTTGTACCCGATTATTCGGGAGCGGGTCTTGATAGATGCTACTCGAGCACTTGGAGAAATCATTAGGGGGAACTACCATGGCCCTTACCTTAGATTCTCTGATGTGTCGTCCGCCATGCATTATATATGGCTTGACCAGATGAAGGCATATTTGATATTTTTCGTTATTCCATTTATTAATTGTTTTTTTATCTATTCATATTACTTCTTAATTTGTATGTTAGAAAATGTACTTGTGGCCCGAGCATTGCGATGCGGAGATCAGGAAGACGTACGCGCTGTTTCTAGCATACGGAATGCGAAGGATGATTTTCAAAAATGGGTGGCTGCTGGAAAGGGCAAGAAGCCCTGGATTCGTGATGATTTTTGGGAGAAGATGCAGAAGGAGCTCGAGACTCATGCTTTCAAGAAGGGGTCGGAGCAAGGGAAGAAGGCGTGCACTCATGCGGGTTTGCATATTAGGGGATCGATCCCCATTGCTATGCACCATCGAAACCTAGTAAGTTAATTCTAAGTACTTAAATATTTCCATTATATAGTTCAATAACATAATTATCAAGCTAATTCAAGTCCTTAATATTTCGTACACGGGCGCAGAAACTGGCAAAGGGGGAGATCCCTCTAGTATTAGCTTCATCGATACTTTTGATAATGCGCACAAGAGGAGGAAGGACAAGAGCTACATGGACGAGAAGGCCAGCAAGACTGCTGTAAGTATTTCAATTAAGATTATAAGTTATAATAATATTAGGTATTATAATTTAGATTATAAGTTAGAATAATATGGATCATTGAATAGGCAGCATTCTAGTCTCTACAAACTGAGAGCACCACTCCGGCCACTCAAGATGGGGTGACCGAGAGTGTCGCCGAGTCTTCGCCCACCACCACTTCCTTTTCTATGGTCGCTCGAAAGAACGACGTGTTTATACAACCCGCTGGTGGAAGAGGGAAGGGCGGACGCGTCTACGGCACCGGCTCTTTGGCGTCATAACTGTCGGTGTACTCGAGACCTCTACCGCCGGTGTCTTCTCCTGCGGCACAGCCGGATATGATGTGCCAGATGGTTTCGACGATGACCACATTATAGGCTACAATATCGAGCATGTAGGAGACAGTGAGCAGCTTGTAGGCCACCATGGCACATGGTTATTCACATGTCCCTGTTCCTCCCGTTGTCCATGGTGCCACGACAGCTGGTACTTTTGGTGCCTCTGCTCCTCCCGGTGCTGCTTCTTGTGCCTCTACTCCTACTGCTGCTAGCGTCCCTATTCTATCTAATGGCGCAGTGGTGACGCTCATCGATTTTTTATCACCGGAGTAGTTCAATTCACTACTGCCTGACTTGTTGAGTCAGATTCCTTCTGGCATCCTCGAGCGTATGAGTGAGCGAGGACCACCATCAGATTCTTCATTTTGTTTATAGGGATTTCATTTTGAGTTGTGTTGTATGTTTCTATACGTATTGATTTATTGGTGTTGTAGTACTTTATATTATGATGAATGTTATCTCACTAGCATTGTATTACTTTATTTGGATGATTTTTGATATTTGCTTGTGTTGTATGGATATTTTTTTAGTTATGTCTCACTGTGTTTCCAGCGTGCGTTTGTGCCATTGAAGGTCCGATTGGACGGGATTCTACAGCAGGTTGCCCTGGATGGGTTACATATTGATTGTATTATTATTATTATTATTATTATTATTATTATTATTATTATTATTTGCAATTCTGGACACTTTAGCGACTACCTAGCGACGGATTTGTACGTCGCTAGGTATATTAGCGACGGATTGCCGACTACCTTTGACGGAATGCTGACTAAACAACAATACGAAATTACGTCGCTAGGTATATTGGCGACGGATTGTCGACTACCTTCGACGGATTGGCGACTAAACAGCGACGCAAAATTACGTCGCCAACTTTGAGTATCAGACAGTTTAGAGTATCAGAAACATATTATCCGTCGTTGGGTTGTCACTAATACATCGAATTGCGACTACTCAGCGACGGAATATGATGTCGCCAAAGTTGTGTATGGGACAATTTAGAATATCGAAAAATAAATGTAAAGTCATTGAGTAGTCGCTCAACCGTCACTTAAAACGTCGTTTGTATGTCGCTAATTAGCCGTCTATGGAGTACTAATTAATGTCGCTGAGAAGTCGCTCATACATCACTAATATTTTTTGTCACCAAACTGACGCACAAACGTCAACTGTTTGTCTGTAGCAAAGTCGTCGGAGAAAAGTCGAAGTGTCGACTACATGGCGACAGAATATTTTGGCGACGTGGTGTTTACCGATGGACAAAAAAGGTCCATTTTATGTCGCATATTCGTCGCTAATAAAATTTAGCGACGACGACGGATTGTGTCGTCACTAAAACTCTATATTTTAGTACCAATATATATATATATATATATATATATATATATATATATATATATATATATATATATATTATACAAAACACAAAGGTTTTTTAATCCTAGGGCTGACTGTGCCAAGATAAAGAGTGGTTGGGATTTAATCTTGGTGAATCAACGGTTGTGGGGTTTTATGGGGAATCCAAAGAGTGGAGTTTGCACTCATAATGGTTGTGGATGAGCATTATTGAGAGTGGAGTTTTATGGGGAATGAGCATTATTGAGAGTGGGGTTTTATGGGAAATCCAAAGAGTGAGGTTTGCACTCATAATGGTTGTGCATGAGCATTATTGAGAGTGGGGTTTTATGGAAAATCCAAAGAAAATTCACATCCAGCAGTGGTTGGGATTTAATATTTTGATGGGGGCCTCATAATTATTATTGTTCGTTTAAAATTGGGAGTCCAAGATTTTGAGGGGGAATACCTTAAATGAACCATGCCCTATGGGCACGGGTTATGACTAGTATATATATAAATAACAAATGACCTCTAGCCTAGTGGTTAAGAGAGATGCATGCGGCCCAAGTGGTCCAGAGTTCGAGCTCCAGTGGAGGCGAGTTCGCCAGAATTACCCATTGCTTATATATATATATATATATATATATATAGAGAGAGAGAGAGAGAGAGAGAGAGAGAGAGAGAGAGGGGGAGGAGGGATCCGCATCCCCTCACGTGTATGTATATATATATATATATATATATATATATATATATATATATATATATATATATATATAGAGAGAGAGAGAGAGAGAGAGAGAGAGAGACCCTCACTTATGCATCCCCTCTTTCACATCCATTAGATTTTTGTTTAAGTCATCTAATCTTAGCCCTTGATTTTTTTAACGGTTAGGATTAGATGACTTAAACAAGATCCAACGGGTGTTATCATGAGGATGTTTGGGGGATGCAAAAGTGAGAGAATGTAGATCTCCTCATATATATATATATATATATATATATATATATATATATATATATATATATATATATGAGCGGATCGGGAGCCCCGCCCTCCCTTAGCCGTTGGATCGCGCGGGCGGGGGCGGGCCCCACGCGGGCCCCGCGCGATCCGATGGTGCAGGGGTATATATATGTATATATATGTATATATATATATATATATATATATATATATATATATATATATATATATATATTTGAAGCAATGGGTAATTGTGGGAAACTCGACTCCACTGGGGATCGAACTCCGACCACTTGGGCCGCATGCATTTCTCTTAACCACTGGGCTAAAGGTCATTTGCTATATATATATATATATATATATATATATATATATATATATATATATATTATATATATATATATATATATATATATATATATCGAGCTCCAGTGGAGGCGAGTTCGCCACAAGTGCCCATTGCTTCAAAAAAAAAAAAAAAAAAAAAAAAAAAAAAAAAAAAAAAAAAAAATATATATATATATATATATATATATATATATATATATATATATATATATATATGCAAATATATATATATGTAAATGACCTCTAGCCTATATATATATATATTTTATATATATATATATATATATATATATATATATATATATATATATATATATATATATATATATTTTATTTTTTATTTTATATATATATGTAAATGACCTCTAGCCTATTGGTTAAGAGAGATGCATGCGGTCTAAGTGGTCGGGAGTTCGAGCCCCAGTAGAGGCGAGTTCGCCACAAGTACCCATTGCTTCAAAAAAAAAAAAAAAAAAAAAAAAAAAAAATATATATATATATATATATATATATATATATATATATATATATATATATTCCAAACAATTGTGTGGGTTTATATCGACCGAGCAACTGTCTCACCGGGATTTTGAAGGCATAAGAAATTTGAATTTTAGTGGTTTAACCTGGTTCTATAGGAGCGACACTAGAGAGGTGGCATTCTCCTTCCAAGTAGTCAGTGATTTAGCCAGTCAGGCGTGTTCCAATTGCCAGGGTGGCTCTCGGAGGCGGGCCAATGGGTCATAGTCTGGTAATGCTCTGGAAACCCGTGTGACAACATTGGATGGTGCGGAAGAACCTATGCAATCTGGACGGGTGTCTACGAGTAGTAGTTTTGGATTACAGCCTGTTTGGTTTGCGGAATCATTGGATTGAAAATTGAGATAGAAAGGAAAGTGATTATCAATAGAAAGAAAGTTAGAGAGAAATTAGAAAGAAAAGTGATTTCATCCATCCAAGTAAGAAATCATTTTTTCACATTGCAATATTCACTTTTATTTTCAAATTTCTTGGCATTTCTAAACATCGGAAAGGTAAATCAATAGAAATTGTAATTTTTCAAAGAAAAAAAATGTCAATGAATTGATTTCCTTTTCCTTCCATTCCGCGAACCAAACGAGGCCTAGGGAACGGATACAAAGAATCCAGCAAATTGAGAGTTTAGAGACTACATTGACGGGTGTGTACGAAGAGTAGAGTTGGATTGCATAAAGGGGATCGATACATTTCTACCTCGAGCTTTTGTTGGAAATCGAACACGTCCTACAAGCGATTCGATACCGTGTCTGCAAGGACGGAGCCATGATTTAATTCATGAGGGGGCCGAGTTACTACATATAATTTTTTTTTTTAAAGTTGTCATATTAATTGAACTTTAATAGCAAAAAATATATTAAAAAATTCAAACAAGAATGAAAAAAAAAAAAAAAAATCAATATTCCCAAGTTTTAGAAAAATAAAAAAGGAAAAAATTGTACTTAATGTTGTAAATCATCTCATCATGGTGAATCATGGTGACTCTTCATTTTGTAACTCATGACTCTTCACTTTGTAACTCCTGACCTTTCATTATGTAACTCCCAACCACTCTCTTCCTATATAAAGAGAGGTTGGGATAGCTTGTAGAGATGATTGAGACACATATATTGATATACATGTGAGGTTGAGCTAATTGTCCACAATACGTTATCAGCACTTTGCTCGTGCAACGCCGGAGACCCGACGTACCGCTCGCCTCGACGTCCGCCGACCGTTGCCCCGCGCGCACCCAGTCGCTCGTCGCCGATCCCGCGTATCCGCAATCGTTTTCTCACTTTCTTCCACCATACGGTAAGAAAGGTAATTTTTTTTATACAAAAGTTGTTCTGTCAGCAACGAAAAATTACTTTGTTTACTTTGTTATACGAAAAATTGCTAGAATTAATTTTTCTACAAAAGTTGTTCTGTCATATACAAAAGTTTCTGTTTTCATCTAAAGGTTTGAAAACAATAGTTTGAAAGCAAAAGTTTTCATCTAAAGTTTCTGTTTCTGTCATATACAAAATTTAGCTAGAATAAGAGTGGTACAATATTTTTTGATTATGTGATGCATGTGGAATGTTGTTTATGAAGAATATAATTTTTTTTGCATTACTGTTAATGCTGTTCTTTACCATGGTTACATGTTTTTTCTAAGATAATTATTTCTTCACATCGTTAGTGAGAACATCTTTAATATTGACTTATCCGTGGTTGGTCTTAACCAATACTTTTCAGTCCTGTTTGATTTTTCCTGCTACGGATTAATTTCAAGTACCTATATACACAATTTCCATGTTAGATTTTTAATAGTTGTGAAGCTTGTGTTATCTTTTTGGATAAGTTTACTTCATAATCTTTGTTTTATGTTTCATTTGAGCAAGTTTATTACACATCAGGTAGGAGTTCACGAAGTTTATCAAGTATATGATTCTACTTCCTACTAAATCAAATATATTTTGTTACAAAAATATACTTTGGTAAAACACAATATTTTGTTCAAAATTTTTTTTAATCAAAATATACTTTGGCGTGTTTATCAAATAGCTTGTTGTATATATTTTGGTAAAAGACATTTTTTCTGCAATTTTTTCAACTGACAATTTCAGAATTATTTTGTTTAAATAGTACTTATCCCAATAAAATATTTGTTAGTTTTTTTTCTGAAAAAAATAAATTTTTTTTCATGATTGATGAAGAATTTAGATGCTAACATTTTTTTTGGTGATGATGGATTTGGAGCGCCCCGGCGAGCGCCACAGTGCCATCTGCGTCCCGACAAGCATTTTTTTTATGTTACTCAGTGAATTATTGTAACAGATGGGTAGTAAAAAAAATTGTATTTTTTTTCTCGCTATTTTTTTGGCGTCGCTTCATTAGACGTCGAAAAAATAGTTGACATTTTTTTTCGTGCCGCTTGCTTAGGCACCAATTCTTTTGTGTGTTGTTGCCTACTTATGTTGTACGTTTTTTTAGCGTAATGGCGTAAAAATTAAAAAATTGTCTTGGCTACATAAACAAATTCTGGCACCGCCAAATTTGGGCCTCCTAAAGATAACCCTTTTGGTTAATAATTTTTCAAAGGCAACGCTCATTTTGAGCACGCACTAAATTGTCACCTATTTTGCACAGTTCGCAAATAGCGTGAATTTCTTGAAAAATCTTATTTATTCTTACATTTGACAAAAATTTTACGAAGTCTCTCCGAATAGGCTCACCTACTTGGGTATGATGTCAGAAAGAACTTGGGACTTGGTTCTTAAGAGGTCCCCGGTGACCCTCCTCCCTCATTTTTCCGCCTAGTCATATTCACGTAGAGCTACTGAAAGGGGTTGGCCGAATATTATTTTTTGCTCAAATTGTATTTATAATTATGCATTTTTACAAGAAACTAATTGAACTCTCTATATCGGCCCGTCGATCGATATAAGAAAAAGTTTTAAAAAAAATTGTTTTTTCAAAACCGTTGGTTTTATTTACGATTGTTTGTTGTTGCTTATACAAACCAAATCCATATAAACCTGTCGTTTTATATGTTGACTGATCAAGATTTTTTTCTCCTGTTGTAGAAAAATATCGATCAAGATTCATTTTCCCATCCTTGAAGCATCTGGCAAGAACTACTTGGACTGGACGCAAGACATCCAGAACCATCTAGATGCGCAGGGCCTCTTGGACGTCATCTATAACGAGGAAGAGCGTGAAGTGGAAGTCACTCGCTCAATGAACGCCAAAGCGATGATTCTATTCCGCAGGCATTTATGTGACGCCATGAAGTCGGAGTTCATTGAAATCTCCTCGCCGAAGACGCTATGGGACTCTCTGAAAGAGCGCTTCGACCACCAGAAGACCATATGGCTACCTGAAGCACGCCATGACTGGTTGAACCTGCGCTTCCAAGACTTCAAGAGTGTAACTGATTACAACAATGAAGTCTGCAGGATTCGATCACTTCTCCAATACTGCGGTGAGATATTAACCGACAGTGATCTATTGGAGAAAACATACACCACATTTCCTTCAACTGTCAACTTGCTCCAAAAGCAATACCGTCAGTCTAAGTTCACCAAGTTTCCCGAGCTCATCACCCAGCTTTTACTAGACGAGAAGAACAGTCTCATTTTAATGAGAAACAACAATTCTCGTCCTGCTGGAACAAAGACAATTCCAATGCCTGATACAAACGCTCTCCGTGGACCAAATTCACGGTAGAAACGAGACAAGGGCCAGTCGTCCCAGCCAAGGAACAGAGGCGAGTTTAAGTCTCGCTACCCAAAGCGAGGTTCTAACAAGAACCAAGGACCTTTGACTCCTAGGCAGTCTCATGGTAAGAACCAACGGGCCAGTCGTCCCAAAGCGAGAGTGGAAGGCCAAGCGCCTACTCTCTGCTACAAATGTGGTGCTTCTGGTCATATGCAACGGACTTGCAGGGCGACCCCCCAAGAAGTTAATAACTATCATAAGGGGCGCCGGGCCGAAGCAAATCTGGTCATCGAGTGCGAAAATCTAAATCTTGAGACCCCCGATTTTGTAGCAGAAATGAAAGAATAAATCTCCATTTTCTATCTATGTTTGATTTAAGTCATGAAACTTTTGGTGGTTTGTATTTTCTGTTTTTTCGATAAATTAAAGTTCTATTTCGAGCACTTTCCTCAAACGTGTGACAAACTTTAATTTTCTTTACTTATAGGCATGGACCACGGGACAGTAGATTGTCTGGTTGATAGTAGAACGACTCACACTATCTTGAGAGATAAATCATACTTTATCTCCTATACGCCTAAAGTAACCTCAGTAACAACCATTTTGGGACCCTCAACCCTTGTTCAAGGTTTTGGCAAAGTCTGTTTTTCGTTGTCCAATGGTACTCCCGTTGAAGTATCAGAGGCCTTATATTCTCCAAGGTCCAGTCGTACCTTACTAAGTTTTAAGGATATTCGAGAAAACGGATTTCATGTTGAAACTGCTCGAGAACATGGCTTCGAGTATCTTTTCATTACCTCCACTCAGTACGGCCAAAAGCGTATCTTGGAGAAGTTGAAATGTCTTTCAAGTGGTTTGTATCTCACTACGATACAACACATCGAAAGTAATCTCATCATTCGTCGAGCGCCAGTTGATGAGAGGACTTTTATGCTATGGCATGACCGGCTGGGTCATCCGGGTCAAAATACGATGCTTCGCACTATGAATGCATCACATGGGCATCCTCTTGGAGGAAAGAATTTCGTTATAAATCCGAAAAGCCTATGCCAAGCTTGCTCGATTGGGAAGACGAATCTCAAGCCACTCCATGTGAAACCTACGAGATTGGTTTCCCAATTCCTTGAGAGAATTCATGGAGATATTTATGGACCAATCCAACCAACATGCGGACCATTTAAATACTTCATGGTTTTGGTTGATGCATCGACTAGATGGTCACACGTAGTGTTGTTGTCCACCCGAAATGTAGCATTTTCTAAACTCCTCGCCCAGATCATTAAGTTAAGGGCTCATCATCCGGATTATCCGATAAAGTCTATTAGACTTGATAATGCCGTAGAGTTTACATCGAAGACTTTCGATGATTATTGCATGACTTTGGGAATAAATCTTGAACACCCTGTTGCATATGTTCATACCCAAAATGGCCTAGCGGAAGCTTTTATAAAGCGAATGCAAGTGATAGCGCGGACCTTGGTTATGCGCACCAAACTCCCACTATCTGCATGGGGCTATGCAATTTTGCACGCTGCAAATTTGGTCCGTCTGAGGCCCATGGCCACCTAACCACTTTCTGCGTACCAGCTGGTTACTGGATGTGAGCCTGACATCTCACATTTACGCGTGTTTGGGTGCCTAGTCAATGTTCCAATTGAGCCGATAAGACGTTCAAAATTTGGACCTCAGAAGCGACGTGGAATATATGTCGGTTATAACTCCCCGTCTATCATTCGCTATTTAGAGCCCTTGACAGGCGATCTCTTTACCGCGAGACACACGGATTGTGACTTTGATGAGGCATTCTTCCCGTCGTTAGGGGAAGAAATGCACGCTAACGTTGATGAGGAACGACGTGAATTAGCGTGGCATG
Organism: Iris pallida; assembly: GCA_029216955.1. NCBI lineage: Eukaryota > Viridiplantae > Streptophyta > Magnoliopsida > Asparagales > Iridaceae > Iris > Iris pallida. The sequence goes on along the minus strand of JANAVB010034018.1, from coordinate 3,125,131 downwards.
TGCCCGCTTTTGCTTATCATGATCCTCCCTCTGCACATAGTGATAAGGAAGTGCAGAGGATTCTAGGTCTGCAAGATATTGCAAATCAAATGCCAGATGCATTTAGCGACCTAGCAAAAGTCACGAGATCAATTATACCTGCTATAAATGTGCCTGCAAGGATAGACGTCCCTGAGAGACGCCATGTTCCTGTGAAACATGTTGCTCCGGTCGAACCCGCCGAGCAAAGGACGCTACCATCGGCTGTCCAGTCCGCCGCTATTCCCAAGAAGAAGTGAAGACCGGTTGGTTCCAAAGATGTTCTGTCCCGAAAGCGGAGAAATCTTGTTAAAAGCGTTTTGCCACATGAGATCATTAAGGATCACGGTAATGTATTAGAAGAGCGCGTTCCAGATGAAATGCCTATTCCTAATCATGCCGATAACCTCGAAATATCCGTCGAGTATGCTAGCTTAGACGATATTTTGAAGCGAAACGAAACTGTCATCGATGATGTGTTCATATACTCAGTGGCCACTGACATTATGAACAATGATGACATGGAACCTCGTAGTGTTGCCGAGTGTCAACGACGAACGGACTGGTCACAATGGAAACAAACAATCCAGGCTGAACTAGACTCCTTAGCGAAAAGAAGTGTGTTTGGACCCGTTGCTCCAACACCACCCAATGTTAAACCAGTTGGTCACAAATGGGTTTTCCTAAGGAAGCGTAATGAGAGAAATGAGATTGTGCGATACAAGGCTCGCCTTGTGGCGCAAGGCTTCTCACAACGCCCTGGAATTGATTACGAGGAGACGTATTCTCCCGTAATGGACGTCATAACGTTCCGCTACTTAATCAGTTTAGTAGTTTTCGAAAAACTGAATATGCAGCTCATGGATGTGGTCACAGCCTATCTCTACGGGGATCTAGACACAGAGATATACATGAAAGTCCCTGAAGGACTAAAGATGCCTGAATTAAGTAGTTTCCGACCACGGAACGCGTTCTCGATTAGACTGAGGCATTCGCTATATGGATTAAAACAATCCGGGCGAATGTGGTATAACCGCCTAAGCGAATACTTGATCGGTTTGGGATACGTTAATAACGAACTTTGCCCACGCGTGTTCATAAAGAAATCCACTTCAGGATACGCAATCATCGTGGTCTATGTAGATGACATGAATCTCATAGGAACCGAAAAAGACTTGTCAAAAACTGCTGATATCCTGAAGAGGGAATTCGAGATGAAGGATCTTGGGAAGACACGGTTTTGCCTCGGCCTGCAGATCGAGCACCGTAAAGATGGAATTCTTGTCCATCAAGCGAACTACACCCAAAAGGTGTTGAGATGCTTTAGTCATTTTGACGTTAAGCCGTCCGCTACTCCCATGATCGTCCGCTCTCTAGACATTACTAAGGACCCATTCCGTCCAAAGGAGGACGACGAAGAGATATTGAGTCCTGAGTGCTCTTATCTGGGTGCAATAGGCGCTTTATTGTACTTGGCCCAATGTACTAGACCGGACATCTCGTTTGCTGTGAATTGTCTAGCTCGACACAGCACCGCGCCAACACACCGCCATTGGAATGGCATAAAAGACATTTTTCGCTACCTTAAGGGTACTACGGACTTGGGTTTGTTCTATCCCTACGCGGTTTTGAGTGAGTCCAACGCTCTTGGCACTCGAAGCAATGCGACCCTTGTTGGCTACGCCGATGCGGGATAGTTATCTGATCCGCACAAGGGGCGTTCCCAATCTGGTTATGTCTTTACCATTGGGAACACGACGATTTCTTGGAGGTCTCGCAAACAGACCTTAGTGGCTACTTCAACGAACCACTCTGAGCTACTCGTGCTTTATGAGGCGACTAGAGAGTGTGTATGGCTTCGAGCTGTTATTGGCCATATTCGAAGTACATGTGATCTTCCATATGACCCAGATGAACCTGTTGTCATCTATGAGGATAATACCGCTGTTATTGATCAAGCAAAACATGGTTACATCAAAGGGGATGCTACCAAGCACATATCGCCCAAGTTGTTCTTTACACATGAACAACAAACGCTTCAGAAGATTGAAGTGCAACATATTGGATCGGAGAATAACCGTGCAGACTTGTTCACCAAGTCACTGCCAAAACACTCGTTCCAGAAACATGTCAGAGCGATTGGACTTAGGAAGCTTTCACAGCTAGCCTAAGTGAAATATGTTTCTCGCACCCTGTTGTGTGCATGTGAGGGGGAGCGCCCCAACGAGCACCTCCAAACGCCCTGTTGTGCGTATATTCCGCACCCTGTCGAGTGCGAGTGAAAAGGGAAGCATCCTGATGTATGCTTGTGTACTCTTTTTCCCTTCGACCAAAGTTTTTTCCCACTGGGTTTTCTTTGGCAAGGTTTTTAACGAGACACAGTTCAAATCTCTTATTCACTAAGGATTATTATAATCAGGGGGAGTATCCAGTTGTATACTTCTAAACCATCGTGTACTCTTTTGTCCTTCGATCAGCGGTTTTTCCCACTGAGTTTTCCCTGACAAGGTTTTGACGAGGCACCTTTGCAAATGGTTAAGTTTACCCCCATCACACTGACCTGTGTGTACTCTTTTGTCCTTCGACCAAAGTTTTTTTCCCACTGGGTTTTCTTTGGCAAGGTTTTAACGAGGCACAAGTAGGTGGTCATTTTTGAATCTGCAAGCTATAGACAGACAAAGAAGCTCAGAGGTGTTTACAAGCAGAGTTTGTGAAGAGCCAAGGGGGAGTGTTGTAAATCATCTCATCATGGTGAATCATGGTGACTCTTCATTTTGTAACTCATGACTCTTCACTTTGTAACTCCTAAGTGACCTTTCATTATGTAACTCCCAACCTCTCTCTTCCTATATAAAGAGAGGTTGGGATAGCTTGTAGAGATGATTGAGACACATATATTGATATATATGTGAGGTTGAGCTAATTGTCCACAACACTTAAAATGTTCAACCAAAGTCTCAAACCCTTACCTTTTTTTCAAATGCTTAGAGAACAACCACTTGAGCTAAGCTGATCTTTGTGCATAAAAAGGCCAGAACTCTATATATTGTACCATGTCAGAAATTTTCTATATAGTAACTGACTATTTTTTAGTGGGGGGCTTAATAAATTTGTCCATAAATGTCTAAGACGTTGCCGCAGCCAAAACTATATATCAATCCACCTGAAATAACCAACCCGGTGGACATCATGTGTTGAATTGTGTGGATGGCCAGGCATACAAACCTGGTACGTACTTGGCTCAGACCGTTGTGCTATCACAGCCAATGACACCGTTCATGACATGAGCAGCAGAAAAGGCATCCATCCCCAAGCCTCTAATAGATTTGTATATCCTATCGAAGGAAATAGTCCCAAATGGCCATAAAAGAGTGAGAAAGGAGTTTATCAACTGATGGACATACTCTTCAGCTTATACTTTAAGAGTTACCTATTATCATTTGTGTCTTGGTTTAGGCTTGGAGTTTATCTACTGATGGAGAAAGCTTCAAGCTAGTCGATGAATCGATGAATCAATGAGTAAACGCTTTTTTGGAGGAAGAGACCTTAAGATATATTAAAGTCTGGTTTTTATGAGTTCCAGAACATCCATAAATTCTTAGAATTCTAGTCGACTTTTCCTAGAAGTTCCTCTTCAAATAACATGGATCAACGCAACTACTTGAAGCAATGAAAATGGATTACAATGACTGCCGAAGAAAGAAGATGACGAGAAAAATTACCCAAAAGTATCTCCCCTTCGAAGTAGTCGACAATCTCTCCTTCTCCAAAAGTTGTAAAGCCTCAACTAGGTTATGGATTAGGGTTAGGAAAAACCTATATACATCCCACTCAATCCCATAATGAATCCAAACCGTCCACGTGATCTACCGGTGGAGAAAAAAAAAACCAAAAAAATAGCCTTCAGCCCCGAAAAGAAGTATACCATATCGACGAGTAAAACATGATGGAGAAAGCAAGCAAAAGTGGTATAATCGGCTATGTGCCGACGGTACACTGGCAGTACACTGATGTTGCCTGCTAATTTTCTAGAAATGCTGAAATACATTCCTAACTAGGTGGAGGAACTCGTCACACCGGCAATTCTCCTGCAGTACTTAAACTTCCCTCTTGGTAGAACCTTCATGAGCATATATGCTCCATTGTCCTCCATGTGAACCTTCCAAAGCGTCGTGTTCTTCTCCTCAAGCATATTTAGTATCCAGTGATACCGAGTTGAAATATTGTGAAGCCCATGCATGTTATTTAAATTTTATTGGTTTTATTGGTTGTTTTGTTTAAGCTAAAACCCCAAGCCCAATAACTTAAGCCCATGACACTTAGACTCAAACCCAACCCCTCTTACTCGTTCAAACCTACGACTCTATTCTCCCGTAGATTCCAATTCTCCCGCACCACTACGCGCACCCCCATCCCCTCTTCCTCTTCTGTACGTAACCCATTACAGAAACTCACAGAAACTCTCACCCCCCCTACACCAAAATCCTTCTCTCTCCCAAACCTCTCCACCATTCCCAAATCCGGAGGCACCCCCGCGTCCGTCTCGTCGTTCTCTTCGAATCCGTACCGCTCTCCCCGCTGTTCTGCGCCGTGCCCGAACCCGTGCCCGATGTCGCAGCCGCCGTTCCAGGCCGGCGCCAGCCCCGCATCAGCCACAGGTCGCCGCCTACCTCGCGCAGACCCTCCGCGCGCACCAGTAGCCCCGCGCCAGCCCGCCTGGACCCCTCATGTCGCAGCAGCACCTCCGCGCGGACCCCCGCGCGCTCGCGGCCTCGTGTCCGTGTTTCCCTCGGGCCCGTTAACTTTTCGACGATCCGTTCCGAGTCCGAGGCATCCCCTCGGTGCTCCTTCTCCGTTCCAGTAAGCTTCTGTTCCAGAAACTCTCTTTCCTTTCTGTCAGAACCCAATTCTTGTTCCGGCCAATTGACAGAATAAAGCTCTGTCAATTGGAATAGTTAGTTTAGAATAATTATTTTAGTGTATTTGTGGTGTGGATTAATTAATTAAATAGTTTAATAGTTATTATCTGTTAGATTATAGGAAAGGCATGAGATTAAGTTTAGTAATGATAAATTGTAGGATTGTTGTGCTCTTTTAATTAAAGTGGTTAATTGTTAAGAAATAATCATGGTAAAAACTAGTTTTGTGCAATAAATAGTAAATTGAGGTTTTTCCTATTAAAAAGATTTATTTACTAATTATTGTAAGGATGTTTTAGAAATAAGATTTCTAATTAAGATTATTACGTTTATTGTATATATAGTTCTAATTAGAAATTATGTTTTATTAAAAGCGATAATATATTTGGTTTAAATTAGTTTTAGTGGTTATAATCAGAAAATGTGTATTTTGGTTTATTAAGAAATATGAAAAATGAGATTATTAATATAAATATTTTTACTAGCAAATAATTAGTTTTTTTATATAAATGAATTTCTTTTAAAATACTAAAATACTCATTATTGTGTGACTTTGGACCAAAAAGGTATTTTAGTAATAATACCTGGGAGATGATTTCTCGTTAACTAAAATATTAATATACTAGTTGTAGTAAAATCGTATTTTGCATAATTCGGTAATTATACAAAAAGGCTAACTTCTATAATAAGATTTAATAATTGTTTTCTTGCCTTTAATCATTACGGTAAAAATACGTATTTTTTCACTAAAACGATTATTTTGTCACTTAGTAATAGTCAGATACTTTATTCTCAAAAGATAAGAATATTTTCTATATTAATAACAAATTAAGTTATTTTCAACTCGACCAGACTTAGCCTTAATTAACCAGCTAGTGTTGTCCTGAAGGATTAGAGTGTAGTAAATTCTAGTTATTAAATCCGGTGTTACGATTATGTAGGGTTCATGACCTAAGTTCGAGGACATCTACAGTCGTTACTACAGTACTGGAGACATCAAGGCAAGTGCATACTTATCTAAACTCGTGTTTTAATTAATAATTAATTTTATTGCATGATAGAGTACTGTATCGACACTTGACTCACGAGATCCCTCTCGGATCATACCGACTGTTTACTGAATTATTTACTTGACTGCTTACTGAATCATTGACTCGGGGATTGGGGGAGTAACGTTAACACTTGTGGTCAAAGCCCTTTTACCGAATCACTGTGGATAGCGGAAGCCCAACCCACTTGGGTCGAAGCCGGACCGTGTTCATTAGAACACTTACTGCCTCCAACCCTAGCCGCCCATAGGCTGTTACGCGCTCTAAACACTACTGTAGCTAGATTGCATCATTTCACTTTTTAGAGTTTTACTGCATAACTGTTTTATTATTATTATTTAGAAAATTATATTTCCATAATAAACTGCTTCTTGTCTAGTCTTTTAATTATTGAATAAAATGCTGAAATGGATTTGTCTGTCTTGCTCCCTCCTGACTGGAGACAATATTTTTAGGTGATTGCGACGATGAGGAGTTGGCCTACAGTTCCTATTATGGGCCCGACTTGGTTTCTGAAGACTTAGCTGAACCAGGACCGAGAAACCAGGAGTCCTAGCTGCGTCCATTCTGTTTAGTTTCTTTTTCCTTAAAAATTGTAATAAACAAACCTTTATGATGTTTGAATACTCTTGCTTTGTCCTCATTTCATTTAGACTTTAGTTGTATTTCCAAAGTGTTGAATAAAATGTTTTATTTCCGTTTAGATATTTTGTTCTGTTTGTGTTCACTGTCACGACCCGCACCTACTGTGAGGGTACGAGCGCGTAACAACGCCCAGCCTACGCCGCAGTGTCGGCGGTAGAACGCTGTCCTAGGTTAATATCTAAACAACAACTCATGCAATTATATAATGTACTTGTCAAATCTTAACTCCGAACGGAGGACAAGTATAGATATAATGAATCTCAATCACAGTCTAAGAACGATAAGATTTCACAGAAGTATTAACTAAGAATAGAAAGACAACTATTAAAATAATAACAACTCCCAACAATCTCAAATACTACACAAGTCTCAAATCTTCTACAACAAGTTCAACAAGAAAATATATGCTAGTCTACTAAACTAAATCCCATCACTCCTGAGTGTCGGGGCCCAAGGTAGTCATCCCGTCTCCGGGTCCATAATATGTAGGGCATGTGTCCTCAGGGTAATCATCTGTAAAATTTTCAACAGGTCCAGTCAGGACAGGAACGAGTACAACTCATCAAGAAATCCCAATTAAATGACAGAGAACTATAAAGCAGTTATAAGCAGTTATATTGATGAAATATGGTAGTTTGTATACAGGTGATGGTATAGAGAAACAGTTAAGATACAAGGAAAGTAAAGTAACTAAAACAAGAGAAGAATGATGGCAATAAAGACTGTAAATATAATCTAGCTGAACTAGAGTAGCATGATATAAGTCCAGAATGTAAATGTAAATAAGTAAAAAATCCAAGTAAATCCAGACAACATGAATCTGATACCAGGTGGTTCTAGTACAAGATGAGTCCGGTATAAGGTGAGTCCTGTCGGTGATCAAAGGTTCCAGGGTGAGTCCAGCCTATACTCTAACAATGTGTTTTAAAATATCGGGATCGACATGCGAACGGCTGTAGGTAATACGACACACCGTACACTCGGCCAAGTGTGGGATGGCTATCGTTCCAGTATAATTCCAAGGGAGTGGTTCCAGTATTTGGGTATGTTCACATGCCTATTCCAATATTTCCCCACCCAGCAAGTACAAGTGAATCCATAATCCGACACAAAATAGGTATAAGTCCAGCCAGTACACGAATGGTTCCAGTAAATGATTCCAGGGTGGTTCCAGTAGGTGGTTTCAGTAGGTGGTTCCAGTAGGTGGTTCCAGTAATAGAGGTCAGACTTAAATAAGTGAGTGTCGCATGAAATGGATCCAGTAATATCAAATCGTGTTTGAAACAGAGAATCAGATAGAACTATCTACAACTGAAATATAGTAAACGACAAGTAAATGGAAGAACTATCAGAGAATGTACTCGCCTGCTACTCTGAAAAGAGTAGTATAATATCATATGTCTGCACCAGAGTCACAGTGTCCTAGACAGAATAATATGGGTTATAATATGTTTAAAATAAGACAGATGGTGTTTATGATACAATCTACATGATTTCTAGGTCAATCTAGGTCAAAGTCAACTCTAAGTCAAACCTGGTCAACTGTCTAGGTCAAACTAGGCCCAAGTCAAACTTGGTCAACTCTGGGTCAACCCCAGTCAACTACACCAGTCAACTAGGTCAAGTGGTCACATCTAGACTCAATGTTGACTTTTGGTCAACTCCAGTCAACTACACTGGTCAAACTAGGTCAACTAGACCACTCCTAAGTCAACCAAGTCTCACTAAGCCTAGCCAAGCCTAGTCTAGCACTCACACACAATCACAGAGCTAACACAAGCTATCAACACAAAATACATATATACATATATGCACACAATGTATATAATTATTTATATAGGCTATTGCCTAGCATTCAATGTAGGGTACAAGTCATATATGCATATACAATGGGTGAGTGGGGATGTCTCATTTATAGCATACAAGGTATGTAGTGCATATATCTATATAAGGGGTAACATGCATTCCTATATCCCAATACTACCTACTTGTATACATATGTGCACTCAATCTATGAATTAACATGCATGAATGCATAGTATAGCTATTTGTATATAGAGGGTAATGAAGGGGTTAAGTCACATACTATCATATGAAAGTACGGAGGGAAACACATGTGTGTGTGTCTAGATTATCACATAGGTTCTCAGATTTTTAGGCACATGTGTGTGTGAATTTGTAACAGTAAAGTATGTGTTTGAGTGTCATTATATCACAGTGTAACAGTCCTATATGTGCATGGTGTGTGTGTGTGTAAATCTGGAAAAACAATGTGTGAGAGTGTGTGAATGAGCATGAGTGTGTGTGTCCATGTGTATGTGGACATGACAGTGGTGTAATGTGTCATTGGTGGTTAGGTGATAGGGTGTGTGTGTAGTGTTGACAGAAATTGAAGAGTGTCACATGTGATTAGTGTGTGGAAACAGTGAACTAGTCCCAAGAATTTGTAATTCAGTAAAGGACATAGCAATAGCAGTATAGTGCGAGAGATCTCAGGAAGTTGGGAAACCAAGTTGTCAGTTTATATATTAGCTAATAGTTAACTCACAAGTCCCCAACACCAATACACTAGTCATTCAACCAGAACTAACATGGGTGATGGATTAACATGGCTATTTAATCATCAAAACAGTTTTTTTTTCTTTCTTCAAGGAAAGGAAATCAAATGGCAGTATATATCAACTAACAGTGAGTGTATGGAAACATTAGAGTGTGTAAGGTGTTGTACTAATCTCAGCAAGTTGGTTCTCAGGAAATCTGAGAACCTATGACAGTTCATTAGCCAATCCCAACACCAATTTGAAATCCCCTTACCCCATCTCAACACTAAACCAATAACTAATCTCAATGCAAATCCTAACCAATCATTTAAGTAATACAAGTATACATGTAGAGGAATCTAAACATGATTAATAAACTTCAAAAATCAGTTGTGGAAGAAATGAAGTTCAGAAATCTGATTTTTCTCAAGACTGTGTATCAGTCCTCTCTACATTTCGAAAATCCAACCAAATCAATCGAAACCCAAACTCATATGCAAACTCCCTAGCAGCAACTAATACATGTGTGTGAGTGATTAATCATGAAAATTAAAAAGGAAAAACAGTTTAAACAGGGAATTAAACTTCTCAAAATTCTCAAAACTGAACCACGTATCAGTCAAATGGGGAAAAAACGATTTGAAAATCAAAAACGTGATAATAATCTAAATTAGTGGTTGGTAAATGACCCCCCATCTGTGTTCGTGTCCCAGGAAGTTTTTCGTGTCACCATAAAGCCGGACACGGCGTGTCGAAGCCTCAAAACATGCACAGACACTCTGTGCACAGGCTGCGTCGTGCACGTGTGCACGCGTGTCCCACGCACGACACAGGGCACGACACGACTCGTGCTCGTGCCCACGTGTTCGCCCCACATAGGGCTGCAATCGTGTCACCCTGCACCGCGTCCCCGTGTCCCCGTGTCTGAATTAAAAGTGCGTGTCAGTACGGAAAAATGAGCGCGCACAACAGCTCGCGCGCGACCCGTACGACCAGTGCGAGGAGGATTTTTCCTCGCACACTGCACCATATGGCCCCATCTTTTGGGAGGATGATGTCAGTCTATGCCCCATCATCCTCGCCAAAAATGGCGTGTCCACGTGTCCGACACAGGGAGTTATTCCGCCCGAGATGCAGGACAGTGCACATGTCCCCGCGCGTGCGTGTCCAACTCCACATTCGACACAAAACGACACCAAAACACTCTTCACAAAAATTAATGCACACACTTAGATCTACAAATTCGTGTAATTACATTTTCAAAAATCGAAAATAATTTCCTAAGGGGCATTCTATCGAACACCTATACGTACACTATGACACGTGCCCGATACGGACACCAAACGGACACGAAATCCACCCAAATTCGAGGTACAGCTAGGGGACTCCTTGATCTAGCATAAATGCAAAGAAAACAGGAATTTAAATCAATTTGAGGAGTTTTACCTATAGGTGCAAATTGCAAGAAAAGCTCCAAATGGGGAGTGTTCCTCTTGATGGCCAAAAGCTCCCAAATGAGCCCAAAACTGAGATTAACCTCCAGAAATATTAAATATACAAAAATTAGAACCTAATGCAAAAGACTAGGATGAAAAAGGAGATCAAATGAATAAATGGAAATTTTTGGAAGGGGGAAAAATACCTTTCTTTTCTCCAAGTGTTGGAATGATAAAAAGAGGCAAGCCCTAATGAATAAGTGTTTAAATAGGGTAGAGATCCCTACATGGCTGGTGATAAGCTCAAAAATTAGGGTTAGGGTTCACTAAATGGCCCATGGGCTTAAGTCATGATCAATTAAATAATTGAGCCATAAGTCATTTCATGAAACCACAAGCCATGACTTTAATTCACTAAACCAAATCTCCTCATTCTAAAACTATTCTCTAATGACTAAAATAGGTTAACTCAAGTTAGACTAGGGTCACCATGGCTAGGGTTAGGTTCTAGGCTAGTCCACTAGGTCTCAACAAGTCAAAGTCAAACTAGAATTCACCAATTCATTAAATTAATTAAAAATTCAAATAAGCCAAAATGACCAAATTACCTCTAGGCTAAAAATGATAATTAAATCATCCTAATAACATGGTTAGGCTCTAGGTCATGCAGTCTCTAGGGTTTCACTAGCAGCACATCAAAATCACAAGTCATGACTTAAAACAGCTTTTTTTAAATAGTTTAAAAAAATATTAAAAATCACCAAAAATTATAATGTAAAATAAATATCAGTAAATAATAATTATAATTACAAAATTTCAAAATTATCTTCATCTGAAAAATTGGGTGTTACAATCCTACCCCCTTAGAAAAATTTCGTCCTCGAAATTAAGATGGTCGTACTCCTTCTAGGTTAAACCCCCAACATTCAAGGTCAAGAAAACTATATCTAAAACATACAAATTGTGGTCCTACTGGTCGTGATATCACGGTCTTGATCAGGGACACTATACTCTCTATCATAGCACAAAACATCCTGACAGGTACTAATGGAATCACACAACAGATGGAAAGAAGAACAGAAAAGACAGACCTACTAGCCCGTCACCCGTAGCGTCGGTCTACTCGACTGTCAATACAAAAGCCCTGCCCCTCTGGGGTATATCCCTCTGATGGTGCGGGGCACGATGCTGCACTACAGGTGACCTAGCTCCCTCTATCTAATCCATGACACTCAAGTAATATCCATCATGATATTCTACTCAATTATACTAGGGCACCATCTATATGGTATCTATCATGCAATCTGATAATCATACCCGTCTATCCAGAACCATGTTACCAGAATCCTCGTCACACCAGTAAGTATGGCTGCGATAATCCATAGAGTCCACAACTAATGTACATACCTCTAGAATCATGGTATTTAAAATTTTTGCATTGCCGCTAGCTTGGCTGCAAAAACTTTAAATATCCACACCCGAGAAATACATCTAAAATCAGACTCTATCTTATTGCCCAACCAACTGATATGGCCGTAGAAGACTCTAGATTTCATGACTGAGGCAACCTAGCCCATAATGTTATCTTGGTAGAAAATCAAGTCAATAATGAATACCAAGAATAAATTTCAACGATGAATCAAGGAAGATAGACAGATACTGTCAGAATCGAATTTCGGGATAGTTATAATGAGATTCTCAAGGGTCATTCCAGGAATCTTCTCAAGTAGTCCTAACTGTGATTAAGTACCTCTCCGTTGAAGCCTATCGCTCAATCCTATCGCAGGCGCGCAGCATTACAACTAATCGTTGCACTACCACGACATCGCACCAATGCGACTCTCGACCTGCATGGGCCACCACTAAAAACGTATCACGACCCGCACCCACTGTGAGGGTACGAGTGCGTAACAACGCCCAGCCTACGCCGCAGTATCGGCGGTAGAACGCTGTCCTAGGTTAATATCTAAACAACAACTCATGCAATTATATAATGTACTTGTCAAATCTCAACTCCGAACGGAGGACAAGTATAGATATAATGAATCTCAATCACAGTCTAAGAACGATAAGATTTCACAGAAGTATTAACTAAGAATAGAAAGACAACTATTAAAATAATAACAACTCCCAACAATCTCAAATACTACACAAGTCTCAAATCTTCTACAACAAGTTCAACAAGAAAACATATGCTAGTCTACTAAACTAAATCCCATCACTCCTGAGTGTCGGGGCCCAAGGTAGTCATCCCGTCTCTGGGTCCATAATATGTAGGGCATGTGTCCTCAGGGCAATCATCTGTAAAATTTTCAACAGGTCCAGTCAAGACAGGAACGAGTACAACTCATCAAGAAATCCCAATTAAATGACAGAGAACTATAAAGCAGTTATAAGCAGTTATATTGATGAAATATGGTAGTTTGTATACAGGTGATGGTATAGAGAAACAGTTAAGATACAAGGAATGTAAAGTAACTAAAATAAGAGAAGAATGATGGCAATAAAGACTGTAAATATAATCTAGCTGAACTAGAGTAGCATAATATAAGTCCAGAATGTAAATGTAAATAAGTACAAAACCTAAGTAAATCCAGACAACATGAATCTGATACCAGGTGGTTCCAGTACAAGATGAGTCCGGTATAAGGTGAGTCCTGTCGGTGATCAAAGGTTCCAGGGTGAGTCCAGCCTATACTCTAACAGTGTGTTTTAAAATATCGGGATCGACATATGAACGGCTGTAGGTAATACGGCACACCGTATACTCGGCCAAGTGTGGGATGGCTATCGTTCCAGTATAATTCCAAGGGAGTGGTTCCAGTATTTTGGTATGTTCACATGCCTATTCTAATATTTCCCCGCCCAGCAAGTACAAGTGAATCCACAATCCGACACAAAATAGGTATAAGTCCAGCCAGTACACGAATGGTTCCAGTAAATGATTCCAGGGTGGTTCCAGTAGGTGGTTTCAGTAGGTGGTTCCAGTAGGTGGTTCCAGTAATAGAGGCCAGACTTAAATAAGTGAGTGTCGCATGAAATGGATCCAGTAATATCAAATCGTGTTTGAAACAGAAAATCAGATAGAACTAGCTACAACTAAAATATAGTAAACGACAAGTAAATGGAAGAACTATCAGAGAATATACTCGCCTGCTACTCTGAAAAGAGTAGTATAATATCAGATATCTGCACCAGAGTCACAGTATCCTAGACAGAGTAATATGGGTTATAATATGTTTAAAATAAGACAGATGGTGTTTATGATGCAATCTACATAATTTCTAGGTCAATCTGGGTCAAAGTCAACTCTAAGTCAAACCTGGTCAACTGTCTAGGTCAAACTAGGCCCAAGTCAAACTTGGTCAACTCTGGGTCAACCCCAGTCAACTACACCAGCCAACTAGGTCAATTGGTCACATCTAGACTCAATGTTGACTTTTGGTCAACTCCAGTCAACTATACTGGTCAAACTAGGTCAACTAGGCCACTCCTAAGTCAACCAAGTCTCACTAAGCCTAGCCAAGCCTAGTCTAGCACTCACACACAATCACAGAGCTAACACAAGCTATCAACACAAAATACATATATACATATATGCACACAATGTATATAATTATTTATATAGGCTATTGCCTAGCATTCAATGTAGGGTACAAGTCATATATGCATATACAATGGGTGAGTGGGGATGTCTCATTTATAGCATACAAGGTATGTAGTGCATATATCTATATAAGGGGTAACATGCATTCCTATATCCCAATACTACCTACTTGTATACATATGTGCACTCAATCTATGAATTAACATGCATGAATGCATAGTATAGCTATATGTATATAGAGGGTAATTAAGGGGTTAAGTCACATATTATCATGTGAAAGTAAGGAGTGAAACACATGTGTGTGTGTCTAGATTATCACATAGGTTCTCAGATTTTTAGGCACATGTGTGTGTGAATTTGTAACAGTAAAGTGTGTGTTTGAGTGTCATTATATCACAGTGTAACAGTCCTATATGTGCATGGTGTGTGTGTGTGTAAATCTGGAAAAATAGTGTGTGAGAGTGTGTGAATGAGCATGAGTGTGTGTGTCCATGTGTATGTGGACATGACAGTGGTGTAATGTGTCATTGGTGGTTAGGTGATAGGGTGTGTGTGTAGTGTTGACAGAAATTGAAGAGTGTCACATGTGATTAGTGTGTGGAAACAGTGAACTAGTCCCAAGAATTTGCAATTCAGTAAAGGACATGGCAATAGCAGTATAGTACGAGAGATCTCAGGAAGTTGGGAAACCAAGTTGTCAGTTTATATATTAGCTAATAGTTAACTCACAAGTCCCCAACACCAATACACTAGTCATTCAACCTGAACTAACATGGGTGATGGATTAACATGGCTATTTAATCATCAAAACAGTTTTTTTTTCTTTCTTCAAGGAAAGGAAATCAAATGGTAGTATATATCAACTAACAGTGAGTGTATGGAAACATTAGAGTGTGTAAGGTGTTGTACTAATCTCAGCAAGTTGGTTCTCAGGAAATCTGAGAACCTATGACAGTTCATTAGCCAATCCCAACACCAATTTGAAATCCCCTTACCCCATCTCAACACTAAACCAATAACTAATCTCAATGCAAATCCTAACCAATCATTTAAGTAATACAAGTACACATGTAGAGGAATCTAAACATGATTAATATACTTCAAAAATCAGTTGTGGAAGAAATGAAGTTCAGAAATCTGATTTTTCTCAAGACTGTGTATCAGTCCTCTCTACATTTCGAAAATCCAACCAAATCAATCGAAACCCAAACTCATATGCAAACTCCCTAGCAGCAACTAATACATGTGTGTGAGTGATTAATCATGAAAATTAAACAGGAAAAACAGTTTAAACAGGGAATTAAACTTCTCAAAATTCTCAAAACTGAACCACGTATCAGTCCAATGGGGAAAATGCGATTTGAAAATCAAAAATGTGATAATAATCTAAATTAGTGGTTGGTAAATGACCCCCCACCTGTGTTCGTGTCCCAGGAAGTTTTTCGTGTCACCACAGAGCCGGACATGGCGTGTCGAAGCCTCAAAACACGCACAGACACTCTGTGCACAGGCTGCGTCGTGTACGTGTGCACGCGTGTTCCACGCGCGACACAGGGCACGACACGACTCGTGCTCGGGCCCACGTGTTCGCCCCATATTGGGCTGTAATTGTGTCACCCTGCACCGCATTTCCGTGTTCCCGTGTCCAAATTGAAAGTGCGTGTCAGTGCAGAAAAATGAGCGCGCACAGCAGCTCGCGCGCGGCCCGTGCGACCAATGCGAGGAGGATTTCTCCTTGCACACTGCACCATATGGCCCCATCTTTTGGGAGGATGATGTCAGTCTATGCCCCATCATCCTCGCCAAAAATGGCGTGTCCACGTATCCGACACAGGGAGTTATTCCGCCCGAGATGCAGGACAGTGCACATGTCCCCGCGCGCGCGTGTCCAACTCCACATCCGACACAAAACGACACCAAAACACAAAACACTCTTCACAAAAATTAATGCACACACTTAGATCTACAAATTCGTGTAATTACATTTTCAAAAATCGAAAATAATTTCCTAAGGGGCATTCTATCGAACACCTATACGTATACTATGACACGTGCCCGATACGGACACCAAACGGACACGAAATCCACCCAAATTCGAGGTACAGCTAGGGGACTCCAAGATCTAGCCCTAAATGCAAAGAAAATCGGAATTTAAATCAATTTGAGGAGTTTTACCTATAGGTACAATTTGCAAGAAAAGCTCCAAATGGGGAGTGTTCCTCTTGATGGCCAAAAGCTCCCAAATGAGCCCAAAACTGAGATTAACCTCCAGAAATATTAAATATACAAAGTTAGAACCTAATGCAAAAGACTAGCATGAAAAAGGAGATCAAATGAATAAATGGGAATTTTTGGAAGGAGGAAAAATACCTTTCTTTTCTCCAAGTGTTGGAATGATAAAAAGAGGCAAGCCCTAATGAATGTAGGGTGTAAAAAATTATGACACGCTGACATAAGACTCAGCCAAAGTCATACGCTCAAGGCCATATGCTCAGTCAAGGCCATATGCTCAGCCAAGGCCATACGCTCATCTAAAGGCCGTACGCTTAGTGAATATTTTAATATTTCTTGAGATGACAGCACAGGATATATTTAATGAAGGATGAATCCGACACTTCGTCTTTCGTGCAAAGACAGCTGCCCTATGAAGATTAGCCGTCGTATATGTTTTCGAGAATTGATTTTGTCTCTTACGAGGACAGCTCAGCAGCCATCATAAATGCACAGCCATCATTACTGTCATTTCTGACAGTCTGTCAGCCATCATATCTGCAACACAATGCTCAAGAGATATTTGTCAGTATTAGAAGATATGGCATATTTGAGAAGATTGAAGACAGCCACGTGTCTACTCCCTCAATGCATACGGCTTCTTGCCCAACCAAGTGAGCGTATGGACTCCATACGGCTCCTTGTCCAACCAAGTGAGCATATGGACTCCATACGGCTCCTTGCCCAACCAAGTGAGCGTATGGACTCCATACGACTCCTTGCCCAACCAAGTGAGCGTATGGACTCCATACGACTCCTTGCCAACCAAGTGAGCGTATGGACTCCATACGACTCCTTGCCAATCAAATGAGCGTATGGACTCCATACGACTCCTAGCCCAACCAAATGAGCGTATGGACTCCATACGACTCCTTGCCCAACCAAGTGAGCGTATGGCCTCCATACGACTCCTTGCCAACCAAGTGAGCGTATGGACTCCATACGACTCCTTGCCAATCAAATGAGCGTATGGACTCCATACGACTCCTTATCAATAAAGTGAGCGTATCCGCTTTATATATTACTATATTGTCCAAGTCAGTGTATGCAAGACATGTGCCTTCAAAAGCTAGCGTATGACTCTTCTTTAACAAAGATAGTGTATCATAGCAAATGCATCCAGGATGACTTTCAACGTACAGTCAACACACGTTCTCACGTGTCCTGTACTCAGTTACCCACTTATTCAGAAGTTATGCAACGTGGCATCCATGCCACCAATCTCTCCTAGATATATTCCACTACTTTCAATCGCACTCTAATGTGTCTCCACCAGAATTTGCCACGCGTCCCTGCAGTTATGCACACGTCAAGTAACTGACTGAGCGTATGCTTCAGAACAGTTATCTAGAACTCTATAAAAGAGAGTTTCTTCATCTTCATCAGATACTACAGTCATTTTCAGAGAGAACAGAGAGATTGCCCAGTTGCTGTCCAAGTTCTTCGAAGTTCGAGTTTTCTTTATTGCATCATCCAAGGGATAAAGTAATCGACTTCTAGATTAGATTCCTACAGTTGTAATTTTCCCAGAAATACAATAAATAAAGTGAATTTATTTATGGAAAACAAATTGGCGACTCTGCTGGGGAAAGCTGTCTCCTCCAACGAGATAGCAACAACTCAATGCGATACTTCGTCGATCGGCTCGACGAAGAAGACGATGGTCGTACAATTCGACCAATCTGCTTACGAAGAAATGCTCAAGGCGAAGGAGGGCCGAACTGCTTCCTCCGCTCTTCCGGCTGCCAAGAAGAAGGGACGCTCTGTCTATGTCCCTAAGTCTTCTTCGACAGCCCGAGACGCTTCTGTCACTTCTCACACTGGCAAGAACACGTCTTCAACTTCAACGAAGCATGCTTCGGCTTCTCTGAACACGGCAACAGTGGCTTCTCCTAGTCACGCTGACAAAGTGGGTTCTTTAACCAAGTCAGCGTGTCCAAGGAAAACCATCTCTGGACATGTCAAAGTCTCTTCTCTCTCTACTCTTACGACAGCGGTCGGCTCTTTAGCCATTAATGACTCTGCATGTATGGCAGTCAAAGGGCAGCGTACGGCAAAGGTAGCGTACAAAAGCCAACAGCAGGCAGCGTACGCTAAGCCAAAGCCAGCGTATGCTAATAAAAAGGCAGCATATGACCAGAATTCCAAACTAAAGTCAGCGTATGCCAATCGATACAGTCCTTTGACTGTTTCTCAAAATCATGCTGGGGGTTCTCTTCCATAGAACATACAAATGATTCCCCCTCAACTTGCACATCTTGTGCCAACCAAGGAGAAAGACTCTTTAGTCAACTCCTCTACTCCTAAGGTCTTTACCTCTGGGGTTAATTTGACTAGTACTTTTACTAGATCAAACAAAGGAAAACGCCTTTTGGCTACTTCCTCTAAAGATGGATTATTACCGACTCCTAGTCGGAATAATGTCCATCTTCCTTCTCTCAAAATTTCTCGATCTGAGAAAGGCAAATTACTAGTATCCAAGACTGATGCCAAAGTCATATCTCCTACGGATCCTCGTAACAAGCTTAACCAGAATCATCTCGGTTCCACTGAGACAAGTATACTAGACCCTGATGCAGAATATGCCAAGAACTATGTTGCTCAAATTAATCGATCTTTATACACTCAAGAACCGAGAAGATAGAGGAATAAAAGACAAGTTTCTACACAGAAACTATCTTCAAATACTTCCCAACCTGTTCCTACAGATCTCCGGGAACATTTGCAAAACAAACGGAGAATCAACACTCCATCTGGCTATGACATTGCTCATATTTGCCATGAAAAGCATGGTTGCAACTTCCAACCTTGGGTTGTGATTCAGTGTTGTTGTTCACCAAAAAGACGATCTGTTTTTGAACGGATTCAATATGAACCAATATTGGATGAAGATGAACCTCTTTATGCTTCTGTCAACATGACCTCCAGAAATATTGGGGGTAGAATATGATCTGATGCTATGTCAGATTCTGAAGATGGTGTTTACCTCGGCACCCGATCCAGGACCGGAGCCTCTACCAGAGTCTCTTCTTCTTCTCATCCAATTGATAATCCGGAGATCACAGAGGACTTTCTCGGAGAGTCCAACTTCCCAGTATTGACTCCCGTAAATAGCCCCGGAAAAGATACTGACTCTCACAGCGATGATTCAGAACAGACTGTTTCATCGTCTATTCCTCGAACGATTACCACTTATTTGGTAGACGGCAATCATGAACCTTCGACTAGCACTGAAGCTCATGAACAAAGGATTTCTTCCTTGGAACAACAGTTGCGAGCTATGGCAGATACATTGAATGCTATGCATACTCTTATGCAAGCTCAGCATCAAACTCAGCAAGTCCAACAAACAGCACCACCAGTGGTATTAAATACTCCTGTTACCCCAAACCCGGAACCCTCTACTATTCCGGGGGTACAATCTAATGTTCCTGTACAACCCAGTCCAAGTCAGTCCGGAGCTGGGGGTGGTACATATGCTGCAGTCCCTCCTCCCAATTACACTCAACAAGCTACAACTCCACATTCTTTCGGAGTTGTTACTGAAGAATGAAGGAATCTCCGAACTCAATTTGAGGCATTCAAACAGAAGGATGGTTTACAAAGATTAGGTATCAAGCAACCTTATCCAATAGAATGGAAGCAAGTATCGTATCCACCAAAATATAAACCTCCAACCATTTCTTTCTTTGATAGGACTATCTCCCCAAGTCAGTTCATTAATCATTTTGAAGTAATGACTGATCAGTTGCAACCAAGCGATGCTCTCCTCACTCGGGTATTCGTCGGATGTCTCAAAAGAATGGCTTATGAATGGTATAGAAGTCTCCCTGATGGGTGCATTACCTCATTTGCCGGTTTCAAACAAATGTTTCTTGAACGATTCTATGAAGGGCTCAATGACATGACTATGTCAGCCCTCATAAGAATTAAACAGAAAAATAATGAAACTACCGAAGACTTCATTGAAAGATTCAGAAGAGAAGCCCTTAAATGCCTCTCGGAACTCCTAATGCTGTTACTATCGACACTTGCAAGTCGAATCTCTTACCAATCATCAGCATGTGGACAGGGTCCACTCAGTTCCAAGATTGGCCTTCATTCATCGTCAGTGCCAAAGCTGCCGAAGTCAGTGCTGAGACCTTCAAAGGCCTGGGGGTACAAATGGCTCCTAAAGAATCAAATCAGAGTGCTAGTAATAGTGCTCGACCCAACAATCGTAAAGGAAAAGAGGCTCTTGAAGTCAATCTCCAGAGCAATAGCCAGGAGACAAAGACTACTCAAGCTATCCCAACTCCAACAAATCAACAACAGAGACCTCCTCGACCGAAGAAAGAATATTCTTTCGACGATGACGATGTTCAGGGTATCTTTGAATGCTTGCTCAAAGGTAACAAGATTCAATTGCCAGAAATCAAAAAGCCTGATGAAGCCAACAAGACGGATCACCCAAAATACTGTCCATATCATAGAATGCTGGGTCATACAATCCGGTCTTGTTATGTATTAAAAGGAAAGATCCAGGAAATGATTAAATCAGGAGCTGTAATACTGACACCTAAAGACAAGACAGTCACAGCAAATGTGATCTCAATGCAGTTCGATGACTTCCCTCCGTTAATGGTGGAAAGTGGGATTGTTCCTATCCCCAAAATAACTCTTGAAGTTGTGAACATCCCACCAGCACAGAATGAAGGACTTGTTTCTATCACAACTAAGAAGGGAGAAATCATGTGGATTCACCCAGATTTAATAACGGAGTTCGAGACATCTTCCTCTTCTCCTCGGAAGACTCCTTCGTCTAAAAAGAAGTCTGGGAAAACTAAGTCGTATAATGTGACCTCTAGTATCACACCCAATCTTTCTCTAACCCCTACTTTCATCTTGGCAGGAAATTCACCCCCTACGGAGGTAAAAACTGTACCTAAAGTTGAAGAAAGATACAAGCCTGCATTCCATCTATATAGTTCACAATCTCGTGAATTAATGGCGAAGATGGGTTATGATCTAGCTACTGCTCCTGGTTTGAACTCAGGCAAAGGACTCCGAGCACCTTTAGCCATCACTATGAAATATAATCAATCTCGTGTTGGCCTTGGTTTCTGGAATGACGCTCTCATCAAACACAAAAGAACCAAGAACAAAATGAAGAATTGCAACATGGTTTCGATAAACCGTGAACCTGAGCCTGAAGGCGAAGTTCTTGCTGGAACTCGGTCGGGAAAAATATATCTAAAAGATTATGCCGACATTCCTGAAGAAACTCTTGATGTCCCTCCGGTTACAGCTCCAACACCAGTCTCTACTGAAGAACCTTCAAATGTTCCTGTTGAGACAGTTCCTTCTAAACCAACAGCAGCTGACAAAGGCAAACAACAAGTCCGCTTCGACAAACCATTGAAGAAGTCATCTCCTACAGGACTTGAAAAGCCTTATAATTTTGATATATTGGCTCAACTAGCCAATACACCAGCTAAATTGTCAATCTTCGAGCTCTTACGCCTCTCTAAAGAAACTCGAGAAACTCTGAGTGAAGCACTGCTGCAAGCAGAAACCTGCCTAACTTTCCTCAAGAAATTGGAAACAGAACCTGTCTCTCATTGCCATAATGTATTGGAATTAATCCCAAACATTACCTTTACTCAGGATGATATGCTGCTAGAGGATAATCGACATGACCGTCCTTTATATCATACAGGATATGTCGATTCTATGAAGGTTGATCGTCTACTGATTGATCCAGGATCCGCTCTCAGTATTATGCCAAAGACTATGCTAGATGCACTGAAGAAACCAGTGCATAGTCTTTCCAGCACTATCACTACCATCTTGGGATTCAATCAAGGAAAAAGTGAGCCTTTAGGCAAGATTCGTCTCAAATTTCAAATAGGCGATCTTCGCACTAAGGTTACTTTCTATATCATCGACAATCATGGTTGCTCATATAATGCCCTATTGGGGAGACCATTTTTACATGAACATAATGTTGTTCCTTCGACTCTTCATCAATGCTTCAAATATGTTGATGATAATGGAGAGGTTCAAAAAGAAGTAGCAGATCTCTATCCATTTAAAGGAGTCGAAGCTTACTTCAATGACGCTCGCATGTACAAAGATGAATACTCAAAAGTCTTGCAAGCTATGGATGACGACGATGCGACATCAAAAGTCGACACCTTTGTTATTCCTGTTAAAGGGCGTATCACTCATCCACAGTCTCTTAAACCATCTGAAGAAGACTCACAGATAATTCCTGTCAGTGGACGTACCACTTCATTACCTGCCCAAGTTCCATAAGGCTCACTAATAATTCCTGTCAGTGGACGTACTACTGCATTGTCTTCCCAAGCTCCACAAAGTTCACTGATAATTCCCGTCACTGGACGTACTACTCCCCCTCCATCTTCTCAGGCAAGACCCAATACTCTAGTCATTCCAGTCAGTGGACGTACTACTTATCCACGATCTTCTTCAAGGGAGCTCACCTCTTCTGAGCCTTTTGTTATTGATCTTAATCGAAACAAAATTTCTGATCGCTCTTCTTCTCCCCCTTTTGTCATTAATTTGACTAAGTCTGATAAGGCTCAGCCTTCTGTTGTAAATACAGTATCTAATATTAATGAAACATCTCCTTTGCAGTATATTGATGTCTGTAATCATGTACAAAGTTATTTACAATTGTTAGATAGCTTAAAGCCACTAAATATAGGAGTTGTTCAAACTCTTCACACAGAAGTGTCATTAGAATCTATACAAAAATCATACTTCGTGGTCCCCATTTTAAAGAAGAGAGAAAATCCAATATTCTTCTATAAAGGACCCCAGAACCCTCCTAACCTGGAAGAAGATGACAAAAACGACGATACTGGAAGGTTACAACTACGTCGCTACAGTCAGCAGTCCAAAAATATCATCAAGAATATGGGTTATGACTTCAGAACAAGCCTCAATAATGGAAAAGGAAGAAGAATGCCTGTTCGAATTCCTCCATTAAAATACGGAAGGACAAAATATGGTTTAGGTTACATTGCTCCTACCTCCTTTATCAATGTAGTTCATGAGGATTCAGAATCCGATGGAGATGAACGATCTGAATCTTCCGATTCCCTCTCTTGGGATTCTGACACAAGTATTGGTGATCTTCATCGTTCTATTCTATCTATCAATATGGTCTCTGTTGATGGCCCGCAAGAAAATGATGAAGATGAGGATGATTTTGAAATATCACACGAATCAGAACAATGGGCTCAAAGATTAGATAATCAATGGGAATTCAGGTTCGAGCAGAGAGAACCTCCTACTGAAGATAAACTGATCCAAATTGATGTTTGAAAGTCTTTTAGAAACAGATAAGCAAGACATGATCAAGCTTATTCATGATTATATCGATGTCTTCGCCTGGAGCTATGAGGATATGCTAGGGCTAGATCCGAAGATCGCAACGCACAAACTTAATATCATGCCAAATGCTAAACCAGTCAAACAACAACAACGACGATTTCGTCCAGACATTATGGATGCAATTGAAGCTGAAGTCAACAAGCTTATGGCTTTCAGATTTATTCGAGAGGAACAACATCCTGAATGGGTGGCTAACATCGTTCCTGTCCTCAAAAAGACCGGCAAGATCCGAGTCTGTATAGACTTTCGCGATCTCAATGCAGCTTATCCTAAAGACGAGTTTCCTCTTCCAATTACCGATGTCATGATCGATAACACATGTGGTTTCGAACGAATGTCATTCATGGATGGATATTCGGGATACAACCAAATCAAAATATTTCCAGACGACGAGAGACATACTTCCTTCAGAACGCCGATCGGTACATACTGTTATACAGTGATGCCGTTTGGTCTCAAGAATGCAGGAGCAACATATCAGCGAGCAATGAGCACTATATTCTGCGAACATCTCCGGAAAATAGTCGAATGCTATGTTGATGATATTGCAGTTAAAAGTCGACGAAAGGAGGATCATATCCAAGATTTGAAGACTATCTTTGATTTAATGCGTCAGCATCAACTTAAAATGAACCCTACTAAGTCCTTCCTAGGCGTCTCTAGTGGCAAATTTCTCGGCTTCGTTATTACCGCTAAAGGTATACACGTGGATCCCGAGAAGATCAAAGCCATTCAAGAGATGCGTCCTCCACGCACCTTAAAAGAGCTACGAGGATTTCAAGAAAGAATTGCTTATATCAGGAGATTCATTTCCAACTTATCAGGACGCTGCAGACCATTCAACAAACTTCTGAAGAAAGGTGTATCTTTCGTCTGGAACGAAGAATGTCAAAAAGCATTTGACGATATCAAACAGTATCTCATGAACCCTGCGGTTTTGGTACCTCCCGTCTCGGGAATACCATTCCTTCTATATGTTCGAGCCATGGATCATTCTCTTGGTGCATTACTCGTCCAGAAAAATAAAGATGGCCATGAACAGGCTATTTATTATCTCAGTCGCACAATGACAGGTGCTGAACCGTATTATTCTCCAATCGAGAAAGAATGCCTAGCATTAATGTTTGCCGTTCAGAAGATGCGACATTATATTATCGGTCAAACAATTCACGTCATTTCCAGAGTGAATCCCATCAGGATTATGATGAAGAAGCCCGGTATTCTCAACTCCAGACTCGTTAATTGGGGAATCTTGTTAGCTCAATACGACATGCATTATATCCCTCAAAAGTCAGTTAAAGGACAGGCTCTTGCTGATTTCCTGGCAGCTCATGCAGTTCCAGAAGATTCTAAATTATATGATGAGATTCCAGATGAAGTTCTGGATTCAAATCTGGTTTCTGAAAAAATTCCTACCTGGCGTTTATTCTTTGATGGAGCATCTAGAATAGGTCCTAATGACAATATTGTCGCCGGAGTTGGGATTGTTCTTGTATCCCCAGAAGGATTAACTATTCAGAGGGCTTATTCTCTGAATCAATCATGTTCAAACAATGTAGCCGAATACAATGCGTTGCTCATCGGTCTTCAACTTGCTAAACATCTGGATATTCAATATTTAGAAGTTTATGGAGACTCCAAGCTTATTGTCAATCAGATCAGAGGAACATATGAAGTCCGTCATCAAGATTTGATATCTTATCATCGAGCAGCACTCTCTATAGCCTCCTCCTTTGAAGGTTTCTTTATTGAACATGTTCGACGAGCCTATAATACAGAAGCTGATGCTTTGGCTAATCTTGCTGCTGTATTAGCCATACCAATCAGACGTCAGCAAGTAATAGTGGTTTATAACCGAGAACTATTCTGCGTTGAGAATAATTTGGCTTTGGCTTTTCCCTATAAACCAGACGAAGATTCTTTCAACCTTGATGCTGGATTAAAGTTTGACAAAGTGTCATCATCTTCTTCCGATTCTACTATGGAATATGTCTTTTCTAACAAAACAGAAGCTATAATTGAAGACTGGAGACGTCCATTTTTAGACTTTGTATTGTATGACATACTTCCCGATAATTCGAGTGAAGCAGCGTCTATCCGGCGTAGATCTCTCAGATTCTATTATAATCATACAACGAAGACACTATATCGTCGGGCCTACGACGGTCTTCTCCTTCGATGCATTGCTGGTGAAGAAGCACAACAGATTGTCCGTGAAGCACATGATGGTGTTTGTGGAGCCCATCAACCAGGTCCTAAGCTTCAAGATCGTATCCGACGTATGGGTTATTATTGGCCTACGATGGTGGCTGACGCCATTCAATATGCTCGAAAATGTAAAGCCTGTCAAATTCATGCAGACTTTATCCATCAACCATCAGAGTTCTTACACCCAACAGCGGCATCATGGCCCTTTGAGGCTTGGGGCATGGATGTCGTTGGTCCTATCAACCCACCATCATCAAAAGGACATCGGTTTATTCTAGCAATAACCGATTACTTTTCCAAATGGGCTGAAGCAATCCCGTTATCTGAAGTCAAAACTTCTAATGTCATCAACTTCGTCAAACATCATGTCATCTATCGATTTGGTGTTCCTCGGCATATTATTCATGATAACGGACCGCAGTTCGTCAGTCAGAAATTTACTCGATTCTGCGACGACCATCAGATCAATAATTTAGCTTCTACAGCATATAATCCAGCAGCTAATGGATTGGCAGAAGCTTTCAATAAAATGATTATCAAACTCTTGAAAAAGTTCGTTTCTTCCAACAAACGCAACTGGAGCGAGAAGCTTGGTGAATGTTTATGGGCCTACCGCACCACAGTTCGCAATGCGACCGGATGTACGCCTTTCTCTTTGGTATATGGGTGTGAAGCTGTTCTTCCCCTCGAGATCCAAATTCCTTCTCTGAGAATCGCAATCTCCAATAAACTTACAACAGAAAATATTGATCGTCTTCGACTTCAAGAAATGGAAGCCCTAGATGAAAAGCGATTGTTTGCTCAACAAAACATCGAGCTGTATCAGGCTCAAATTTCAAAGGCTTTTAATCGGAAAGTGAAAGTCAGAGCATATCAGAAGGGAGAACTGGTCCTTACTGTCAGACGTTCGATGACTATGACACATATGAGCAAAAGCAAATTTGACGCGAAATGGGAAGGCCCATTCGTAGTAAACAAAGTCTTCTCTAATGGAGCATATCAACTTGCCTCTATGGATGGAAAAGTCACGATGATGCCTATCAATGGCAAATTCTTAAAGAAATATTATGTATAATATTTTCATTATTCCCCAGCAAATATATGATCAGAATGATATCTTCTCTACAAAAATTATATCGATATCGTTATCCCCAGCGGAAACTGATATTCTATCATGTATCATCTTCCCAGAGAATTTGATATTCTGTCTTGTTATATTCCCAGTGGGTTTAATAAAGATCTTGTATAGAAAATCACGTCCATATTACCTCTAAATTTTCTATTTCAGTATCATATTTTCTATTCTATGAAAATGATATCTAGTCTTTTGATTTCCGAGTTCAAAGATCATGGAAAATAGAGTCCAAAGATATATTTATATCTGAATTCTATTTTCTCTAATCAGTACTAAACTAAAATTATCTTTGGTTTAATATCATCTGATAGAATTACAAAGGTTATTTGTATATTCTATTCTATTGAAATATGTTATGTATTATTTACCTCTGAACATATTTTTTACAAAAATATCATCCACAGAATTGAAATCAAGTCAAGATATTCATTTCTTCAAAGTCAAAATATTGATTACAAATAGGTATCAAAAATTCAACATATGAAAAATATAAAAGATCTATTTAGGAGGAGTAATTATCTCCTGAATACGAACAATTACATTATTCATCTTTCTTCATGAGCTTTGTGGATTCGCTCTGCTGCTTCAACTCCAACCATTCGTTGATCATAATCCGCGATAATAAAGCTACGACGGTTTGTCTCTTCAATCTGGTTAGCCTGCATCAGTTCCCGCTCTTGTTGTAGAAGTCGGCAGCGTTCAGCTTCAGACATACGAGCAGTGGCAATCTTCGATTGCTCCTTTTCCATGGAGGCAATTCGCTCTTGAAGACGAGCCAACTCCTCTTTCAACTCCTTAAGCTCTTCAGCTTTTGAAGTTTCATCTTTCTCCAGGCACTCCATATTCTGACGAGTGGTTATTATCTCTTCATCTTTCGCCATTAACTCTTCAGAAGACAGAGCGAAAAATTCTTTTAAAGCAGTATGCTGAGCTTAAGCTTCATTTTCCAATTGGGCAATCTCAGCTGCAGTCAAAGACTTAATATCCTCCTTTTTGATCTCCCAGTATTTGTGGATGGTTGCTTCTAAATCATTCAGGAGATGCTCAAAGAAGACACACTAGGTCTCATAACCAGCCTGTCTTAAAGCTAAAAGCGGGAACTTGATTGCCGCTCGAAGATCCGAGAAAGACATAGTTTCATCCTTCATAAGCCGTCTGAAGAATGTATCCAGATATGAATAAATAATATCGGAATACATCCCCATGACCTTTGCTATCCCTGTTTCAAAACCGGGAGTCGCTGCAACAGTAAAGGAAGAAGCAGGAGAAGCCTCTATCCTAGGAGTTGAAGTAAGTGCTTTCGGGGAACTAGGCAAATGTGAACTCCCCTCACCCATATCAGTCTGGACAAGTGGGGCTTGAGTCGAACTCATTGCCGGTGCAGTTCCTACAACTGTTGAAATCAAAGAAGCATAATCAAAATTAAAAGACAATGAAGCAAGGAAAAGACAAAACTTTGCTGAATAAAATATTACCTGGAGCTGGTTCATATTCAGTTTCCTTTGGAGCATTCAGCCCAGCTCGTAGTCTGTTCAGAGTGCTTTCTGACACGGGATTTATTTCACTACTGCCCGCCCCAGAAGTACTCGGAGCTTGAACTTCTATTTCTAGATGCCTCTCCGGCTCTAGAGTCAACCCTGAATGTTGACCAATTGTCTTCAGTACATCAATTGGAGTTTTAGATGGTGATTCATCGTCTATCTCCATGTCCTCTTCTTCAAAAGAATGAGACGAAGGTTCATAGTCAACCTGTTCGTCATCACTCTTATTGCTCTCTGAAACTTCAGCAATTGGCTTGAGAGTAGTGGCTTCCTTCACTGATTCTCCCGAAATTAGTAAGTCATTAGCTGTTTCAGTCTGATTCTCGGCCTCTACCGCAGGTTGACTAATCACCTGCGCATCATCGGCTGTTGGCAGAATCGATTCTATATCAGAAGGCATGGATGATCCAGCAGGCTTAGGTACATCTTCTT
This sequence comes from Iris pallida, assembly GCA_029216955.1. NCBI lineage: Eukaryota > Viridiplantae > Streptophyta > Magnoliopsida > Asparagales > Iridaceae > Iris > Iris pallida. The sequence continues at coordinate 3,095,929 of JANAVB010034018.1, read as the reverse complement.
CAATAGGTTCCGTCTTTACAGAAAAAGCAAAGGCAGCTTGCTTTTCTAAAGCCAATCGCTCGGCACGATTGGTGGGACTCTCTGCATCGAGACAAATTACGGATTTAGTTTTTGAAACGATCACTTTCCTTCCTATTCTTTTTGTTAATGGAACAGTAGGATAATCGTCTTTTGAGTCACTACCTGCTTCATCAGCATCTCTGACTTGATTGGAAGCAGGAGAAGTCCCTGGAATAGTAATTCCTCCACGATTTCGAGCCTCTGCCCGAGTAACTCTTTTTGGGGCAGGCCCAGCAGCACCTTTGCCCCGCTTTCTCTTCGGTGTACTGTCGGCAGATATACTCTCTTCAGCACTTCCAATGGGTACATGTAATGGTTGATGAAGTTCATCAGAGAAGAAAGTCTCTAAAATTTTATCATCAACTTCATCAGTAGCCAGAGGATCTTCTTGGTCGTGACAATCTCTTGGCAAGGCTGATTTGGTTGATTTCTTTTCAACATGAATAAAGCTTCTACCTAAGATGCTGATTTTTTCATCGAAGGTATTAGCTGATACATAGAATTTGGCATAAGACGCCAATATTCTAGCCCCTCTCCGATAAGTAACCGGATCTGGCATGGAAAAGGTAGCTCATGTACCTTTAGCAATAAAGTATATCCAAGCTCTGGTACCATCGATTAAACCGCATTGGTAGCCAAAACATGTCGTTGCATTTCCCATGTGCAACTGATCATAGCCAAACTGCCGAGCGAACCTACTCGGAAGATATGGCTCCAGATAGGTGATATTGTCACGATGGCAGATTAAGTGAGATGGCTTGATCCTCTTCAGCCATTCATGTTGAATATCATCCAACTCATTGGCACCACTGCCATCAATCAATTTCCCAGGCATAGTTTCATAACTAATAGGTGGAGGAACACAAGTGAAGCTCCATAATTCTCCCCTGTTTAGTATGGTTCTACAGTCCGTCAGAGTATCATATTTCTACTTTGGCGTGTGACTGTATCTTTCCAGAAAGGTGTCATCTGGTCTAGCCATCCCAGCATTCATGAGAGATTCAAAATGGAGAAGTAGCCACCCAAATAAATATGTAAAGGGCATTTCTACCCGAGGAAAGGTTGTGAGTCGCTTCCTTGCCAATTCAAACATTTTGTCTGTGTATGCTCTTAAGCCAGCATTCAGACGGCATGTCATTGCTGTCAGCAAATCCATCATGTACCCGAAAGTCAGACGGACTGCTGCAAAGACAACTCCTCTGTGCATCCTGTCTGCTGAACAGGTGCCAGGCACTACAAATTTTCTCAGCCAGAGAGATATAAATCCAGCCAGATGACCTTCAGCAGATAATTCTCGGCTACCCTGCTTAATATAGGTCTCCAACCTATCACCGGCTTTGTAGGTGCCTTCGTCTTCTTCAATGACGATGTCGTCATGAGTGGTATCCCGGATTAGTTTATCAATTTTAGCTTGACTCAGAGGTTTAAATTCACCGATATATTGATCGGTCTTCTTCTTCTTCTGAACTTCATTAGTGCGGCCTTGGAATAAATAGGCCATCCACTTGGAAGAATAGCAATTGGAATCTCCCTCTGCACCTTGTCCTTTATAAAAAGCCTTACATATACTGTAATGGCACATTAATTCTTCAAATACATGAAGAACCATTGGGTTAGCATCGGAGATTTTATTCATTTCATCAATGAAAGGGATATACTCCTCATATGGCAAATCTCCTGTTGGCAGCTGAGAAATATATGCCATCTCATGGAGGGCGAATCCCATCTCACCTCTTGGAGTCATGAAAGTACCGGTACGGTAATTATACCTCTCCGCTAATGCCAAGAACAAATCCGGGTTTGGCCTAAAACCATAAGCGGTGCACTTGATGGCATTATATAGACCTATTGCCTTTAACTGTTCCCCAAAGTTTTTCAGAATCCATCTTACAAGAACAGTCCATCTGGTATTCTCCGGATTTACCAGACCAGTCAGCCTCATAGACTGTTTTGGGTAAACAACATTCTCCAGCTGAACAAATTCATTTGCAAAAATTGGGACTCTAACTGGCTTCAGAAGTGCCGAGTCCTCGGGAGGAATGGTAGCTGGCAGCAGTCCTCGCAAAGCTGAGACATGTGGTTCAGTACCATTGCGGAATCTTCCTTGACGGTATCCTATCCACCCAGCTTTTGCTTGACGGGATGGAGTGATATCCCACTTCATTTGTCTTTGGTGACTCGCGTGGAATAAGCGAGCTATGTTGATACTTTTTGATAAACCAGTCAGATACATTGGCTGATTTGCATCACCATCCCTATAATAAGAGTATGATACTTTATCAAGAGCAGGTTGGGAGTTTATGTCAATAGCATCTCCAAAAAGAAATGCTGGCTTCGAGTGGGCAACACCATCCACACTCTGTAAAGGCACTCCACTCATCAAATTCAACAAGGTGTCATTTTCCTGATTTGTCAAAAGAGCTATCCTTGTAGAAGGTCCATCGAATTGGGGAAAACGAACATGTGATAGGTAACTTCTATAGTTATTTCCTACACATCCTTCAAATTCTGCCTCCTGAGCCAGAATATCCACTGCAAAAGAAGAATAAAATGTTAGAAATCTTCAACATCAAGAGATGACAAAGTTCAACATATGCTCAATTTATACTAAGCGTATAGCAGACTCAAAGTTCAACATACGCTCAGTTTATACTAAGCGTACGGCAGACTCAAAGTTCAACATACGCTCAGTTTATACTAAGCGTACGGCAGACTCAAAGATTAAACATACGCTCACTCTATCCTAAAGCGTATGATGGATTCAGAGATCATTTTTTCTATCCTGAGTGTATGATAAAATTTTAAAGTTCAGTTTATGTTCAGCTTGAGCGTATTAGCGTATGGTTGACAAGATGATCATCAAAAAAATACGCTAATACAGGAGTTAGCGTATCTCAGTGAGACAACTTGACATAGCATATTCTTTCAAGACAGCGTATTTCGACATTTCTATCAAAAATACGTATATCTTACAGAATATGTTTCAAACATATTTTTCATATAAACGAAAAATATGGAATACGGCTAAACCCTAAAGAGGGAAGCATATTTTCTGACGTATTTGACCCTAAAAAGGGGATACGTTTTATGATCTTGTTCTAACCAGAGCCCTAAATAGGGGATAGTTACTGTTCATCATCACCATCCTCACCATAGAGGGGCTTCAATGGGCGTTCACTTCGTCGAACGCGCTCATCGGTAGTCTTCTTAGCAGTGGCGGCGGCAGGCTGAGATGACTCTGCAGGAGCCTTCCCCTTTCCCTTCGCAGCAGCGTCGACCTTGGGCGCCATTGATGTAGACTGAGTCGAAGAAGAAGAAGGCTTGAGTTTTTGGGGCTTTTCTCTCTCAAAGACGGATGCGGAAGTAAAGAAATAAATTAGGTTTTGAAAGACCTATTTATAGAAGAAAAGAAGAAGTTCAAACGGCGGCCGTTCTTTAAACAGAATCCCTAAAGATTTGCACTGATATTGAGGAAAATAACAAACTCATGCCAGCGTGTCAAAACTTATTCCCACTTTAACTTCAAAGTAATTTCGAACTTTTGAAATTCATAAAGTTCGAAAACTTTGAAGGGGGTCTTGTAGGGTGTGAAAAATTATGACACGCTGACATAAGACTCAGCCAACGTCATACGCTCAAGGCCATACGCTCAGTCAAGGCCATATGCTCAGCCAAGGCCATACGCTCATCTAAAGGCCGTACGCTCAGTGAATATTTTAATATTTCTTGAGATGACAGCACAGCATATATTTAATGAAGGATGAATCTGACACTTCGTCTTTCGTGCAAAGACAGCTGTCCTATGAAGATTAGCCGTCGTATAGGTTTTCGAGAATTGATTTTGTCTCTTACGAGGACAGCTCAGCAGCCATCATAAATGCACAGCCATCATTACTGTCATTTCTGACAGTCTGTCAGCCATCATATCTGCAGCACAACGCTCAAGAGATATTTGTCAGTACTAGAAGATATGGCGTATTTGAGAAGATTGAAGACAACCACGTGTCTACTCCCTCAATGCATACGGCTCCTTGCCCAACCAAGTGAGCGTATGGACTCCATACGGCTCCTTGCCCAACCAAGTGAGTGTATGGACTCCATACGGCTCCTTGCCCAACCAAGTGAGCCTATGGACTCCATACGACTCCTTGCCCAACCAAGTGAGCGTATGGACTCCATACGACTCCTTGCCAATCAAATGAGCGTATGGACTCCATACGGCTCCTAGCCTAACCAAGTGAGCGTATGGACTCCATACGACTCCTTGCCCAACCAAGTGAGCATATGGACTCCATACGACTCCTTGCCAACCAAGTGAGCGTATGGACTCCATACGACTCCTTGCCAATCAAATGAGCGTATGGACTCCATACGACTCCTTATCAATAAAGTGAGCGTATCAGCTTTATATAGCTCTATATTGTCCAAGTCAGTGTATGCAAGACATGTGCCTTCAAAAGCTAGCGTATGACTCTTCTTCAACAAAGATAGTGTATCATAGCAAATGCATCCAGGATGACTTTCAACGTACAGTCAACACACGTTCTCACGTGTCCTGTACTCAGTTACCCACTTATTCAGAAGTTATGCAACGTGGCATCCATGCCACCAATCTCTCCTAGATATATTCCACTACTTTCAATCGCACTCTAATGTGTCTCCACCAGAATTCGCCACGCGTCCCTGCAGTTATGCACACGTCAAGTAACTGACTGAGCGTATGCTTCAGAACAGTTATCTAGAACTCTATAAAAGAGAGTTTCTTCATCTTCATCAGACACTACAGTCATTTTCAGAGAGAACAAAGAGATTGCCCAGTTGCTGTCCAAGTTCTTCGAAGTTCGAGTTTTCTTCATTGCATCGTCCAAGGGATAAAGTAATCGTCTTCTAGATTAGATTCCTACAGTTGTAATTTTTCCAGAAACACAATAAATAAAGTGAATTTATTTATGGAAAACAATGAATAAGTGTTTAAATAGGGGGGATCCCTATGTGGCTGGTCATAAGCTCAAAAATTAGGATTAGGGTGCACTAAATGGCCCATGGGCTTAAGTCATGTTTAATTAAATAATTGAGCCATAAGTCATTTCATGAAACCACAAGCCATGACTTAAATTCACTAAACCAAATCTCTTCATTCTAAAACTATTCTCTAATGACTAAAATAGGTTAACTCAAGTTAGACTAGGGTCATCATGGCTAGGGTTAGGTTCTAGGCTAGTCCACTAGGTCTCAACAAGTCAAAGTCAAACTAGAATTCACCAATTCATTAAATTAATTAAAAATTCAAATAAGCCAAAATGACCAAATTACCCCTAGGCTAAAAATGATAATTAAATCATCCTAATAACATGGTTAGGCTCTAGGTCATGCAGTCTCTAGGGTTTCACTAGCAGCACATCAAAATCACAAGTCATGACTTAAAACAGCTTTTTTTAAATAGTTTAAAAAATTATTAAAAATCACCAAAAATTATAATATGAAATAAATATCAATAAATAATAATTATAATTATAAAATTTCAAAATTACCCTCATCTAGAAAACTAGGTGTTACATTTATTGCTCGTTACAGCTTACTGCTGCCGTCTCACAACGGTGCAGGATGGACATGATCCAACAAGACCCATTACATTGGGATCGGGTCATGACAAATATGTTTGGAATGATATTAAACCTCAGGTCTTTCCCAAGATGAATAACATTCTAGTTGTCGCAAAGCAAAACATACTCTCTTGCTTAAGCCTAAATTCCTACAGAAATTTCTTGCATCCATAGTAATTCCTTGCAAGCCTCCGTCGTGACAATGAACTCGACCTACGTCATAGACAAGGAACACACTTCTGCAACTGCGACTGCCACAAAACTACTCTACCAGCAAACATCATAACATAGTCCGAAGTCAATCTTCTGGTATATCCAACTAGCTTATGCTCGTCACTCCTGAATAAAAATTTTAAATTAGCAATGCCCTGAAGATATCGAAGTATATCCATTTGACCACACTCAAATGTACCATTCCTAGATTAGAAAGACCTGCTAAGCATGCCAACTGCATGAGCAATGTTTGGTCTTGTACACACCATAACATATATGAGACTTCCCAAAGCTGATGTATACGAAACCCTTCTATATATTCCCATTCGTCCTTAGTGGATGGACACTACTCCGTAGTGAGCTTAAAGTGAGCTACAAGGGGGTTTCTCACTTTCTTCGACCCATCCATCTTGAAACGCTGAAGTACTAGGTAAATATACTTCTTTTGGGATAAATAAAGTAACTTGGACTCTTTCTCTCTCTCAGCTGATCTCCATCCTAAGAATACTCCGTTGTGCGAAGGTCGTGCCCAGTTGGCACATTAACTCAGCTATCCTGGTAGCATTATAACCCACCAATAGTATATCATCCACATAGAGCAATAAAATAATAAAATCATCATCGGCAAAATACTTCATAAATACACAATGGTCCGATATCGTCCGTTCGTAACCATCTCCCGTAAACGTCTTGAACTTTTTGTACCACTGTCTCGGAGCTTGCTTTAGGCCATACAAAAAAAGAATTCAACCGACAGACTAAATATGACTTGCCCTGCTCACAGAATCTGTCACGTTCCAGTACCGAAAAATGGAGATAGACATAGCCAGCTACTCCGTATAAGGTACGAAGACGTCATATGGCGATCACGACTGTCACTAGAATTGGGGGTGCAACATGCTACAATCAAGTCTCCTAGATCACACAAAACATTTATGTCTCAGTTGCAACCGCATAGAAGAGTCATCCTCGTACTGTTTCAAGGAGGACATGCCTCGCTTCATGTGCAGGAGGCAGGCTACGACAACATTCAGTTATTGTTTCGAGCAAACAGTAATTTTCGCTCAGAAGACTGTTGTTGGTGGACGGTAATCCAAGTGACGATTTTTTCTACTAGATAGCACATTTCCATGGAGAGACAAAATAACTACCTTCAACTATTTTCTATAAATAGTTGGTTCTTTGCAAATTTTAAGGAGGGCATAAAAGGCGGCTGCATACGCTATCTAATCAAGTGCTACCAATCAACAAGTGTTTTGCCCACCCCATGTTCTTGCATTTCTCAGTTTTTAAAGTCTTATCAGATCATCTATAGAGCATAGGAATCGCGTGCTGATTCGACCTCCATCGTCCCATCTCTCCAGGATCTCAACTTGGCTAATTTTTTTTGTATTCCAACAGTTTTGTAATCAATTATGAGTTGTAAGAAGTTTTCAAAAAAATTCTAAAAGAGAGCTCCTACACTGTTTCTTTTCTATCAGAATCTCAACTTGACACTTTGAATTCTTAGTGATGTCACCCAGTTTAACTAATGATCCAATTGTATTCATGAATTTGATGAACAATCTTCCACCAATATCTTGATAATTTATGGTACTTTATTGATGATATTCCAATCTATTCCAAGACTCCGAACATGAAGAACATTTGAGGTTTGTATTAGGGACACTGTCACGCCCCAGAACCAGAATACTGGAGAGCGGGGGCAGACATAGCCAGCTACGTATAATGAAATGGAATTCATCTCACCATACGGTCACGGCTGTCTAGATATGTGAGGGTTTATCTACAAGCCATCAGTCTCTTAAGGTCATATATTATTCTATTGTCTCAATCTCAAACAACTAATAATAATCACAAGATATCAGATCACCAAATATACAATTGTAAGGCGTCCCAAACGTTACATATCCAGGTGATCATGAAGCTAGTCGTACAAAATGTAAGGACTAGCAAGAGTTAAGTCATACATGATCAACCTCGAGTTGCCAATCATGATTACAGCCCGTAGGCAGACAATAAATAAAGTTGCAAACGAGCTAACACTTGTTCGGCGGCTAAACGTCTCAAAAGAATATTTTTACAAGGGAGTGGGAGAGCAAAATAAAACCCACTCGTTGCCCGGGTTCCGTCTAGTGGTCACCATCGGGCTGGAAGACAGGTAGATCCCTTGCTGCTGCTCCGGTATCTGGCCATACAAAACCAGCTGGGTCAGACTCCAGAAAGAGCAAGTGCCACAAAGGAGGCCACAAAATAAGAACTAAAGCCAGCAAATTAGCACAATAATATAATTACATAATAAGAGACAGTAATTTAAGATAAGCATGATAGGTGAATATAAAAGACAATCTTGTACAGAATCGATAAAAGACAGAACATATAGAAAAGCATGACAGGATGATATACGATGAGATAACCATGGGACTATTCCGATAACCAGGTTACAACCCGTAAACCAAATAAGGACCGGGGTTGTAACCCTTCGTCTGAACAGAACTTGGTTTCTCCCACCATTTATCGGCAAGGTAAATATAAGAAATCTGGTCATGCAATCATTCATGATATAGAATTAAGATAAAGCACGAGTAAGCGTGTCATGCCATAACCTTGTACAGGATCAGGACAGGACAAGCGGGACTAGACTCCATCCAATCAATTACGGCCAAGCAATAATTATGGCTTGCTACTTTAACTAACTAGGGTTAACACAGGCCTAGTTACTAGCAAGATGCAATGAGAATTCCAAGTCCGGTTACCTGTTTGTTACTACCTGAGTGATCCCGGCAAGAAAAGGAAAAGATAGCAGGATATAGCAGACACACTGTAGTAAGATACATGTGTCCTAAGGTACCACACTCGACGGCGGGCTGGAAGTGCGCTCATCTCGACGGATAGCAACAAATCCCAAGTATATATATATATATAAGGTCGGGACCAAAGGGGCAACGGGTAACTGGGAAATTCTCCATGAACTATTTGATCAATCTAGTCATTAATCCTAGCCATATTCAGTATGAATCCCTGACCGTGGGAAACTAGGGATTCATGTCATAGACATGATGCAAGACAAGACAGGTTCATTTGTACAAACACATTCACCCACGGTGTCCAGGCCATTTATTCTTGTCAAGTCGTGTTAGCCGTCGCAACAGCATCAAGTTATCAAGTCAAATCAAGTCAAGTCAAGAGTGCGCCGCCACGGGCCACTATCAAGTTATCAAGTCACAAGGATTAAGTACAAGTTACAAGTTAGGTGTGCATCCTACTGGGTTACTAGCAAGGAGATCAGAGAATACTAGAATCATAAACCACAGAAAATCGTACTAGTCATAAACAATTACTTGAAAACCGTGTTAGGTCGTGTCGGATCAAGATAGTCGTGCTGTGTTTGAACAAGATCTCAGAAAAAACCCAATCCACAAAAGAGAAACCAAGTCGAGAAATAAAAACCAATACTCCAAAAGCCAAAAAGCAAGGGGTTCAGGGTGCAGCGTACGCACAAGGGCACGCACAGTGTACGCACAAAAGCACGCACGCAGGGGGAGCATACACGTAAAAGCACGCACGCAGGAGAGCAGCGTACGCACAAAAGCACGCACGCAGGAGAGCTGCGTGCGCGAAAGGTCACGCACGCACGAGAGCTGCGTACGTGAAAAGTCACGCACGCACGAGAGCTGCGTACGAGAAAAGTCACGCACGCACGAGAGCTGCGTACGAGAAAAGTCACGCACGCAGGAGAGCTGCGTACGTGAAAAGTCACGCACGCAGGAGAGCTGCGTACGAGAAAAGTCACGCACGCAGGAGAGCTGCGTACGCGTAAAAACACGCACGCAGAGGAGCAGCATACGCACAAAAGCACGCACGCAGGAGAGCTGCGTACGCGTAAAAACACGCACGCAGAGGAAAGGGTCTTCTTCCCCATAGCTGAGAAGAGGCTCCCATGGCTCCAAAACTTCAAGGCATCTCAACTTGGCCATCCGAACTCCAAATCCGGATTTTCAAAGTTCCAACCAGGGTGGAATGGAATTCTCTTCCACAAGGAAACATCAAAACTCATAAAAATCCAACCTAAATAGACCAAAACCATGCAAAACCGAAAATAGGGAAAACTTAGATCTAGAACAATGGAGACTCCAAATCCCAAAATACCAAGTTCTAATGTTGATCACCATGTCCTAATCTATCAAATGGACAAGTAAAATAGGGTTCTCATGTGGTGGCAAGGTGCACTTGCCTATGGGATGGGAGAGTTGTGGGGAGGAAGAAGAAGAAGAAGAAATTAATGGAGGTTGGAATGAAGAGAGAGAGTGTTAGGTGGGGATTATAAAGAGGGTGGGTTGTGGTGTGTTGAGGGTAGAGTATAGGCTAAGGTGTTCCAATACACATTAAACCAAACCAAACCAACTCAAACCAATTAAAATCGAGCCATGTCAAAACCCAAAATACGAGAAATACCGAAATTCCTCAAGTTTGAGAAAAATAAAAATACATGCCAAAATCCAGATACGAGTATAAATACGAAATACGGAAAATACGAAAAATGAGGGTGACAGACACTAAGGAAGGAGAAACTTTATGGAAAATTAGCTAAATGCGAATTTATTTTTTAGACAGGGTGAAATTTTTGGATCATGTTATAATTGGTGATGGAATTGATGTAGACCATAAGAAGATAGCAGCAGTAGAGTCATGGTCCATCCCAGATTCTGTAGCAGAAGTCAGAAGATTCTTGGAGTCAGCTAGCTATTTTCCTATGGCCTACTAGAAGTTCTATATCTCAACCCATAACATGTAGCAAAGATATAACAAATATAAATAGTAATAAGGCTTTCCAATATTGTATCATATATGATCATAAATTTAGTATTCAAAATGAGGAACTAGCAAGATTATCAATAAGTAATCATAATCAAGTAGTAGTCTAGATATATGAATTTACAATTTAGTTAAAGTAAGCATTTTATCCATGAGTTAAAGTAAGCATTTTATCCATGACGAGATGAAATTGGTGGGGTCGAATATGTTAACCTCCAATAAAGATGGAGGTGGAGTCAATATTTCTCAAGTATTGAGGTGAAAATGGAAATAAATAAATAAATATTCTAGGTGGAGGTTTCAACATTCGACTCGATTAAATCCTTAAGACAAATAACATGAAGGATAATATGAGGGTAGTAGACTGATGGTCCATGCTTAGATTTTGACCCCAACTTAGTTGTGGGCCTTTGTAAATAGTAAGTCGTACGGGATTGAATCTGCGTAGTTCTATATCTCAATCAACCCATAACATGTAACAAAGATATAACAATTATGAATAGTAATAAGACATCCCAAAATTTTATATTATATATGATCATTAGTCAAAATGAGAAACTACCAAGACTAGCAATAAGTAATCATAATCAAGCTTCAGTCTAGATTTATGGATTTTCAGTTCAGTTAAAGTAAGCATTTTATCCATGACGTGTTTATGGGAGACGGAATTGGTTGGAGTGAAGTGGAGGTAGGTATGTTGGAGTCAATATTTCTTCTCAAAGTATTGGTGGTGACAATGGAAATAAATAAATATTCTTGGAGGAGGTTTCAACCTTCCACTCGAATAACTCCTTAAAGGTCTGCTTGGCAATTATGGAAGTAACGGTTATGAGCTATTTTTAGAGTAGCGGAAATGAACGACTATAAGAGGTCCAATTTTTTGTAGTTTTAAGTAGCGACTTTTAAACCAGTCCAATCCATACTTGATAATTTATTAACCAGCGGTTCTGTAAGTTTTCTATGATAATACAATTAATTTTATGCCAATATATAAATAAAAGTTATTTTTGATAAAATTTGGGTTTATAGACGTGAAAGTAACCCCTGCATTAAAAAGTCTTTTATGCATTCTTGTCTCAGAAAATAACTCTGCACCCAATGGAGCTCCAAGGACAAGTACAAGGTAAGTTCTTGAATTTTTCTTCAATCGAAAAAAAAATAGCAGGCGCGGGAAGGAAAGAAAGAGAAATACAGAAAGAAATAAAATAAGGTTTAGTTATTAGTAGTTATATTTATATTTTGCTGTCGAGGATATAAATGGAATAAAATAATAAAGCCACACAAAATCCACCGATTTGAGGTGTTTATAAAGCCACCCAAAAATACATTACACCGGTTTTGGATGATTTTTGAAACGACCAAATCCAGTGGCTCAAAAAAATTAACAAGCATGGATTTTCATAAACGGTTAGTTTTAAAAACACCCAAAAGTCGGTGAAAGTACCATTACCAAGCAGACCCTAAGACAAATAACACGACGGATAATATGAGTGTAGTAGACTGAAAGTGACACCCATCGCACAGTGAATACTTAGATTTTCGCCCCCAACTTAGTTGTCGGCCTTTGTAAATAGTAAGTCGTACAGGATTGAATCTGCGTTGCTCTAATACCATATTACATTCCCCTAACATTACCAGTCATTACTCCAACAAAGTTATGTCACAGTTATGGCTCCTAGTACATAGTGTCCATAAAATTTGGCCAGAGTCGGGATCTTTTTTTTTCCTACACCTCTTGCCTACACATTGGGCAGGAGCCATGTCTCAGCAGCCACCTATCTATGCACACCACATGAAATGTATGTCCGCAGGCTGGCAATCTCCTTGCGCTCTCCCCATCCGTGAAATCCTGAGGGGAACAACATATTAACAAACACATACGTGCAGCTTCAGTTAACTGAACTTCTCGTTGCGCATGTCTACATATGTCGGCGTCAAATGCAATCCCTGTAGGCAAACGGCACAGGATGTCTTTACCGATGGGTCGACAGCGTCCATCTTGAACTCGGGCAGCTCTTCTACTCTCTCCGGTAACAGGCCCTTGGTTCTAGTGATGATATTGAAAATGTCCAGACCTTCTCCTTGGCTTGTTTCAACCGCATTAATCTAAGAAAGAAGATAAATTCTCAGTAATAAAACAATGATATTCATCCTTCCGAAAAAAAAAAAGTGAAAGGTAAACCACTAAGGGAGCATGGACTCTTCGAAAACCGGTTCCACGTTCCTGTGGCATGTGCGGCATCGTGTCAGACACGGGACATGGGATGTGACAGACACTCCAAATACAGTAGAAGCCAAAATAGTTTAACCATATTCATGGTGTTATGTCGGTCTTGAAATTATTTATACCCTATTTTAGAAAGAATTTATATTCATACGGTGGTAACCTTGTCTAAACTACTCTATCCGTGGTTGCAGATTGTTTTTGATGGACTACTTCTGAAAGCAATAAGAGGTTGCTTTTTGTAGAAAATAATGGGTGGATAATTTTATTGATGGACTACTTCACTACTTATAGGGAGTCTAGCTCCTCTACATATAACATATTCCGATGTGGGACTAAAAGTCCCTTATTGATTCTCAACACTCCCCCTCAAGATGGACGATAGATATTGATCATCCCCATCTTGTTACATAGCTTTGACAGACTTAATGAACTAAGACCCTTAGTCAGACAGTCTGCAACTTGTTCTTCTGAGCGGACATGGTCAATCTTCAGTATCCCTTGTTCCAGCTTCTCCTTGATGAAGAATCGATCAATCTCGATGTGCTTCGTTCTGTCGTGCTGAACTGGATTGTTAGCTATACTTATTGCAGCTTGACTATCGCTCAGAAGACGCAATGGTGCTCCCTTATCCAGCTGCAACTCTGTCAACAATGCTTTCACCCACAGCAACTCTGATACTCCCAGAGCTATTGCTCTGTATTCTGCTTCAGCTGTCGACCGTGCTACCACTGACTGTTTCTTGCTTCTCCATGAGACCAGATTTCCTCCTACAAAAATACAGTATCCCGTGGTAGACCTTCTGTCGTCTATGCAGCTCGCCCAGTCTGCATCACAGTATCCCTCAACTTCTATGCGTCCATTCTTCTTGAACCATAGCCCCTTTCCCGGCGTTCCTTTCAGATATCTCAAGATCTGAAATACTGCTTCCATATGACCCTTTCTTGGATCATGCATGTAACGACTCACTACACTCACCGCAAATGAGATATCAGGACGAGTGTGCCCCAGATAAATCAATCTTCCTACAAGTCGTTGATATCTTTCACGATCAACTGGCTCTCCTGCTTCTGCTCCCAACTTGCACTTCTGGTCAATTGGAGTGACTGCTGCTTTGCATCCCAGCATCCCTGTCTCCTTCAACAGATCTAGTGTGTATTTTCTCTGTGAGAGAACAATTCCTTGTTCGCCTTCACACACCTCGATACCTAGAAAGTACCTTATCGCTCCTAAATCCTTTACCTCAAACTCCTTCGCGAGTTTTGACTTCAGCTTAGTGATCTCGACTTCATCATCACCTGTGATCACTATATCATCCACATATACAGCAAGTATAGTGATGTGGCCTCTTGCATGCTGGAGGAAGACCGTATGATCTGCATTTGTTTGACGGTATCCCATGCCTGTAACAGCCTTTCTGAAGCTGTCAAACCAGGCTCGAGGAGATTGCTTGAGCCCGTTCAGTTTACATACCTTTCCTTGCGACGTCCCTCCGTTTGATTCCGTCGCGTAGCATCCTGGCGGGAGCTCCATGTATACTTCTTCTTGCAGGTCCCCATGAAGAAAGGCATTCTTCACATCCAGCTGGTACAGCTTCCACCCATAGTTCGCTGCAATGGAGACCAGAGTTCTCACGGTGCTCATTTTTGCTACTGGGGCAAACGTCTCATCATAGTCTATGCCATATGACTGTGTGAATCCTTTTGCAACCAACCTCGCCTTGTATCGCTCGACCTTTCCTTCTGGCGTCTCTTTCACTGTGTACACCCATTTGCATCCCACAGCTTTCTTCCCTTTGGGTAATGGAACCAGCTCCCATGTCTTATTTTTCTCCAGTGCCCCAAGTTCTTCCATCATTGCAGCTTTCCACCTTGGATCTTTCTTTGCTTCCTGCCAACACTTGGGCAACGAAGTAGAGTCTAACGATGCAATGAAGGCTCGATAATTCAAAGAAATGTTAGAATAAGACAAGAAGTTGGCAATGTCATGTTCGTAATCATCAAAACGAGCAGGAGCCTTACCCGCATTGATGCGAGAAGATCTCCTTAAGGGAGCAATAGGTGGTGGAGAGATCATACCATCCGAGTCGGAGAGATCCGCATCAGAATCCGAGTGATTCAGTACGGGGGCAACATCTTCAGGAGTTGGAGCAGGAGTAGACGAGGGACTTGGTACAGTAGGCACAGGGCACGGCATAGGAACAGTACTGGACTTCTGTTGTCTACTTCTGTAGACTTGGAGCTCCATTTCCCTTGTCTGTTGCTCCCCCTGCGTAACATATGTATCTTCTTCTTCTTCATCTGTATCTGAGTCACCGTGCTCTCCCCCTTTCGTCCAGTTTTCTACAACCGGACACGGAACCGATCCGACGACCACATTTGGGCTTATTATCTCCCCCTCACATCTAACACCATCTGTGGTAGGTGTGTCACCAAATGCTGAACCTTCATCCGAACCATAGTATGGTTCGAGTTCTCGGAATGTAACGTCCATGCTCACAAACATCTTCCGCTCGACTGGACTCCAACAGGCATAACCCTTCTGAGTCGCCGTGTAACCGACAAAGACACATTTAACTGCCCGAGGATCCAATTTGCCAACGCCTGGCCTATTATCCTGGACAAAGCACACACATCCAAAAACTTTCGGTGGAACAGTGTATGTAGTTGTCCCAGTAAGCATCTCCAATGGTGTCTTCCAGGCCAATACTTGAGATGGCATTCTGTTGATGAGATAAGAGGTCGTCAATATAGCCTGCCCCCATAAGTGTTTCGGGACATTCATAGCCAGCATCATCGTCCGTGCGACTTCCAACATGTGTCTGTTCTTTCGTTCCGCCACACCATTTTGAGCCGGAGTTTGATGAAGTATTCCATGAGTGGAAAAATACTCAGCAACCCGCTTATTCGTATACTCCGTCCCATTATCGGACCGAAAACATTTAATTTTAGCGCCATATTGTGTTTCCACCCGGCGATAAAAGTTCTGAAAGGCCTCAAGGATGTCACTTTTATTCTTCAGAAGGTAGACCCATGTCACGCGGGTATAACAGTCAATAAAGGTGACGAACCATCGAAAGCCGTTAATCCCGATTGTAGGACAAGGGCCCTATACGTCCGAATGTATCATGTCAAAAGCAGCTGAACTCCTATTCCCCGTGCTCACATACGAGCTTCTGGTATGTTTTTCCAAAGCACAGGCATTACAAAATAACTTCTCTTTATTAGCCCTTTGATATAAGGACGAATACATGCGACTAATAACTTGAAAAGAGGAATGACCGACACGCTGGTGGTGGAGGAGCAAGTCGGCTTCAATACTGCGACAGGAAGTTTCTGGTGGTGCGTCTGCTACCAAGGATGTCAATGCGTTGTCCAGTCCAGTCCTGTCTAAATACCACAGCCCCTTATGCCATGTGCCAGTCCCAAGTCGTCGTCATGTCCCTTTCTCCTGAAAAGTCACCTGAGGAATGTCAAAGGAAACAGTACAGTTAAGATCAAGTATAATGGCACTAATGGATAGAAGATTGACAGGAAAAGACGGAGCATGTAGGACATTGGTTAGAGTGATGGAAGGGATGCATGCGACAGTGCCTTTACTCATTACAGGGCTGGATGTACTATCAGCGATCTGAATACTCTCCGGCAAAGGTAGGTGAGTATATTCCCGAAACGTACCACGGGATCCCGTGACATGGCGAGATGCCCCAGAGTCCATAATCCATCCTGGCTGATGGATAGATGCAAGAGCACGTGCAGAATCATCGGTGCTGGTTTGGGCAAAGCAAGTGATGTGATCTCCCGAGGTGGAAGACGCCTCAGGACTGTCGGCCGAACCCAGCTTTGTGCCTCGCAACTTCTCAAGAAACTCCCGCTCAAGCGGAGTTATTTCAGCCAGTTGATTCTCTCCCCCTTCCTCCGCCAGATTTGCTTTGTGGCCGCCCCTTCTACCAGCATATCCTCCCCTACCACCACGTCGGCCTCCACGACCCCGTCCTCGATCATTAGACTGATTGCGCAAGGGTTTTGGACAAAATCGGATGTAATGTCCGGAGTCACCACAATTGTGGCAAACACCACCCATAGATGGAGGTTGATTGAAGGCAGCAAGGGAAGACTTTTCAACCGCGGCTTGCTCCCCCTGGTAGGAGCCCTTGTTGGACATCAACTTCAGTCGAGCTTCTTCCTGTGTCATAACAGCTATAGCTTCTTCCAAGGTCGGAAGCGTGGGTTGGGATAGGAGGATATTCCTTCTCTGCTCAAATACATGGGTGTAGTCCCTTCAGGAATTTCATCATACGCTGCCGGGAAATATAAGCCAGGAACGTCTGAAAGTACTTCGCGAATGCCGGTTCGACTTGTGCATCTTCCATCCCAAGAGGATCATAATGATCCAGATCAGACCAGTACTTCTTCAACAGGGCCGCGTACTCAGAGATGGTACGTTCGTCTTGGACCACCCTATCGAGTTCATCTTGCAGTTGAAAGACTCGCATAGGGTTACCGGAGCCACAGTACATATCTTTTAGAGTTTGCCATATATCAGCAGCAGCCTCCATTGCCTCGACATTGCCCGACACCTGGTCGGTTAAAGAGGCAGTCAACCACCCAGCCACGACGTTGTTGACAATCTCCCAAACAGCAAACTCCTTGGCGGAGTGATCGGCCGGCGCCTTGGCTTGGCCAGTGACATAGCCAACCAAGCCACGTCCCTTCAGTGTCCGCATCGCCTGTCACGACCACTTTAAGTAGTTGGACGTTCCTTCCAACTTCGTCACCAGCTTCTCCAATTTCTCCATTTTGTAAGGGAACGGATCCACATCAGTATGGATCACACATGGGGTTACCTCGGTTAATCTCTTCGATAAGATATCATCAACCAAGGCCTTCATCTCGTCGGCCGTCAGTTTGCCACTGATCGAATCCATGGCTGCTTCAACTGTGAACCCTATTCGTCGTCTTCGCCGGCTTCTTCGACGTCGGAGTCAGCAACTTCCCCAACTTCGTCGTCTTCTTCGTCTTCGTCGTCTTCTTCGACGTCACAGACTTTACGAATGCGCTACTAACTTGGCCAGCACCGGCACGCGCATGTAAAGTGAACACGTCAGGACACCAGAGAAGACATGATCAGTCTCTGTATAGATCCCGATGTGAAGGAGGAATAACAAAATAAACATTTGTTAGTTCCAAACGGCGCAATCTAGGAACAGAATCGGTGCAAATAAAAATTTGACATCTCGACTGTCTTCGAAATATGTCGTTTTTTTTTTAAAACTAGGGTTAGGGTTAGGGTTAGGGTGTGGATGGGGCTGCTAGGGCTAGGGTTAGGGGGGCGGCAGGGGGTGGGGGGGCGGCGTCTTGGAGGGGCGGGATGCTGCGGGAGGGGGGGGGGGGGGGCGGGATCTCGAGGGGGGGCGGGATCTGGAGGGACGGGAAGGAGGAGGGTCGCTGGAGTCGGGGGGCTGGAGCGGTGGAGTCGGGGGGCTGGAGTCGGGGGGCTGGAGTCGGGGGGGCTGGGGACGGGTGGAGTCGGGGGGCTGGAGAGGTGGAGTCGGGGGGCTGGAGTGGTGGGTCGCTGGAGCGGTGGGTCGGCGGCTTGGGAGGAAGGGAAAAAAAAAAATATTTTTTTTTTTGTGGAGAGAGAGAGAGTTATGGCTCTGATACCATGTAGAAAATAATGGTTGGATGATTTTATTGATGGACTACTTCACTACTTATAGGGAGTCTAGCTCCTCTACATATAACATATTTCGATGTGGGACTAAAAGTCCCTTATTGATTCTCAACACTTTTAAATGTTGCTTCAGCTTATAATGTTCTATTTACAATATTTTCGTATATATGCTTTCATTTTTATATACACGTTACATTAGAGTCTAGGCTCAAACCCAAGACCTCCCTTATAACCCACACCAACCACTAACCACTCGGCCACCCCCTTGTGGCAACTTTCATTTTATAAATTTACATTTCAATTAAGACATATCCATCTTTGATCATATACAATTATTGCACCATCGGAAAACATGGCTTTACCAAACATCTTATTACTTTGTCACCAACTTATTACTCAGAAAAACAACTCACAACATCTTTTGACGACCCTCAAATATAGAGTAGTACCCACATTTAATTGAGAGTCAAGACTACTAACCTGCCATTGGTAGGCCTTGAGCATTGCTGGACTCACCCATTCTCTGAAAATCTTCCCATTCAAAAGGCTGCCAAAGATGGCTACCTGCACTTGGATGTAGGTGGAGGCCATTAGTCACAGTTTATAGCACTGAATGGTGAAATTGCACCTATCAAAATATCATACATTAAAGCAAGGAATGGGCCATGAAGCTTTGAACCACTCTAAAGATGCCATATCTTTCGTGTACCAGATGCAACCATCAATTATTGTCTCTCATGTCAAAATCAAGGTAATTCGTGCTAACAGTTTTCATAAAGTAGAGCTAAGCATAAAAAAAATATCAATGCAAATGTGTCAAGGACATGATCAATGGACAGGTTTCATTGATGATTGCTGATCTACCACAAGATATGGAGGTATCTTCTTGCTTGGAGAAGAAACAAACATAAGTGATATGATCAAGTGCAGAGGCAGAATGTGGAATGCTTGCTCAAGGTATTGAGGAGAGAGATGGCTGAAATGACTTCTTCGGAAACTTGTTATTTTCATTGCCAGTTAACCAATATTCTAACGTGATCTTAATTTTGATCAATCATGATTGAATCTATGGTAACCTACTTACCATATTCTTCTACATGGTCAAATTTGAATATTTTGACAGGATTTATCACATGTTGAAAACACAAAAGAATCAAATTTGTTCTCGGTCTAAACCGGGTATGACCTACTCACGTAAGAAACTGATTTTATCGAAAAATTGTATTATCCTACTGCTCTTTAAAATGCAGAAGCAGTTTTGAAAAGCACTCTCTATTCTACTTTAAAGGCTAAGTCTCGAAAAAGAACTAGCTTACTAATAAAGCAAAACTATACCGAAACATGTTGGGAACGCAGTGTAACCCGAACCGCAATTGATCTATGAGGTACGATATTGAACTTGACCCATATGACTTGAAAGGAAAATCTCTTACTAAGTCCATGACCAACCCAAATATCTATACCTCATGCTCATACTTTATATCCAATTTGGGACTATATCTTATGATCAACTCTCAATTGCAAACCACATTGAGCACTCAACCGAATGCAAGATAATAACCTATCAATTCCACCTTAGCTTGTAGCCGAATGAGCCCGAGCAACCGGAAGATCAAACATATTGTCATATCGTCATTTGTACACAAAGCTAAACCGACATGTTCCCCAAGCACACAACTACTAGGTGCCGTGTCACCCACCTTTGAAGCGAGAGCCAATCCACAAGTTCCTCCAATCTTCAATCCTGGCCTTATGGAAATGATCCAACCTTAGGAGCCATGGAGGTGCTCCATGGAGCTAACTTGAAACCGATTATGCATATTATGATCGTTCATCACAATCTAGAACCATTTTGTTGGGAACACAGTGTGATCCAAACTAGAGTTGATCCATCATATATATCGAACTTGACACATATAACTTAAAAAGGAAAACCCTTATTAAGTCTATGAGCAATCACAATTATCTATACCTCGTACTCTAATTTTCTATCAGATTTGGGACTGAACCTTTCGATCAACTCCCCTTATATTGTCATTAATTGTGAACCACCTTGAACATTTAACCGAATGTGAAATACAACCAAACAAACACCGTCACCAACTGTTTTTCAAAACCCGCCTTTAGTTGACTCTAGTGATTAAGAGGGTTTGAATGATGGATGTACTTTTACTGATTTTGAATATTCAAGTGGATTGCAGCTTTTGATGTATCTTGCATCAAAAAGTTGTCTGGCCAACTGCAGCAATCCATACAGGGCCGGCCCTGGGGCCGTGCCAATAGTGCGGCCGCACAGGGCCTCCAACTTTTTGGGGGCCTCAAAAAAAATTATTAGGATTAGTTTTGTAATTTTATATTTCCAGTTATTCCATTTTTTTCTCAATTCCTACTCTACAGTCTCTCCAAGACCTCCAATTCTTAGATCCCTATTTCCTACTGACTCTAAGATTCATATTTATAATCATACAGAAAAATTAGGATTTCTTAAAGATATTGCTCTGACCGGTGTGTTAATTGCTATTTTGTTTCTAAAGATCCCTCAATTGTTGGATGAATTTATTTTTTACAATAATAATCAGATTTTTTTTTTATATATATAATTTAAGAATTTGGATGTGCATGCTTAGTATTTATTTAAGAAATAATGATGTCGAAGACTGGAGCTCTTGGTCTTGCATCAGGTGACTCAGGTCCATAGCTGGTCCTATGATTTATGGGACCTACGACAAAATCTAAAATTTGGGCCATTTTTTTCACATAAATAAATTTTTTTTAGCATTTTTACAAGCAAAATCATCAATTAAGCTATCAAAATCATCAATCAAGCTATCATATTTTTTTCGATTGGAGAGTTGGCTTTTTTGTTGCTTCCAGATTGGGTCTTTCTTTTTTTTGATATACCTAGTCTATTGAATTACGAAACTTCCAAAATTGGGGGTCGTCCACCTCGTCTGTGCCCTAGGCTGGCCCTGCTCAGGTTTTGGAGGCTTTAAATTGTGTGGTTATTCATTTTATTATATGTTTTTATCAACAGAAAAATTTGAGGTCATATTTAGACAATTTAACGGTTAGTACGTCTTCTATCTAAAATATTTTTATTATACTATGTAATGTGCTTGAATATAGGTAATTTGAGCTTTAGTTATTTTGTTTAGTAACTACCTATAGATTCAGTTATAATATATAATCAAGAATATCTCCAGAGATTTTGATAAAAACATATAATAATATATTTAAAAAATATGAATAAATAAATATAGGGCCACATTTTGAAACTCGCACAGGGCCTTCAATTATTAAGGACCGGCCCTGAATCCATACAATAGCTACCTGAGATGTAACAAACTAATGAGAACTAGTTTTGGAGTCTTTGGGAAGGCTATGAATGAATGTTGTTTCAATGACAGTGCTGCAGCTGACACAATATTTTTTCGATTATCAGACCTATCTTCTTCAGTCTTCTTTCGATCTTCTTCTTATTTGAAGGTTATCTTTGAATCTTCTTCCACAATGCTATTTGAGCATCATCAACATGAAAACTTACCATCTGTAGAAATGAATAATGGGATGATTTTATTGATGGGCTACTACTTGCTACTTATAGAGGTTCCAACTCCTCTTCATACTACATATTCTAATGTGGGACTAAAGTCCCTTATTGGTTCAAAACACTCCCCCTCAAGATGGGCGATAGATATTAATCATCCCCATCTTGTTACATAGCTTTGACAGACTCAATGAACTAAGACCTTTAGTCAGACAGTCTGCAACTTGTTCTTCTGAGCGAACATGGTCAATCTTCAGTATCACTTGTTCCAGCTTCTCCTTGATGAAGAATCGATCGATCTCGATGTGTTTCGTTCTGTCGTGCTGAACTGGATTGTTGGCTATACTTATTGCAGCTTGACTATCGCTCAGAATATGTAACGGTGCTCCCTTATCCAGCTTCAACTTTGTCAGCAGTGCTTTCACCCACAGTAACTCTGACATTCTCAGAGCCATTGCTCTGTATTCTGCTTCAGCTGACGACCGTGCTACCACTGACTGTTTTTTGCTTCTCCATGGGACCAAGTTTTCTCCTACAAAGACACAGTACCCTGTGGTAGACCTTCTGTCGTCTATGCAACTCGTCCAGTCTGCATCGCAGTATCCCTCAACTTCTATGTGTCCATTCTTCTTGAACCATAACCCTTTTCCCGGCGTCCCTTTTAGATATCTCAAGATCTGAAACACTGCTTCCATATGACCCGTTCTTGGATCATGCATGTAGCGACTCACTACACTCACCGCAAATGAGATATCAGGACGAGTGTGCCCCAGATAAATCACTCTCCCTACAAGTCTTTGATACCTTTCACGATCAACTGGCTCTCCTGCTTCTGCTTCCAACTTGAACTTCTGGTCAATTGGAGTGACTGCTGCTTTGCATCCCAGCATCCCTGTCTCCTTTAGCAGATCTAGTACGTATTTTCTTTGTGAGAGAACAATTCTTTGTTCGCCGTCACACACCTCGATATCCAGAAAGTACCTCATCGCTCCTAAATCCTTCACCCCAAACTCCTTCGCGAGTTTTGATTTCAGCTTAGTGATCTCGACCTCCTCATCACCTGTGATTACTATATCATTCACATATACAGCAAGTATAGTAATGTGGCCTCTTGCAAGCTGAAGAAAGACTGTATGATCTGCATTTGTTTGATGGTATCCCATGCCAGTAACAGCCTTTCTGAATCTGTCAAACCAGGCTCGAGGAGATTGCTTGAGCCCGTATAGCGAGTTCTTTAGTTTACACACTTTTCCACGCGACGTCACTCCGTCTGATTCTGTCGCATAGCATCCTAGCGGGAGCTCCATGTACACTTCTTCTTGCAGGTCTCCATGGAGAAAGGTATTCTTCACATCTAATTGGTATAGCTTCCACCCATAGTTTGTTGCAATGGAGACCAGAGTTCTTACCGTGCTCATTTTCGCTACTGGGACAAACGTCTCATCATAGTCGATGCCATATGATTGTGTGTATCCTTTTGCAACTAACCTCGCCTTGTACCACTCTACTTTTCCTTCTGGCGTCTCCTTCACTGTGTACACCCATTTGCATCCCACAGTTTTCTTTCCTTTGGATAATGGAACCAGCTCCCATGTCTTATTTTTCTTTAGTGCCCCAAGTTCTTCCATCATTGCAGCTTTCCACCTTGGATCTTTCTTTGCTTCCTGCCAACACTTAGGCAAAAAAGTAGAGTCTAACGATGCAATGAAGGCTCGATAATTCGGAGAAATGTTAGAATAAGACAAGAAATTGGCAATGTCATGTTCATAATCATCATAACGACTAGGAGCCTTACCCGCATTGATGCGAGAAGATCTCCTTAAGGGAGCAATAGGTAGTGGAGAGATCATATCATCCAAGTCAGAGAGATCCGCATCAGAATCAGAGTGATTCAGTGCGGGAGCAATATCTTCAAGAGTTGGGACAGGAGTAGACGAGGGACTTGGTACAGTAGGCAATGGGTACGGCACAGTACTGGACTTCTGTTGTCTTCTTCTGTAGACTTGGAACTCCTTTTTCCTTGTCTTCCCCTACGTAACATATGTATCTTCTTTTTCATTCTCCGTATCAGAGTCACTGCTATCTCCCCCTTTCGTCTAATTTTTCACGACCGGGCACGGAACCGATCCGACTACCACGTTTGGACTTATTATCTCCCCCTCACGTCTAACACCCTGTGTTAGGTGTGTCACCAAACGCTGAACCTGCATCCGAACTATAGTATGGTTCCAGTTCTCTGAATGTAACGTCCATGCTTACAAACATCTTTCGCTCAACTGGGCTCCAACATGCGTATCCCTTCTAAGTCGCTGTGTACCCGACAAATACACACTTAACTGCTCTAGGATCCAGTTTGCCAACTCCTGGCCTATTATCTTGGACAAAACACACACACCCAAATACTTTCGGGAGAACAGTGTATGTAGTTGCACCAGTAAGCATCTCCAACGGTGTCTTCCAGTCCAATACCTGAGAAGGCATTCGGTTGATGAGATAGAGGCCGTCAATACAGCCTGCCCCCATAAGTGTTTTGGGACATTCATAGCCAGCATCATCGTCCGTGCGACCTCCAGCAGGTGTCTGTTCTTCCATTCGGCCACACCATTTTGTGCCGATGTATAGGAACATGAGGTTTGATGTAGTATTCCATGAGTGAATAAATACTCAGCAAACCGCTTATTTGTGTAGTCCGTCCCATTGTCAGACGAAACACTTAATTTTAGCCCTATATTGTGTTATCACCCGGCGATGAAAATCCTGAAAAGCCTCAAAGACGTCGCTTTTATTCTTCATAAGGTAGACCCATGTCATGCGGGTATAATAGTCAATAAAAGTGACGAACCATCGAAATCCGTTAATACTTGTTGTAGGACAAGGACCCCATACGTCCGAATGTATCATATCAAAACCAGCAGAACTTCTATTTCCAGAGCTCACATAGGAGCTTCTGGTATGTTTGCCCAACTCACATGCATTACAAACTAACTTCTCTTTATTAGCCCTTTGATATAAGGACGGATACCTTCGACTAATAACTTTAAAGGAAGAATGTCCGACACGCTGGTGGTGGAGTAACAATTCGTCTTCTACACTGCGACGTGAAGCGTCCGGTTGTGCGCTTGCGACCAAAGATGCCAGTGCTGTGTCCAGTCTGGTTCTGTCCAAGTACCATAGCCCCTTATGCCATGTGCCAGTCCCTAGTCGTCGTCCTGTCCCCTTCTCCTTAAAAATTACCGTAGGAATGTCAAAGAAAACAGTACAGTTAAGATCAAGGATAATGGCACAAATAGAGATAAGATTGACAGAAAAAGACGGAGCATGTAAGACATTAGTGAGAGTGAGGGAAGGGGTGCATGCAACAGTACCTTTACCTATTACAGGTCTGGAGGTACCATCAGCAGTCTGAATGCTCTTCGGCGTCGGTAGGTAAGTATAGTCCTGGAACTCACCGCGGGACCCCGTGACATGACGAGATGCCCCAGAGTCCATAATCCAACCTAGCTGATGGTCAGATACAAGAGCATGCGCAGGTATACCTGTGCTGGTTTGGACAAAGCAAGTAATGTGATTCCCCGAGGTAGATGATGCCGCATGAGGGTCGAGACTGTCGTCCGATCCCTGCTTCGAGCTGCGTAACCTCGCGAGGAACTCCCTCTCAAGAGGGGTTATTTCAGCCAGCTGCTTTTCTCCCCCTTCTTTCGCCAGATTCGCTTTGTGTCCTTCAAAAGAATTTCTCCTTCGACCATCATATCCTCCTCTACCACCACGACGTAATCCACGGCCGCGTCCGCGATCACTCGACTGACTTCGCAGGAATTTGGGACAAAATCTGATGTAATGCCCGGAGTCACCACAGTTGTGACAAACATCGCCCACAGAGGGAGGCAGATTGAAGGCGACAAGAGCATACTTTCAACAGCGGCTTGCTCCCCTTGGAAGTTGCCCTTGTTGGGCATCAACTTCAACCGAGCTTCTTCCTGTGCCATGGCGGCTATAGTCCCGTCTAAGTTTGGAAGCTGGGGTTGGGCTAGAAGGACATTCCTTCTCTGCTCAAACACCGGGTTTAGCCTCTTCAAAAACTTCATCATTCGCTGCCGCGAAATATACTCCAGGAACGCCTGAAAATACTTCGCAAATGCAGTTTCAACCCGTGCATCTTCCATCCCAAGAGGATCATAGTGATCCAGATCAGACCAGTACTTCTTCAACAGGGCTGCATACTCAGAGATGGTACGTTCGTCTTGGGTCACCCTATTGAGTTCATCCTGCAGTTGGAAGACCCATATAGGGTTGTCCGAACTGGAGTACATATCCTTCAAAGTCCGCCATATATCAGTAGCAGCCTCCATCGCCTCAACATTGCCCGACACCTGGTCGGTCAATGAGGCTGTCAACCACCCCGCCACTACGTTCTTGACAATCTTCCAAATAGCAAACTCCTTTGAGGAGGAATCGACTGGCGCCTTGGTTTGGCCATTGACAACCTACCAAGCCACGTCCCTTCAGCGTCCGCATCGCCTGCCGCGACCATTTCAAGTAGTTGGAAGTTTCTTCCAACTTCGTCTCTAGTTTTTTCAACTTTCCCATCTTGTAAGGTGACGGATCCACATCAGTATGGGTCACACGTGGGATCACCTCGGTCAATCTCTTGGACAAGATATCATCAACCAAGGCCTGCATCTCCTGTGCCGTCAGTTTTTCACTGATTGCATCCATGACGTCGTCAATCTGTGTGAGGTGCTGTTGTATCCCAAGTCGTCGTCTTAGTCGTTTGTCGTATAACTGCTTTGTGTCCCGGTCTCTTGTGTCTTCGTAGTCAACTGTTGAGACCGGGGGGGGAGGAACAACAAGGAGCCGTCTCACAAATATTCCTCAGGTATACGAGCAACTAGAACAGCATTACATCGAACAAGGAGAACAACGACGTGGGTCATTTACTCCTTGCATGATCAATTGTTCCAACACTCCAAATATAAACAAGGAGGGAAGGGGAACCGACACTCCAAGTAAAAACAAGGAAGCGGTGGGGAAGATCCGGCACACCAAGTAAAAACAAGGAGGCGGGAAGGGAGGGGGGATCCGGCACACCAAGGAAAAACAAGGAGGCGGGGGGGTAGGGGGGATCCGGCAGCAGTGGGGAAGGGGGGGTCGGCAGCAGCAGGGGGGTTCGGCAGCAGCGGGGAAAGAGGGGGTCGGCAGCAGCAGGAGAGGGGGGGTAAGGGGGGGTGGGGTGGGGGGTAATCCGGCAGCGGGGGGGGGGGGGGGGGGGGGGGGGGTTGCAGCGTGATGCGCGGGGGGAGGGGGGGGGGCAGTTCCAGCAGCGGGGTGTTGGTGATCTCTCTATGGGATCAGCAACCGGGAGGGGGGGGGGGGGTTGGCAGCGGAAGGGGAATTTTTTTTTTTTTTGTGGAGAGAGAGAGGTGTGGATGAGTTATGGCTCTGATACCATGTAGAAATGAATAATGGGATGATTTTATTGATGGGCTACTACTTGCTACTTATAGAGGTTCCAACTCCTCTTCATACTACATATTCCAATGTGGGACTAAAGTCCCTTATTGGTTCTCAACACCATCTATGGTCAACAGCCCTCAAATTTCACCTTCGATGTGCTAACTATTAAAGAGGAGTCAATGGGTCTCATCCTGGTCCTAACTCACTTCAGTATGGTTTGATATTTTTGTTGCTTTTAAAAAATCAAAAGAAGCTTTTGAAAGCAACCCCTCCCATCCCCGTTCTCAACCCTCCCCAAAATTGTTTCACAAATGAACAAAACTATTGTCTCACAAATGAACAGAATCATTTGTTACCAAACATATATATATTGTACATTTCTGAAAAAAATAAGCAAAAGCGTGCAAAATAAATAATATCAAATCTAGCCTTCATCAATCTTGACACTATAAACAATACTTCTCAAAGGATCCAAGGCACACGATAAGATCAAGATAGGTGGATTCTAGCGCATAATCGCTTGCACATTAAGCCATCCTTACAATGCTGCGGCTATTCAGAAATTCCTAGGTGGACTCTCACTTAGTGACTCTTGCATTGGCACACCACCAAATCACCAATGACTCCTCCATCTACCATTGAACTCAAAGGAGCAACTTCATCATTGCAGGCTTTCTTAATTGTATACCAATAAATAGGTGTGCACGAATTTAGGGCAATATGATGTGAATCGACCAGATCGATTCACAAATAATTTATAGAAAAATAGAACTAAAAGGAAAATAACGATCTTTATTAGAGAAAAGAACAAACTCCCAACTTTGATGGACGGACAAAGTCTAAACCCTTCTGAATGACGCTTGAGAGTTTCTTCTCAACACAAGCATGAAAACTAATGACGGCCAGCCCTAGCTATAAATAGAAAGGAAAAACAAAACCCTAAGAGGGTTATTGTGGTGAAAGACCACAATACCCCTTTATGCCTAAATGATGATAGGTGGGCCCACATCAATACCGCCCCCTAAAAGAGCCACCTTGTCCTCAAGGTGGAAATCTGGGAACTGTGTCTGTTGCTATGGCGGCCTCTTCCTCCGTCGGATCCTCCTTCTCCTCCTCTTCCTCCGTGGTGGTCGTCGTGGGGGGAGGTCCCCTCTCTGGAAGTTGACGGGATCCGCCATTCCCCTAAAGAAATTGCTGCCTCCGGCGTGCCTCGCTCCTCCTGGCGGTTCCGCTCCTCCCGTCCACGCCGGAACTCCCGCCAAGCCCCTTCCCGGGCCCACGAACCGATCTCCGTAGTTCGCAATCCTCGTCCGACCCCCATAGGGGGCCCCAAGCCCTAGGGCCTCTCCCGGGCGTAGCGCCGGTCCGCCGGGACCGAATTGGTCGGCGGCGTCCGGCCACAGCCGCTCGCCGGCGGCTCCCCTGGCGCCGGCCGGCCCTGGGTGGCGGTCGGGGGCCGGCCAGCGGCCGCCCACAGCAGCCGCGGCCCCGCCTGGGCTCGCGCGGCCTGCTGTGGCGCTCCCGCGGCCCTCGGCTGCTGTCCGGCGGTGATCGCCGGCCGCCAGGGCCCAGCCCGGAGGTGCGGCGGCGACGGCGGTTGCGGGGCAGCGGCCGCCGGCCGGTCCTTCTTCCTCCTCGGTCGCCTCCCTCTCCGCAGGAGCAAACCCTAGTTGATCGCCTAGGGTTTGGGTTGTTACCGCCTCCGCTTCCTCGCCGTTGATCTTCTTCGAGATGTTTTGTAAGAGCGTCATTATGGCCGTCATCTCCTTCCGCATGTCCCGCATCTCCGTGCGGAGTTCCTGGTTCGTGGATGCTTGATCTTTAACGGAGGCCTCCATGGATTTTTTCAAGCTATCGATCTCGGCGGTGAAGTCCTCCCGAAGACCTCGGATCTTCTCGTCGATTGTGGTTCTCGTCCCGTCTGCCATGGCTCGTAGAGGGCTCTGATACCAATTGTTGTGAATCGACCAGATCGATTCACAAATAATTTATAGAAAAATAGAACTAAAAGGAAAATAACGATCTTTATTAGAGAAAAGAACAAACTCCCAACTTTGATGGACGGACAAAGTCTAAACCCTTCTGAATGACGCTTGAGAGTTTCTTCTCAACACAAGCATGAAAACTAATGACGGCCAGCCCTAGCTATAAATAGAAAGGAGAAACAAAACCCTAAGAGGGTTATTGTGGTGAAAGACCACAATACCCCTTTATGCCTAAATGATGATAGGTGGGCCCACATCACAATAACAACAAGACTTCTTGAAATAAAGGATTCATCTTCCATCATATTGGGACCACATTGTGGAATTGAATCCTGTTGCGGAACAATGTGAAGGATCATGAGACACCTATTCCCCCACATGAGGAATGGGACCGATGGCGATGGTTTAGAATACACCATGTCCGTTCATGAATAATTCTTAGTACCATGGTCCTAATTTAATGACTTGAACCACGTATCTGTTGTCTAAATCGAACTTTTCAACCATTAGGAATTATATTCTTCCATTATTTCATCTTCTTTTTGCATTGATATATCAAGAAGAGCTCCTCTGACTAGAGCTCCTAAATCTGTCCATGGTCTTAAATTCTCTCTAATAGTGTCTCTATAATGGAACCCCTACTATCTTTCATAGATTTTTTTCTCCCTCTTAAAAAATAGAAAGGAGAAAAAAATGGATACAAGATATACACACACAAAACAGGTTTCTTTTATTTGTTTCAGTTAAAATAACATCGTCGACATAAAAAAGAAAAATCTAAAGTTCTTCAACGAATCTTTCGTTTTTCTTTTCGATTAGGAAAAGAACATTTGTTGTCCTTTGCTAAATCCCCATTAAAAGGGGAGTTTATTCCACTAAGTTTGTTCAAAATTATGGCAAAGTGGGCTAAAAAAATGGAAAAATCCCTCTTGCAAGTAGAAGATCATATAAATACTATATATGTCTCATTTGAGTTATCAAATGTGCCCGTCACGAACTTTGCACCTATCAATTACTCTCCACCAAAAAAATTAGCTCTATAGTCACCAACAATAAACACAGTGCATATTAGAAACTCAATGTCCTATTTTGTACATAAATCTGTTGTTGTCTAGTCCGGGTGGGATATCTAGCTTTCACCAGGCGACCAAATTATAATCCTAGCAACTGTTAAGATTTTTTTTGTAATTTAACCTTTTTAAAAAATTTATTTTATGTTTTGTTCTTGATGCAAATTAAGGCTTGGTTTGGAATTGTTAATTGTTTTTCAAAAGTCCACAGCAGAATTAGCTTTCACTACCAGATAGGAGAATGCTCCAAAGATAAGCAATCCCAAACCCAGCCTAGTTTGGTTCGCGGAAAGGAAAGGAAAGGAAAGGAAAGAAAATCAATTCTTTACTCTTTCATTTCCTTTGGAAAGGACAATTGACATCAATTTTTATTTCCGGTATGGAAAATTGGATGGAAAAGTGTATAATTGAGGGTGGGAAAGTGGGAACTATTTTTCTTCCTATTTTTTTATTTTTCTTGTGACTTTTCCAGCTAATTTTCTTTGGTATCCAAACACAGTTAATGAGTAACTTTTTCTTTTCCAAGATACAGATTCCGCGAACCAAATGTGGCCTTACACTAACCTTTGACAGAAGCTCTCCTTGCAAGCAAGACTCAGTAACCTCCATCGACAGGACGGCCCCGGCGACCGCACCTATCGCCGCCCCTCGCGCCAGCCCCGTCTCCGTCGTGTGCCCCTTGAGCGCTCCGCTCATAGATCCTATAATTGCACCACCTGCATGCCCACCATATAACTTCATCTTAAATTTTTTTTTCCCACATAAATAAAGCTACTATCCAATTTAGATATTAAGAGATGCTTAGATAATAAGAGAGTGAGAGGGAGAGATTACACAAAGCAAAGGTGCAAGTGAGAGCAGCAAATGTAGCACTCCTGAGGAAACTCAAGCACAGACCTGTTGCAGCAACAGCTACCTCCCTCAACTGCCCTTCCATACCTAAACCCCTAAAAAATCCTTCCGCAACCAACACTCACAGGCTCACAGCTTGTGTGTGAGAGTGACCATATATATACATATATTGGGAAATGGAGAGATGAGTAATGATGTGGGACTAAAATGACCAACCACTCACCATAATTCTTTCCTAAAAAAAACTCTTAAATGCATGCAGACATTTTGGTAACATTGTTTTAAAATCAGAAATTTTCATATAAAGTAAAGAAATTTACCGAAATTTCGAAAAAAGTAATAAGTTTATGAAAATTACGTATAGCGTAATGAGGCGACAACTCCGATGGCGCGCTGGCAAACTCCCCACTACCTTCCCTTGGGCGAGCCATGGGCCTTGGCGCGCTGCCATTTTTTCAGATCCACGTGCAGTGGGGGGGGGGGGGGGGGGGGGGGGGGGGGGGGACAGGGTCACGTGAAGTGGGGTGGGGATCCAGCGGAGCGCCATCGACCATGGCGCGCTCCATGGGGAGCCATGGGCCATGGCGCGTTGTCCACGTGCCTGGCTAGGAATGGGCTAGGAATGGGAAGGAAAAAAGACATCAGTCAGAGAGCTCCATCAATGATGGCGCGCTCCCACTCTCTCCCCCCAACGGCTACATCCAACGGCTACATGTACTTCTCCCCTGCCTCCCCTGCACCTTCAACGGCTATATGTAAAGTAGAGTGCGCCAACATTCCTGGCGCGCTTTTTCCAACGTCTACATTTTAACGTCTCTATTCTCATCGTCTATATATTTCAATGTTAACTCTCTCTCTACGCAAACACATCTCCTATCTCTTACAGAAGCACACAACTCTTTCTCCTGTCTCTCACAGAAGCACTCCTCTAAAGCTTGGAAGCGCAAGTCTTCAGAAGCTAGTATCTCCCTCTTACAAGCTTCCAACTCCTGACGGAAGCCAGTATCTCCCTCTGAAGCTTCTCTCCCTCTTACAAGTTCTCCTTCTCTATTAGCTAAACATTGTCAACCATCTTATTTCATGGATCCTAATATTAAAATAGTCTGCTCACATGGTGGTAGAGTAAATGGGTTAACTTACGAAGGAGGTGACACCCAATTTTTTACAACTTATCGCCATATTACCTTAGAAAATTTATGCAATTTAATTTCAACGCGTTTTTCTATTAATTATCAATTTATTTTAAAGTCTATTTTTGGTTCCACATGTTTATTGATAGATGGTGAAGAAGCATGGAATTTTATTCTTGAGATTAATTCACAATCACCTTATATTAGTTTATATGTTACTCAAGTTTCATCATTTGCTAATAGAACTAATGATGAATTTGTTTCTAATTACCCACATGTTAACGCAGGTGCTAGTTCTTCTCAAACAATTGCTCCCTTACAAGATGAACATAATGATGATGATGATTATGCTGATGATGATGATGATAATGATAATAATGATGATAATGATGATGACAATGAAAATAGTGATGATTTAATTGAAAATATTGGTTATGAGATAGATGATGATAGTACTAATAATTCTAGCACTCCTGAATTATTTGTAGGACAAACATTCGACTCCTCGAATATGTACGCTCTGTTAGTTATACGAGGCGCTCCCCACCATTGCCTATAAGCAATGTTGCCTTCATCTGCATTACGTTGGAACAATAGTAAGACAAATATATTTGTGTACGCTATCTGTCCAAGTATACTACTAAGTTGGAACTTACATTCATCTGCGTGCGTTATTCGGGGAAGATTTGTCACACTATAATCCTGGAACCGCCTAAACCAGGAAGCTCTAGCAGAATCAATTCTGTTTCTTGCATTAGCTATATCATAACTCATGCATGGAGGGTCAGGCGGGATTATCTGGCAATAACCGAATTGTCGTAGAACGCGGTCTGCTGGATGATACATAGTATAGCGATCATATATAATAAAAGCTTTGTGTAGGCTTAGCTGGAACGCTGTCCTTCTTATTTCTGGACCGTTTTCATCATCCGAGTAGGGTATCCATATAACCTATTGAAAGACAATTAGTCATGATAAATTTGTACCAAATTATTAACTGGATTGACTATACTAAATTTATTAGTTACCTCATTCCACTGCAACGTATCAAATTCTCCCCGTTACAGTGAAACATCTCTGTGTAAATTATGATGTGGGTCCACTACATTTGTGGCCCATCGCGTAGCAAGCGGAAAAATTCCAATATCACTTGGAATGCTGGTTACAGGTCGACCAATAAAAAAATGTTCGTAACACCATACCTACGACAGAAATAATTCGATATTCAAGAAAATGTATATAATTGAAATCAATTTAGATATTGATTTTCCATTACCTGAACTAGCGTCGTGCACCCACATAAAATTTTGGAACCATTCGATCTTGCAAATTCCGTCAAGCTGGCATATAGATACGCTAATGTAGCAGCTCCCCATGCATGACGAGTAGGTACTTTAAGATCATCTAAGAATGGTAGCAGTCGGACGTTTATTCTATTTCTCTGTCCATCGGAAAATAACATTGCCCAGGACAAACAGAGCAAATATGCTCTAGTACAGCAAAGTATCTGCAAATTATGAAACTAACATATTAAAATTAACTCGCTATTAAAATTAATAAATATTAGCCAAAAATACCAAAGAGGGACATACCCTGTAATCATTGACCGCGACTGGACCGTCGATAGTCCTATCTAAATCCATAAAATTACCCCGAAGCCAAGTTATCGTGACAAAACTCCTTGCTCCTAGGTCCGCAGGGGGCGTAATGCCTAGATATCTCCTGACTATTTCACACGAATTTAAATTTGTATCAAAATATATTGGTTCACCTGTAATAGGTAATCCTAGAATATTTGCGACATCCCAGAGTGTGATTGTCATTTTACCAACAGGCAACTGAAATGCGTTGCGTTGAGGCCACCAACGCTCAGCAAAACTAAATATGAGGTGAACATCGTGGACTAAAATTTGAATTTCATCCAGATAATGAAATCCAAATGAACGCACCAACTGCTTTTGATCATCAATTAACTCCCATGTCTGATACCTTCTCTGATTCCTCCAACTTCCATGCTCCCGTGTTCGAGCCTCGGGAGGATAATCATATAACTACAAGCGAATTTTATTTGTTACATTTATGTAAAATAAATAAATAATACAAAATAACGAGAGTTACCATTTTAAAATTTACCTTCCCCTCAAAAACTAACTTAGATATATGAGTTTCTCTTTCCTGTTTCACGATTTCTGTAGTCGGTCCCCCGGGAATAAATTCGTCATTCGGTCGATTCATCTGTTACATTTTTTCGAAAATACAATTAGTAATACAAATGTTGAAATAAATTCAAAATTTAATCTTGTACAAGAGTTACTTACATTTAGAAAAATAGGATGAAGATGAAGATGAAGAATAAGAGAAAGAGGTGCTCTGGTGCTGTCTAAATTATGTGAGGAAGGTGCTGTCTAAATTGTGTGAGGAAGAAGAAAGAAGGAGAAATTTATAGAGGGGAAACGAAGAGAGAAAGAGATGCTGCCAAATCCTGCCAAACGCTACCAAACAATTTCCCTCTAAAACTTCACCCTGCCACCCCTTCTGATGGCGCGCCATCATTCATGGGCACGCTTCCCACTAAATCACTGCAGGGCACGCTTCCCACGTTCACTGAATCACTGCAAGGCCGGCCACTGAGTCACTGCAAAGCAGTCAACGCAGCCAGAGAGCGCCACGACTGATGGCGCGTCGTATACGACGCCAAGACTACGCACCATCAATGATGGCGCGTCCTTCGGGGACCTGACAAAAGCACTACGCTGCGCGTCTTTCCATGAGCCTCGTCACGTCCTTTTCCATGAGCTCGTATTTCTATGAGCCTCGTCACGTCCTTTTCCATGAGCCTCGTCAGCAGTAACCATAGCGCGCCATCAATGATGGCGCGTTCTTTGAGAATTTGCTTCCCGACCAGGGCGCGCCATCGATGATGGAGCTTCGTTATCCAATCCACAATTTCTCCAAACTTATTACTTTTTTTAAAATTTTGGTAAACTTTTTTACCCCATATGAAAATTTCTGTTTTAAAATTCGAACCGGAGATCGACTCGGACAAGATACTGGTCAGATTAAACCGGTTCAACCAGTGATTCAACCACTGGATTAACTTTAGTGGTCCAAGTTCAATACCTTATGGATACTTTTTTTACAAAAATATTCATTTACAGTCGGTTATGAAAAGACAGTGGGTCAACACTGACCCGGGCCGAAAAAGGTACCGGTTCACGAGTCAACTGATTGAATCGATCGGTCTGGTCCGATTTTTAAAACATTTTTTTGTATTGTTATTGGCACGGGCAGCACTAATATTTTTTTAACATTTGATTTCTGAAACATCTGTCTTTTTTTTTCTTTCCAATTTGCCAGTCTTACAAATATATTAGAACTATCAAATTTTTGGCTGTTATGTAGTCAGTGATCTCTATTTTCAAGACTGTCAAAATTTTGGCAGCCTTTGAAGAGGTTTGTAAAGGAGTCTGTGTGCTTTTTTTTTTAATCTATTAATGGATGCTTTTCTAGGTTGGACTCTGATCTTTTAGTATTTTTTCGTCAAAAATTTTCACGTAAAAATCGACTGTGCTTGCGTTGTGCTCGTTGTGTGGTTGTTTGTTGTAATCATGTCTGGGTTGTGGCCTCTCTTCGGTCCTCAACATGTTTGTCATTCAGAGATGCTTGTTTCAAAACGTCAAAGGAGGGGTAAAAGCAAGTATTCGAACCATGGCAGGAATAAGAGCATAGGAAAGTCTAAGGGTCGGTAAAAGAACTGAATAGTATTATTCTTGTAAGAAGGACCACAATAAACGGAACAATTTTGCATGGAAAAAGAGAGAAGAAGGGCGACAAAATAAAGTAAAATGAGATCACTACAACGATCGCCTCAGCATATGGAGGTGACCTGACTTTTGTGGGTGATAATGCTATCATAAACCTCGCATGCGATGACATTTCTTGGTTGGTGGATTCTGGACCTTCAACGCATGTATATCATAACATGGCATTGTTTGCTACATTCACAACAGAAGACTATGGAGTATTGAAGATGAGCAACAGAAATGTGTCAAAGGCCATCATCATAAGACATGTGCATTTGAAGAAAAATACGAGAGTATAGAAGCATGGAAATTATAGGTGCATATAAGATAGACGCATAGATGTCAACTCTTAAATGCATGCAAAAATTTGGTAACATTGTTTTAAAATCCATACCGGAGATCGACCCGGACAATATACTAGGCCAGATCAAACCGGTTTAACCAGTGATTCAACCACTAGATTAACCTATGTGGCCCAAGTTCAATACCTTTTGGATACTAGTGTTTACAAAAATATTCATGTAAAATCGGTTTCGGAAAGACATCGGGTCAACACTGACCTAGGCAGGAAAAGATACCAGTTCACTGGTTGAATTGGCCGATCTGGTCCATTTTGAAAGAATTGTATGGTATTGTTATTAGCATTGTAATTCTATCTGGGTGACTCTAATGTTTTTTAACATTTGATTTCCGAAACTAATTTTTTTCTTTCAGTTTTGGCTGTCATGTGATATATTGTCAAAATTTTGACCATTATGAAGTCAGTGATCTCTATTTCCAAGAATATCAAAATTTTGGCAGTCTTTGGATTAGTGGAGAAGTTTGGAAATGAGTTTGTGTACTTTCTTTAATAATCCTTTAGTGGAGACGTTTTTGGGTTGGACTAATCTTTCCATGGGTTTTTTGGTCAGGATTTTTCGCATTAAAATTGATTATGTTTATATTGGGTTGTTGTGTGGTTTTCTTTTGGAATCGTGTCTAGGTTGTGCCTTTCTCTTTGATCCTCAACACGTTTCTTCTGATTTCTTTATTCATTTCCAATATAGTGGTATCAGAGCTTATGGTTACAAGGTCTCAGGTGGTTGACAATCAAATCTGGTATAAAAGATGGATCGAAACTAGTGCACATGATAAATCTGAAAGGTTCCAACTATCGATGAAGCAAGATGAATGATTTTAATCGTCAAGAAGCTGCATTTTCCAGTATTTGCTTTCGAAAGTCCAATAAGAAATTCGATGAGTACTGAAATTTTGAACATATACAATTGTGTGGATATATCAGATAATTTGTGGACGAAAATGTGTATAATCACATTGTCAATATTGAGTACATAAAGACCTTATGAGAGAAGTTGGAAACTTTGTATTCAAATAAAACCAAGGTAAATACGTTATTCATGATCCAACAGATGGACAATCTTAGGTACAAGGATAATTCATCCATTACGGATCACTTGATTGAGTTTCAGGACGTGGTTGACCAGTTATCCTCTATGGGAGTAAAGTTTGATGATGAGGTACATGGGCTTTGGTTATTGTGTACTTTGCCAAACTCGTAGGAGATATTATGAGTGTCTATGAAATATTCTGCTTCAGAATGCATGGTTAGTCTAGAGTTTACCAAGAGTAGGGTATTGAATGAAGAGATGAGGAAAAAATCCCAGAGCACTTCATCCTTATCGCATTCATAGGTGCTTGTTTAAGAAAATCGATGAAGGAGCAGAAGCAAGGGTCTGAATGCTGATAGAGTCAAGAGCATAGGGAAGTCCGAGAGTCAGTATGAGAACTCTGAATGTTATTATTTTGGAAAGAATGGCCGCATCAAGCATAACAATTTTCTTAGAAGAGAGAGATGAAATGAGACAACGGGAAGCAAAATGAAAATACTACAGCGATCGCCTTAGAATATGGAGGTGGCGTCACTGTAGAATCATGGAATTTCAGGACCAGAAATCCTATGCGCCAAACACTACATGCGCCAGGGAGCTCAGACAAAGTACTTGGCACATAAGCAAAAGTATAGACATTGAAAGAGAATTTTTATTTGCATATAAAAGTCTATTACATGTCTAGAAAAGGCTGTACAAAGGAGAACTTCTATAAAAAGAAAAGACCCTAAGTCTACAGCTAGGCGCAGCAGTCACCATGCGCTCTTAAACAGGCGCATCTCACCATGCGCTCTCAGTCAGGCGCATCCCACCATGCGCTCTCAGCCTGGCGCATCCTTTCAGCAGCTCAGTTATGTACATCCTCAGTTATGTGCATTCCTTCAGCAGCTCAGTTATGTGCCGCCCTTCCAGCCAGGCGCATCATGAAGTGTCAGCATATGCGCCATCTAATGCTTCGACTAATGAAGCATTTATTGAGCAGAACGAGGGTGGCAATCAACCCTCTAGCTGGAGGAAGAGCTCCCCAAACCGAGGAAGAGAAGAGCACCGCAAATTAACCTGTGGCCAGGGGAGGCTTCGAAAGAGCCTCCAAAGACCAAGGAAGACCGCAATCAAAACCGCGGCTAAAGGAGCAGCTTTCAACACAACCAGAATGGGCAACACCCACTCTGACAGAAGAAAGAGCCTCCAAAGCCGCAGCACCGCAATTCCGATCTGCGGCTCTTCCAGCATAACGGAGACGAGGCTC
The DNA here is from genome assembly GCA_029216955.1 of Iris pallida. Lineage (NCBI taxonomy): Eukaryota > Viridiplantae > Streptophyta > Magnoliopsida > Asparagales > Iridaceae > Iris > Iris pallida. The sequence goes on along the minus strand of JANAVB010034018.1, from coordinate 3,056,863 downwards.
GAGCATCTCAATCTTTGGATGCAACAGGCACCTTCCGCCTGCCTCAGAAGCCCTCGACTCCGACTTTTGGATGTAACAGTCACCTTCAAGTGCATCAATGAAGACAATGCGTCGCATCTTCACCCTCGGGAGCATCTCACCAACAGAATGTGCTCGAGCAAACAAATTTATTTTGGGAGGACGTGAGAGAACGAGAAGCAAACTCTCTCCATGCCACTATTTATAGGCCGGACAAATCAAACCCATATGCCAATTGGCTGGCTCTCCGAATCCCGTACAATGAACTTGCATTTAATGGTGATGAACCTAACACTTCGAATTTAGCCAAGTCAAAAATGGCTATTTAAAGCACTCGAAGAACGTAACAGTCGCACCAAAAGACGTATCATGCGGAGTGGATGCGCCGGTCAGACCGCGCATCACATAGACGTGCCCCTCAGCACCAAGCACTTCACAAGCATGTGCCCCCATACGGCCCCATACGCCTAGTGGAACGCCGATCGATGCGCCCACTCAACAGTCCATCATCTGTCAAAAACTGAAGTCTGATAGAGTTGGCAGCACGTCTCCCAGGGACTGAACAGTTGGCAGATTTTTCAGAAGACGAAGCGTCACCTACGTCAGCATCATCATTACTTTCCTCCGGCGGTTACAGCTATGTGGCTGCCCAACCATCTCGTATGCGCCTCCGCAGCCATGTATCCAAAGCTCTGCATGCGCCTCAAAAGCCATGCGTCTCAGACTTTTCTCTGATCCCTAAAGACAGAAGTAAAGTCACTACTGAAGCTCTGCATGCGCCTCAAAAGCCATGCGCCCAGAATGGTTCGTGACTCCTAAAGGTTACGAGCCAAAGTCTCTACATGCGCCCAATCCCAGGCGCATCCTACCAGATCATTCCCCACCAAATTCGAGATCTCCGAGCCATGGGCCTACGATACGTGTCCTTTGACTCGATTCAGCCGATGAAAGGGTGCTAATCACCCAAGATCTCCGTAACAGAAAGATCCTCTCCCTTGCTACGTGCCAGCCCACAACAGCAGCATGAAGGATTCAACTCCTTAATCAAAGCACATCATCCATGCACCTCCATCAGCAATCACCAGCTGGCGTCCCTACGTACAGGTGCATCCTACATATGCGCGCATGATCAGCCAGCCTGCAGACTATAAATAGAAGGATCATTTCCTTCTTCCACACACAGAGACACACAGACAGAGATCACATATCGCACAACCGCCGATATATAGAGAGGCAGATACAGACACTCAACGTCTTCTTTCTGTCCACAAGCTCCGGCACCCAGAGCAACTCAGACCTTCAGAGAACCGATAACCGTCGTCAGATCGTCAACGGAGTCAACGTATTACCACTAGCTCCATCGGCACAAGGGACCCAGATAAACAAAAGTGTACTCCTAGGACTACGTCTAAGTCCTACATTGTAACACTATTCTGTTTGTATTGAAATTTACAATCAAAAGATTTTAATGGCAAACAAGCTGGCGACTCTGCTGGGGACCTCTTTCTCCTCCACCGAGAAAGCTGTGTAGCAATCTGACGACGTGAAGGTGGGCTCCTGCCACAAGATGCTGGTCGTACGCCTCAATCAATAGGCGTATGAGGAGTTCATTTCTGAAGGCAGTGCGAGTCCTTCGAAGCTGCTGCCGAAGCCGAAGAAGACTCGCCAAGTCTGGGTACGCAAGGTCGACGCCTTTGGCACCACCACCGAAGGGGATGCGTCGATCCAGCCTTCCCTTCCTGCTGACGTCCTCAGCAACCAAGATGCGTCCACCGGTGCAGCGCATCTCTCGGGGAAACGTGCGACTGACCACATTCCCCAGCCATCACCCTCTTAGGCGAGGAAGACGCATCGACGGAGCAGGAGCACAGCTAATGCCCCGCGCATCACCTACGATGCGCCACAGAAGGTCTCTGTCTTTGACAGACTCACTCGCTGTAGTGGTGAGAAGAATTTGGATTCTGAGTACTACGCGCCCCAGCGGGCTAGTACGAAGAAGTCCAAGGCAGCACGGGCCATGCGCCCCAAACGTGCTATGCCAGCAGCAAGCCAGAAGCATGCGCTCACAATTATGCACGCTGCTGATGGTAAGCTGTATAAGGTCGACTTAGGTGCTTCTGCGCCAGAAACGAGCCGACCTTCAAAGTCCTTGTCTCACTTGGGCGTACCTGTTGCGTCCGCAACCAAGTCGAGCAAGGCAAACCCAGTGGTCTTGAACTCCTGCGCCTCCTCTGGTTGTGCGTCTGAGGTTCGTTTAAGTCACTTTAAATGTTGTCCCTCCACTACTGATCTGAGCGCCTGTTTGGTGTTGGATCAGGGGGCGCAACATTCACTTGACCACCCGGCGCTTGGCCTTGCCATGCGCCTGAAGGGGGTGCGAAGGTGTCACTCTCCTCCAACGATCTGCATAACGTGATCACTCACAAATGCCGGTCAGGAGAGTCGACTGACAAGCACGATGCGCCCCTCATAGGGTACACCTATGCTGTAGTTACCATCAACTGCTGTTGTAAGACAGCAGTCCCACCAAGACAGTCGGTGTTCCAGCGGCTGCAATCATCGACACCCCTCCGACGTCGCCTCGGGAAGAAGGTGTCAACTAAAGAGGAGCCAGAACTAAAGGTTGCTTCATGCAATATAATCTCTAACTCATCGTCAGTCCGAAAGGCGACTGGCAATTTCTCGTCCAAGAGCCAGCCGAGGAAAACCAAGACAACTGTCTCGTCCTACGGAGTGTTCGAAGGCACTCGGGGGAGAAAGAAGATCTTGAAGGAAGCTAGGGGTAGTCAAGCCCTTGTTGATCCTCCTTCAAGCACAGCTGGGGTGGATCTTCATCCTCGAGGCGAAGTCAGCCTCCCGGACGTAGCTGGGGGTCGTCTAGCCCCTGTGGATCTGCATCTCGAAGACGAAGAAGTCCTTCAAGACAGGACTGGGGGTAATCAGGCCCTTACGAATACTTCTCCCGAAGACGAGGGTGTCCTCCAAAACATAGCTGGAGGTAATCTAGCCCCTGCGGATCTGAGTCTCGAAGACGAAGAAGTCCTCCAGAACATAGCTGAGGGTAGCCAAGACGAAGCTCCGGGAGCAACAACTCCTCTACAGGAGAGTGAGGCCGAAAGCGAAGCCTCAACCGAGCCATCCGACTCCAGCCGTGTCTTGACAGTCTACATGACTGGGGGTGACACCGAGTCAGATGTGCCACCAGCAGACCTCGTCCAGCACATGGATACCCTGGAGGGAGGACTCAAAACCCTCTCTGCCTCCATGCAAATACTGACTCAAGCAGTGTTTGAGATACGGTCGGCTTTGGCCAGGGCACCGTCTACTGGTCCTGACCTACGGGCCAATGGAGAATCAAGTGTACCCCTTCAACGGGTATCCTTGGATTCAGATCGCCGCGAAGCACCACGGACATTGGAGCCCTCAAATGCTCAACTCCAGGCTGTACCACCTTTCCCGACTCCCAGCTCTACGGAAGACGTGGTCGAGATGATCAGGGACTTGCGTGAGCGCTTTGAGTCCAAGAATAGACAAGAGGAGCGCCAAAAGATGGGCATCCCCCAACCTTATCCCCTCGAATGGAACAAAGTGGTTTATCCTCCTAAATACAAACCACAAACATTGATGCCATACGACGGAAAGGACTCTCCACGTCGCTATCTGACGTACTTCCAGTCCCAAATAGGACATCTCCCGAAGGAGGACGCGCTACTCACCAGCATATTTGTCGGGGCATTGAAAGGAGTGGCGTACGACTGGTACTGCAGCCTCCCCGACAATTCTATATCTTCCTTCGACGACTTGATGCGCCTTTTCCTCGACCGTTTCTACGACGGCATGAACGATATGACAATGGCATCCCTCATTGAGATACGCCAGAAGGAGAAGGAAACAGTTCGGGTATTCATCGAACGCTTCCGACAGGCCTGCTTCAGACTGCCCCCGGGTATGCCAGAACATGCACTCCTCTCCTCCTGCAGCATGAACATGCTGCCTGCAGTCAAGCTCTGGCTCAACTCTACTCCTTCTCCCGACTGGAGTTCCTTGATTATTGAAGCAGAAGTAGCAGAAAAAAAGGCGTCCAATGCTCGCCTTCTGGGAGTTAGTTTTCCTGTCTTTGAGGACAAGAGGAAACGGCCTACAGCCAACAACCCCGGATGAGAGACGAAGGGGAAACAAGCATTGACTGTCAATGCCTCAAAAGGTGCATTAGCGTCTACTCAGAAGCCTCCACTTGCACCAAGGCCAAAGGAGATTTATTCCTTCAACGATGAAGACACCCTGCAACTCTTCGAGATACTGAAGCAGGGTGACAAGATCAAATTGCCGGACCTAAAGCGTCCCGACGAGGTTGGAAAAGTGGACAATCCGAGGTACTGTCACTACCATCGGTTTGTCGAACACCCAACCAAGGACTGCTACGTCCTCAAAAATTACATCCAGCATATGATCAATGCGGATGTTATCTCCGTCGACTACGAGGAGAAGACGGTTTCGGCCAACGTGGTGTCACTCCAGTTCGGCACCTTGCCGCCAGCTACAATGCTAGATGGCGTCGTCCCCATCCCAAAGGCGACAATGGAGGTGGTTAACTTACCACCTGCTCGTGGCAACGTGAGTGGACTCATCCCACTCACCACATCTCGGGGAGAGATCTTATGGGTTCACCTTGATCTTGTCTCCGAGGTTACTCAACCGGAGGTACGCTCTGCCTCCAAACCCAAAGACAGGAAGATCAAGTCTTGCCGTATGGTCTCTTCCTCTGCGGAAGAGGCACTTCCTGTACAGACGCGTTCACAACAGAATGCCCAACCCGTCGAAGCTGCCGTCGAGGTGGTATCTCCTTGCACCGTCCCTGCTGCCCAGGAAGAGGGCCCATCTAAGCCCCCAGCAGCCAATAAGCAGAAGCATGTAGAGGTTCGTTTCGACAAGCCTCTGTGAAAAGAGAATGCTTCGGGGCTAGCTAAGCCCCACAACTTCGACATACTGGCACAACTTGCCAGTACTCCTGCCCGCCTATCTCTGTTTGAGCTCTTTCGTCTTTCCAAGGACACTCGCGAAGCTCTTTGTGAAGCCCTGAAGGATGTTGAGTCCTTCATCAGTCAGGTCAAGCAGCCTGAGGATACTCCGACTACATGTGCGCATTGTCATTGTGCGGATGAGGTTATCCCCAATATAACCTTCACCCAATAAGACATGCTGCTCAAGCACAACCGACACAACAGGCCGCTGTATTATACAGGTTATATCGGTTCTGTCAAGGTGAAGCGGATTCAGATCGATCCGGGGTCTTCCCTCAGCATCATCCCAAAGACGCTGCTCTCAATACTGGGGATCCCAATGTACCGATTGGCGCATTCCAACACAACAATCAGTGGCTTCAACGCTAGCAAAAGTGAGCCGCTGGGCAAAATACGGCTAAAGTGCCATATCGGTAACCTCAGGACCGAGGTGACTTGTTATGTCATGGACGCCGACGTCAACTACAACCTCCTACTGGGTCGTCCGTAGCTGCATGAGTACATGGTGGTACCATCCACACTCCACCAATGTATGAAATATGTGTCCACCAATGACATCATCCGGACGGAGTTCGCGGACATTGACCCTTTCAAAGGGGTCGATGCCTACTTCACGGATTCTACCCTGTACAAGTCGCCCGACGAGGAGGAAGCCAATGATGCTGACGATGAAGCAGAAACGGTAGCAGAGCCGGACATGGAGCCAGAAATGACTCCCGACGCTCCTTTGAAGATCCGACTCAAAGGCAAACCGCCTCAGACGTTGCCTCCTATGACCATCAAGCTACCCGGGAAAGCACCAACTGCTCCTGAAGCTCCCTTGAAGATACGGCTCAAGGGAAAGCCGCCTCAAACATCGGCTCCCCTTGTGGCAAAACTGCAGGGGAAGGCACCAATGACTGAAGGCGCAGTTGAGGCACCTCTGAAGGTGCGTCTTAAAGGCAAGCCGCCGCAATCATCTGCCTCATCTAAGCTGCCGGAGAAGGCCCACATAGCCCTCTCGGACCCCAAAATCAAAGCTGTGGTGGACTCTCCCGATCCAATCCCAGTACTCACAGATGAAGAGCTAGGGGAATATATCTCTGCTAATGTAGATGCACCCTCCCTGGACAATGTAATCCCGTGGGATAAAATCTCGTGTTTCATCAATAATAGAGTGTCTTTTAATTATTCTAGTCTTCCACATTGGAATGCCATGTATACATTAGATAACGCTTTACGGTCGTTGCAAACACAAATAACGACCGTCTATCATGTAAATCGAGTAGTCCCGTCCCAAGGAGTCTGTTCTGTAGTCCCACCGCGAAATCGAGACGAAGAATCCATCATCTTCGGCAAAGTCGAGCGTCAGCAAGACCTCCCGCCACTCGAGCAATAATCGGATATCGGCAGAATACAAGTCTATCGGTACACGGACAAGGCAAAGTACCTCATCCAAAAGATGGGTTACGACCTAAAAAACAACAAAGGCCTAAACTACGGCAAGGGTCGACGTCTCTCTCTCCGGCTTCCAACACCTAAAGGAAAGCCGCAGGACTACTATAATCGAACTCGACGGGGGGTGGGCTATGTCACGTCACCGTTAACTCCAGAGAGTTCGGAGGCAGAAGAAGTAGACCATTCTCACTCGTCCGAAGCATCAACTTGGGATTCCGATACCAGTATCGGCTCAGTCTTCAAGAGAGTGCTATCAGCCAACATGACATCTGCACAATCGCAAGAAGATGAAGGCGAAGACCAAACGCTAAAATTCTTCGAAGAAGAACCCTGGGCTCAACGCCTATGAGAACAGTGGGAGTCTCATTATGAATTATGCGAACCCCCTACCAAAGACGAGGTCGAGCAGATCGACCTTGGGGACGAATCTTCTTCCAAACCCATCTTCATCAGCAAAAGCCTAGAAGGAGAAGACCAGGAATCTTTAGTCCAGCTGGCTAAAGAATATATCGATGTCTTCGCCTGGAGCTATGAAGATATGCCAGGACTTGATCCTCAGATCGCGATGCATAGGCTGAACATCTTACTTGATGCCAAGCCTATCAAATAACAACAGCGACGCTTTCGTTCTGACATCATGAACGCCATCGATCAAGAGGTAGACAAACTCTTGACCAGTGGCTTCATCCGTGAAGAACAACACTCAGATTGGGTAGCCAACGTCGTCCATATCACCAAGAAGAATGGGAAGATATGAGTTTGTATCGACTTCAGGGATCTCAATACTGCTTGTTCGAAGGACGAATTTCCGCTTCCAATCACCGACGTGATGATCGACAACACATGTAGCTTCGAACACATGTCTTTCATGGACGGGTATTCGGGCTACAACCAGATCAAGATGTTTCCCGATAACGTAAAACACACGTCATTCAGGACTCCGAAGGGTGTTTTCTGCTACACAGTGATGCCCTTCAGCTTGAAAAACGCTGGTGTGACATACCAACAAGCTATGAGCACCATCTTCCGTCAGCATCTTCGTAAAACAGTCGAATGCTATGTTGATAACATCGCAATCAAGAGCCGTCTCAAAGGTGATCACCTACAAGACCTCTAGACAGTCTTCGATCTCATGCGAGCGCATCAACTCAAGATGAACCCCGCTAAATCCTTCCTAGGGGTTTCTAGCGGAAAGTTCTTGGGCTTCATTATCACGGCGAAAGGCATTCATGTCGACCCCGAGAAGACCAAAGCCATCCTTGACATGGATCCTCCGAAGTGTTGACACAAAGTCACAGTCAACCAAATATTGACTACATTGACTAAATAATATTTGTATTAATTCAATACGACACACGACGACTGTATTCAGTTCAAGACAGATGACAGCTCAGTCTCCGGCTCTCAGTGTGTTCTGGAGTCTGTATTTTATAATTTTATTGAGTCTAGACTTGTGTACTCTGAGTCATGCTGAGCTCTTGGAACTTAGTCTATAACCTACCCAAAATCCCTAGCTCCACTGAACCAAATACTACCCAAAAAAGCCCCTTTGAACCACTCTGTGCTCTGGAGAAAGAGTTCGGGCCGAACTCTGCCTCCACACAGAGTTCGGGCCGAACTCTGTCCCCTAGAAATCAGGAACCCTAATTTTAGGGTTAGCTGGTTGCTAGTTGTCCAACGGCCAAATTTTTGAATTTTCCTACCCGAATTCTGGCCGAATTCTGCCTATAAAAATACTATAAATAGGGCATGAATTCTCTCATTTCAAATCATCCAATCTTCTCTTTTCTTCTCTCTTATAAGCTCAATAAGCCATACCCTTCCCATCTACTAGCCACAAGCCTCCTAAGTCTCGAGTGCTCAGCATCTCTCAGTTAGGATTCTTGTGCAAGAGTCGAAGAAGTCGCTTGGACAATTCCAAGCAAATCGCCACTGCGATCCTCTGTTAGAAGTTGACGTGCTCTTCTGAAGAAAAGGCACGGGTTGTAAACTACTATTTCACAAATAGTGGATTTAATCCTGAGCTAGAGTTCTCAGGCCTAGACTAGTCCTCCACGAGGGAAACCAGGTTAAAATCGCTGTGTTTGCGTATGCTCTTCTGCTCTTCATTTATTTTCCGTACTTTACTTTGATTATTTATTGTTGGTGAAAGAGTTATTTTTAATTGGCTATTTTTCTATATAAACTCTATTCACCCCCCTCTAGAGTTGCCAAACTGTTCTTTAATTGGTATCAGAGCTCTGTTCTCTTTACAAGGACTAACATCCTAAGAGCTGATCCATGGCAACCACACAATCCTTGATTTCCAATCATGGTGAAGGTCAGTCCACTCATAGGCCTCCCCTATTTGATGGGACTAACTACACATATTGGAAAACAAGGATGAGCTTCTATCTTAAGTCTCTAGACTTTGACCTGTGGACTGTCGTCACTGACGGTTACAAAAAGCCCGCCAGAATAGTTATCGATGGTGACCTCATTGAGAAACCACACGACAAATATTCTGTCGAGGAGAAGAAACAGGCAAGTCTAGATGCTAGGGCTATTAATGCTTTATTCTGTGCTATAGATAGGAATGAGTTCAACAGGGTCTCTACATGCACCACTGCTCATAAAGTATGGAGACTTCTAGAAGTGACGTATGAAGGAACCACACAGGTCAAGGAATCCAAAATAAGTCGTCTCACTCAAGAATACGAAGCTTTCAAGATGAAGCCAAGTGAGACGATCACTCAAATGTTCACAAGATTCCTCGACATCATCAATCCTCTATCCTCGCTTGGAAAGCAGTACTCAAACCACGAGAAGATTCGTAAGCTGCTCAGAGGGCTACAAAAGATTTGGAACCCTAAGGTGACAGCCATCATAGAAGGAAACGATCTCACAACAATGTCAATGGAGACCTTGATGGGTAAGCTTATGACTCACGAGCTTGACCTCAAGGACTTCGAAGAGCCTGCTCCGAAGACCAGGGAGATCGCACTCAAAGCTCATCAACGAAGAGCTAATCATGATGAGACCGAAGAAGATAATTCGGATGATGAAGACCAAGCTCTCATGGTTCGCAACTTCAGGAAATTCCTTCGCTTCAATCGAAGGAAGAAGGAATCTCAAGAAGACGATAAAGAAGAACCAACTTGTTACGGTTGCAAGAAAACTGGACATGTCCGAAAAGACTGCCCATTCCTGAAGAAGAGCAACCGCTATGAGAAGCCATACAAAAGGAACTCATCAAAGAAATATGCCAACACAGGCATTTGGCATGAAAGTGAAGCGAGTGACTCTGAGGAAGAAAAGGACTCTCCTCAAGATACAGCAAATGTGTGCCTGATGGCAACTTCCAACAAGGTATCTAACGAAACTCTGGATGACTTCTCTTTTGATGAACTTGGCGATGCTTTCACTGATTTACTCGATGATCATAAAAAGGTCATCGGTAAATATAAACATGCCAAGGACAAAATCAAAAGTCTAGAAGATGAGATACAAAGAATTTCTTTACTTCTTGATAATGTTAGAAACACATCACCCACTAATGATACTGATGAAGTATCCAAGCTTAAATTAAGCTTACATGATGCTGAAGCACGTATTGAGCAACAAACTCAAGAAATCACTACTCTCAACACGTTGCTTGCTGAAGAAAAGAGTAGACACAAGATTTCCATGACTAAGATTTATGGCTTAAATATTAAGGTTGATGAACTGCAAGCTGTTTCTAAAAGATTAGAAACCAAATTGGGTAAACAGGTTATTCAACCTCAAACCCAATCACATGGGCACAACACCACTCATGCTAGTCAACCACGTCATTCTCATGCAGCACATAACCATGCATTTATATACACAAACTTTCACAAACCACGTGCACGTAAGAACAATTCTCACTCAGTACACACTCATCATGCACAAAGACACAATCAACATCACTCCACACATAAAAATCATCATGCCATGCCATATAGACAAAATCATCATGCAATGCCATATAGACAAGGTCCTCATATACCATATAGACAAAATCATCATGTCATGCAATATAGACAAAATTATCATGCCATGCCATCTAGACAATATCAGCATGTCACACATCATAGACAATACCATCATTCTATGCCTCATAGACACCATCAACATGCCACTTATTCCATGTATAATCATCTTCACCATGCTAACTCTTCACATCATGTCCATCCTCATCCTGTTGCTTACAGATATTATTCTCATGCTCCTAGTATAAATAAGAATGCTATCTGTACTTATTGTGGATCACATGGACACATCTCACCACAGTGCAGAGTTAGAAGACTTGTAGATAAAAAGATATATGCTTGGTTTCCAAAGACTAACTTTTCAGGACCCTCAAGAACTCGGGTACCAAAGGTCACATCTACTCTTGATGTAGGTGGACCTTCCCTCCTCAACTGAAAGTAAGTGGATTCTCGATAGTGGATGCTCGCGACATATGACGGGAGACGCAAATCTTTTTGCATCACTATCGATGAAGAGAGAAGGATACGTATCCTTCGGTAACAATCTCAAAGGGCACATTATAGGTAGATGTCTATATGCCCACAAAGACGAACGACTACTTTGGCACCAGCGTCTTGGTCATGCCAACATGGATGCTATATCCAGGCTTTCTACCAAGAAGCTAGTGAGAGGATTGCCTGATATCACATTCAAAAAGGACACGGTATGTGCCGAATGTGAACTAAACAAGGCAACTAAATCCTCGTTTCATTCCATCAACTCTGTAAGTACTACTAGACCCTTGCAATTACTTCATATTGATTTATTTGGTCCTAGTAGAATAGCTAGCCTTGGTGGCAAACTTTATGTATTTGTTATTGTTGATGATTTTTCGAGATTTACTTGGGTTTTCTTTTTCGCTAATAAGAGCGATGCTATTTCTGCTTTCAAAATTTTTGTAAAGAAAGTTCAAAACGAAAAAGGCTACATGATTACTCGAATCCGAAGTGATCATGGAGGCGAATTCGTAAATTATGATTTTGAAAGTTTTTGTAATACAAATGGCTTTGATCATAAATTTTCTTGTCCTAGAACTCCTCAACAAAATGGTGTTGTGGAGCGGAAGAATAGAACTCTCGGCGATATGGCCAGAGTCATGTTGAATAAATTTTCACTTCCAAAATATTTTTGGGCAGAAGCTGTTAGTACAGCATGCCACATTTTGAATAGGGTGCTGATTCGTCCCATTACGAAGAAAACACCCTATGAGCTTTGGTTTGGGAGAACCCCCAATGTTTCTTATTTTAAAGTTTTTGGTTGTAGATGTTTTATCCTTAACACCAAAGACAACTTAGGCAAATTTGATGCCAAAGCTAACGATGGTATCTTTCTTGGTTATGCCGCCAAGAGTAAGGGATATAGAGTTTTTAAAAAACGCTCACTTATTGTGGAAGAGTCAACAAATGTGACCTTTGATGAAGACAACAGTGCAGCAAGTACTCTTGATGATGACGTTGAGCCATCAACTTCTACTCCAATGAATACTTCAACCGAAACTAATTCTCTGGAGGGTTTGCCTAAGAAATTCTCTTTCAAACCTTCTCATCCAGAAAATTTAGTTATAGGAGAAGTTTCACGTGGAGTAACTACTAGATCATCACTAAGAGACTCCGTTGCTAGCACTGCCTTCATTTCACAAGTAGAGCCTAAAAACATTTCTGAAGCTTTTAATGATGAATTTTGGATTTCTGCTATGCAAGAAGAACTCAACCAATTCGAGAGAAGCCAAGTATGGGAACTCGTTCCTAGACCGGTTAATCACTCGATAATTGGTACTAAATGGGTTTTTAGAAACAAAGTAAATGAAGATGGTTCAGTCACACGTAACAAAGCTCGTCTAGTAGCTCAAGGATACAACCAAGAGGAAGGTATCGACTACGATGAGACGTATGCTCCTGTTGCTAGACTAAAATCCATTCGGATGCTTTGTGCTTTTGCTAATTTTCAAAACTTTAAATTATTTCAAATGGATGTGAAAAGTGCTTTCCTGAATGGTTTTATTAAGGAGGAAGTTTATGTGAAACAACCTCCTGGCTTTGAAAATCACAAATTTCCCGACCACGTGTTCAAGCTAAAGAAAGCACTTTATGGCCTCAAACAAGCCCCCAGAGCTTGGTATGAAAGGCTAAGTAGCTTCTTACTTGAGAAAGGTTTTTCAAAAGGGAAAATTAACACTACACTGTTTATAAAATCTTTTAAAGACACTATTCTGTTGATTCAAATTTATGTTGATGATATCATTTTTGGTTCTACTGATGAAACCCTCTGTCAAGAATTTGCCAAGTGTATGCAGACAGAATTTGAGATGAGCATGATGGGAGAGCTCAACTATTTTCTTGGTCTGCAAGTGAAACAAATGGCTAATGGAACTTTCATCTGTCAATCGAAGTATATCAAGGACATGCTGAAGAAGTTCGATCTTGACAACATCAAACCAATCAGCACTCCAATGGCTACTTCAACCAAACTCGAACCAGATGAGAGCGGCAAACCCGTTGATCAACGTAAGTATCGAGGTATGATAGGCAGCTTACTTTATTTAACTGCTAGTCGCCCCGATATCATGTTTAGTGTTTGCCTATGTGCTAGATATCAAGCAAATCCTAAGGAATCTTACATGACCGCGGTTAAGCGTATCTTTCGATACCTTAAGGGTACGGTTACAGTGGGCCTATGGTATCCCAAGTCAACATTATTTGACCTCATCGGTTACTCTGATGCTGACTTTGCTGGATGCAAGGTCGACCGTAAAAGTACGAGCGACACATGTCATTTATTAGGAAAGGCTTTAGTCTCATGGTTTAGCAAGAAGCAGAACTCTGTCGCACTATCCACAACAGAAGCTGAATACATAGCAGCTGGGCGTTGTTGTGCACAAATTCTGTGGATGAAGCAAACCCTTGAAGACTATAAGTTATCTTTCATGCATATTCCTATATTCTGTGACAATACTAGTGACTAAGAACCCTTTCTGCCACTCACGCACTAAACACATTGAGATCAGACACCACTTTTTGCGTGATCATCAGCAAAATGGCACGATTAACTTAGAATTTATTGACACTGATCATCAGCTAGCAGATTTCTTTACTAAGCCATTATCCGAAGAGCGCTTCAATTATCTTTGTCGTGAACTCAGAATTTTGGATGAAGCAGTTATAAGTTGAGACTTACTTGCGTAAATGTCGAGTATATTTTGATTCTTTTATGACAAATTTATTATGGGTACAAGCCGAAAGGGTCCTTCTGACAAAAAGACGTAAAAGCCTAAGCGACACGGTGCACTAGTCCTCAGGACTACCGCTAGCTGGGATCCGGCCCCTGCAGCTAACCCATGGCAAATTTGAAATACTGAATTACAATATATTTCCTTGTTTATTATATGGTTTGTTCCGATTTATTATTGCCTAGTTGATCTTTCCTAAAGTTCATTCTGACCTTTGTGTACCTCTCTATGTACTTCATTGTTTTCATCAAACTTTTATCCTCAAAATCCGTTGTTCAACCCACCTCATCCTCGAAACCCTTCTACCTATGACAACCGATTATTTGTTTCACTAGATGCCTCAAACAACTGGTTTAGTGACTATCGGAATCGTCAGGTATTCGCAGGACATCCTATTAATTTTTCTATCTTCTCTCAATATGATTCTTTATTTCATGACCTCTGCTTTGATGAGCTTGTCACTACCACTTCTGCTATCTATCGTCATGCTGTCCAAATGTTCTACTGCAACATGACCTTTGATGATCTCCATATTTATTCACGAGTTGCAGGTATAAATATATCTTTTGATGACTTTGACTTAGCCGAATATCTTGATCTTCAAGAGCCTAATTCTTGGGAAAAGCTAGTTGACGCTCGCTCGTTCCGTTTTCCCGACGAAATTTCTCTTGAGAGCTTCAAGGACGATTTGTGTACTCCATACACACGTCCTCGCAAGCTCACGGCTAAATATCTCAACCCATATTTTTCTGATCTTCATTGGATTATTTCTAACACCATTCTACCCAAAACAGGTTCCCATGATGACATCACTTATCTTGAAATATCTGCTCTTTATCATCTTCACTTTAGAATTTCTTTCAATCTTCCACGTACAATGATGGACTGGATGATTCACTGTAGGAAGAAACCACGAGTTCTGGTTTACCCTCTGTACCTTCCTATGATCTTTCGTGCATTTAACATACCACTTGATATCTGTCCGTTCTTGCCTGCTCCTGCTTTCCTGTCCAAGGCACGTCGTACTCAGGCAGTTGTCGCCTCTCCTGAGGCCTCTGAGCATTCTGATGATGAGGAGCCTGACGCCCCTCCTTTCGGTCAGGATGCACCACCTCCACCTGCCACTCTTGACTCCATCCAGACCATGCTCCAGGATCGTTTCTACTTAGAGGCTGATCGGTGGGCTCAGATGGACTACCGCACTACCCTGCAGATGAGTGCATTCAGCAACTCGCTGCATGATATTTGGTACTCCATGTCCCATCATCCTACTATGCCCATTCCCATGCAGCGGGATCCCGATCGTGAGGGATATCGCATTGATGATCCATGGGTCTTACGTTACCTGGATCCGAGTGCTGCTCTTGTGGATCCCAGACGTTCCAACTCTCCTGGACCTTCTCGTGCTCCGTGATGGAGATTAGCTCGATCTGCTGCTGCTACTGCTGATAATCTTAGTTATTTTTTGCTTTCAGTTATTTAGTTTATTATGATTTTATGTAGCTGGTTTTATGTACTCTGTTTATGAGTTGGCCACTTGGTTTGGTGGATGACATTATCTGTCCTTTATCATAGTTTTACTTTATGTCAGTAACTTATTTTGCTTAGTATTTCACTGTTTCTTCTCTGCTTGGTGTGGTTGCATTACTATTCGTTGCTTCTTTATATTGCTAACTGCCAAAAGGGGGAGAAATATGTATATTTTTTGGTGCTTGTTTTGCTTTTGGGAAAATATTATCTATCAGGTCACAGGTTCTATGCATTTTGTACGGGGGAGAGCTATAGCTTCTAGCTCGACACCGTTCATGGTTTACGGGGGAGCTATCTTCTTTTAGCACAGGCATCGTTTATGGGGGAGCTATGTTACAATCAACTGTGTCCAGGTATGAATATTGAAATATACATATATTATTTTGTCAATTATCAATATGGGGGAGATTGTTGACACAAAGTCACAGTCAACCAAATATTGACTACATTGACTAAATAATATTTGTATTAATTCAATACGACACACGACGACTGTATTCAGTTCAAGACAGATGACAGCTCAGTCTCCGGCTCTCAGTGTATTCTGGAGTCTGTATTTTATAATTTCATTGAGTCTAGACTTGTGTACTCTGAGTCATGCTGAGCTCTTGGAACTTAGTCTATAACCTACCCAAAATCCCTAGCTCCACTGAACCAAACACTGCCCAAAAAAGCCCCTTTGAACCACTCTGTGCTCTGGAGACCGAACTCTGCCTCCACATAGAGTTCGGGCCGAACTCTGTCCCCTAGAAATCAGGAACCCTAATTTTAGGGTTAGCTGGTTGCTAGTTGTCCAACGGCCAAATTTTTGAATTTTCCTACCCGAATTCTGGCCGAATTCTGCCTATAAAAATACTATAAATAGGGCATGAATTCTCTCATTTCAAATCATCCAATCTTCTCTTCTCTTCTCTCTTATAAGCTCAATAAGCCATACCCTTCCCATCTACTAGCCACAAGCCTCCTAAGTCTCGAGTGCTCAGCATCTCTCAGTTAGGATTCTTGTGCAAGAGTCGAAGAAGTCGCTTGGACAATTCCAAGCAAATCGCCACTGCGATCCTCTGTTAGAAGTTGACGTGCTCTTCTGAAGAAAAGGCACGGGTTGTAAACTACTATTTCACAAATAGTGGATTTAATCCTGAGCTAGAGTTCTCAGGCCTGGACTAGTCCTCTACGAGGAAAACCAGGTTAAAATTGCTGTGTTTGCGTATGCTCTTCTGCTCTTCATTTATTTTCCGCACTTTACTCTGATTATTTATTGTTGGTGAAAGAGTTATTTTTAATTGGCTATTTTTCTATATAAACTCTATTCACCCCCCTCTAGAGTTGCCAAACTGTTCTTTAATTGGTATCAGAGCTCTGTTCTCTTTACAAGGACTAACATCCTAAGAGCTGATCCATGGCAACCACACAATCCTTGATTTCCAATCATGGTGAAGGTCAGTCCACTCATAGGCCTCCCCTATTTGATGGGACTAACTACACATATTGGAAAACAAGGATGAGCTTCTATCTAAAGTCTCTAGACTTTGACCTGTGGACTGTCGTCACTGACGGTTACAAAAAGCCCGCCAGAATAGTTATCGATGGTGACCTCATTGAGAAACCACACGACAAATATTTTGTCGAGGAGAAGAAACAGGCAAGTCTAGATGCTAGGAAAGTTCGAGCCCAAGTGGTGTTGACTCACAAGACAGGAGGCCGATGGTGTTGACTCACAAGACACCAAGAAAGTTCGAGCCCAAGTGGGAAGGATCTTTCATCATAGAGACGGTATACTCAAACGGTGCTTACCGCCTCGCTAAACCCAATGGGGACTTGTTCATGATGCCCATCAACGGCAAGTTCCTAAAGAAGTACTACTCTTGACATCTTTCAGACATGTACTTCCACAAGAGGATCTGTGGACCTAATCATCAGGGCTCACATACAATTCCCTTCCACAAAATCGTACGCTTCCGGAACCCAACTGTTCTGTGGCATCCTCCAGTAGAAGGACAACCACGTCCACATTACCTCTGAGTTGTTCCCCTACGCCCTACAAAGCGGAATCTTACACTCCGTAAGACTACGCTACCCATCATATTTACCACATCCATATTACCTCTGAGTAAACATCCCGTACAGACAACCCATGCATTGCCGTACATTGATCGCAGAACTTCCACGTCCACATTACCTCTGAGTAGTTCCGCGTATCTCCCAGAGTCATTCCTACCACGTCCACAACACCTCTGAGTAGGAAGATTCTATCATTTGAACCCCATATTTGCCACGTCCACATTACCTCTGAGCAAGTGTGTCGGTTCTCTCAAACTTATTATCTGTACCTAAAAAAGCAAGGTGCGCAAAAGATAATAGGTCCACATAAATCATCAAGTTCATGACAGCAAAAATGAACACACCACAAAAACTTTGTATTCTTTATTTTCAAAAAGAGTAAAGGATTACACCCCCTAGCAAGAGTTGCAAATACATAAAAAGAAGAGACTACAATCCCTAAACCTCCCCCGGGTTGGCCGAAAGCTCTTCAAACCGACGCCTCAAGTTTGTCGCCCGAGTCTCTACGGTCGCCAGGACCCGGCGTTCGGCTTCTTGATGCATCGCTTTTATGGCCTCAAGAGAAGTGTCATCCTCATGCTTCTCATCCAACTGTTGCCGCTGCTGAGCCAGGGTAAGAGCCCGGTGGGTGAAAGCTGCTTCCTCCTTCTTAAATGCTACATGTTCAGCCTGGACACGCTCAGCATCTAACAAGAGTCGGGCCCGCTGGTTTTTAAGGCGGCGAATCTGGACATCAACCTCCGCGATACTAGCATCCAACGCAGCTCGCAACTCCACCTTCTCCTGCGTAGACTGAGACAACCTCTCCACCGCAGCTTCAGTCTCAGCTACTTCGCGTTCCCAGACACCCACGGTGGCCTGATAAGAGGACTCAGTCTCAGCGATCAACTTCTCCTTTTCCGTATCTATCAGGACGGAGAGATCATTTCGCTGGATACACTGAAACACGGAAAGCAGCTGGTCCAGCTCGGCCACCGAGGCCTCCAGAATCTCGGCCATATGATCATGGCCCTGGTGGGAACGTATCAGATTGATGTGAGGCAGTGCCAGAGTTTTTGCCGTCGCAAAGCTCCCATTGGCGTTCATCACTGCCGATACGCCTCTCTGCAGCATCTTGTACACCGCCTCGATAATGAACTTCACATATTCATCTGCATCCGCCAGCACCTGCGGCGTCATAGCAGGAGTAGGAGGAGCTACTCTAGATAGCGGACCAAAAGAAGGCCCGCCGGCCTCAACCTGCGAGGCTGGAACCTCGGCATCAACAGGCTCTTCCTCAACAGGGGCTTGACTACTAGCCCGAGGAGCCAAAAGAGCAGAAGGAGCCGAGAGAGGCATCGATATCGTACCCCAAGTAGGAGTAGCAACAGAGGGTTCCGGCAAACCCTTACCCTTCTCAAGCTCGGAAGAACCACCGACGTCAGCGGCTACCTCATCCGCCCCCAACGCACTATCAGCAGGCAGTACGGGATATTTCCCCTCCGGCAGAACAGTGAGATCAACACTTGTCTCATGACTCGACCCCCTTGGAGTCAGGATCGGCGGACGAGTCTCATTTTCACCATCAAATCCCTCTACAGGGACGAAATCTGTCGCCACCTCCCGGTCGGCAGCCACTTCAGCCTCCGCTGCTGAGTCTGGGGTAGGGCTCGACAATGCTGCAGCCGACCTCCCCTCATCATGACAGGAAGGGAAATCAACCCTCTCCTCTGTTTCAATCATGTCTGTTGCCCCCGCAACAGGCTCATACATTTCTGGAGGAACGTCATCTGAAGATGACGAACTCTACTCCACTTCCTCATCTGGAAGCCCCGTGTCCGCAGGACCCTCAACGTCAAAGGCCCCCACGGCAGCTTGCACCATCCCGAAAATTACTGCAACCTCAGTGTCTCTTTCGACATAGTCTGGAGATACTAAAACCTCCGTAGGAACAACATCTTCAGGATTCTCCTTCCTTGGAGACATTACCATCGGAGAAATTCGCTCATCAGAGGAGCTTGCCACCTCCTTCGATTTACTGACGCCCGATTTCGAAACACGGGTCTTCTTCTTCGACGATCCCTACAAGAAGAAAAGCACAGGTCACCAAAATGATAAGATGAGCCAGATTGTAGTGGACTCTTTATCTCAGCAGGGACTGATTCCATGGACGCAGCCCTTGGAGTCGTCACTTTCCTCGACCTTTTTGGTACAGACGAACTGGCTTCTGCGTCAGCCCGCCTCTTTCCAGCAGGGGGATCTCTCACTGATGCTACAGCAGCAGCCCGATATCCCGCCAACTCTGGTGGACGATATGACCGAGCCGCCACCAACATATTCGTCGTAGCCTCTAGCTGAGTTTCAATGATGAAACTGGTATCCCTATCATAATCAGAAGACACAGTATTCATGGTGCAATACAGCTTAACGGCCGAATATAGGATCTGTGGCCGAGGGTTGCGAACTGGCGTAGTAAAACGAACACCAGTGCACCCGGCATTGTAATATTGCCAGCACCGGGCTCCATCCAGCAAACTCCCGGCAAACCCCAGACTGTTACTGGGATTCCGTAACATTAGCTGGGTGTAGCCAAACTGGCGAGCAAACCGGCTTGGCAGATATGGCTCCAGATAGCACTTATTTTGGTTACGGTAGACCAAGTGGGAAGGACGAATACTTTGCAACCAACGAAAACCCTATTTCGGTAGAGTAATCGTATCCTCACCAGAGTCGTCCAAATCTTGGTCAGCCTCAAAATCTTTGAAGATGCGACTGACCTTGACGATCTTCCACCCCTGAAGATAAGACAAGACTCTCCTGCAGACGGGGACGCCAGTGTGCAACCACTTTCTCTTGTAGAAGCGGCGGATAAAGACATCACCTTCAACATGGTCCTCCTCCGGGCCTGGACTCATCACATTCGAATGATGTAGAATCAACCATCCCATCAGATAATGGAATGGTAGTTCGGCCCGGGGAAAGTTGTCGTTTCTACCTTTCCGATGGATCACATCCTCAGCAAAGGTCCTCAAGCCCCGCAATAGGTTACATACCATCGCGGGAAGGAGAGCCAAAGGGCGACCAAAAGCCAATTGCACTGCTGGCAAAATGAGGTTCCGGTGTACCCTCTCCACAGAACCAGATCTGCCCGCGAAT
This sequence comes from Iris pallida, assembly GCA_029216955.1. Classification (NCBI taxonomy): domain Eukaryota; kingdom Viridiplantae; phylum Streptophyta; class Magnoliopsida; order Asparagales; family Iridaceae; genus Iris; species Iris pallida. Next base: position 3,036,403 of record JANAVB010034018.1, on the reverse strand, counting down.
ACATAATCCCGGAGCCATATCATCAAGTATGCCGTCAACACTACCTTAGATGACATCCGGTGCACACAGTGCCAGAAGCAGCTATACGCGTTTTTGCCACTCTCATTTGAACGGGGAGCCCTCTCGTCTAGTCGGCTCATTTCGGAAGTTACTTCCGCAGGTTTCAGCCCTTGTGGAATCGTAAACGGATCTTCGAGGAGTCTGCCAAATCCTGCTTGAAGACGTAATCCCTCCAAGCAGTCACATGAGGCTGAGACTTGCCTTTGTCCCTCCGTTGCATCAGATAATGATGGCTCGCCACCTCTTTGAAAATAGCCATCATCTTCGGGTCCTTCTTTCCTAAGACAAGGACCTCTTCGTTTGACGGGAAATATTCCTCGTACGGTTCCGATCCCCAGGAAAGCTTGGATACCTCGTACATCTCATGGAGAGCCAATCCCAACTCCCCCACTGGAGTAAAGAAAGTTCCAGTTAGGGCATTGAACATTTCCAGAAGCGCGAGGAACATATGCTTATTGAGATCCATGCCAGCCTGTGTGGCACGGACAGCGGCCGTCAGCCCAATCTCTTTAAGCTCAGCCTTGAACTTCGACAACACCCAAAGGGTCAACTCGTCCCACTTTGGCATGTGGTGACACCAACCTTCAACCCTAAAGCTACCTTTTGGATACATGACCCTCGATGTTAGCATCCGATTTGCAAAGGTCGAAGCACTGAAGGCAAAGGTGTCATTAGGGACCTCACTATAAAGGCTCCCAGGGCGCAAAGTTCGGCAACTGAACGAGGGTCCAGCTCGCGAGGTGGCCAAGGTATCCCTTTGACTCGAAGTAGTATCAATCGAAAGAGTACCCCCCACTGCCCCTCCTTAAGAAGGAGTAAGTTCCCAGGACATCCTTCTCTTGGAAGCTAAACGGTAGAAGGCCATCAGCGGCAACTAGCGTTCAAGTTGTCGCATATACAGAACCATGCCCTTCGCAGAGAAGAACCAGTCTTCTTTGATCTTTAGTATCTTCGCCTCGGTGGAGATCAGGCGGTCACCGAACAAAAAGGCAGGTTTTAAGAAGGTCACATCCTCGGATTCAGCAGATTCCAGTTTACCGCTCTCCATCATACTCTGGAGAAAAATCGGCAACTGATTCTGGATTTGCAGCATTCTCTCAGGAGGTTGATTCAGTAGGATAGCATCCTTCGCGGGGTTAATAACCTCCTCGTCGAAATCAACTCCCATTTGGCAAAAAGAAGCGTCCAGAAGGACTTCATTCAGCAAAGGGATAGTCATCAACACTGACACAACAAAAACAAAAGTCAGGCAAGAAGCTTTAAGAAGACAAAGTGTGTTAAGCAGCCTGACACATCATTAGGGTCTAAACCCATGTGCGTCAGCAGTGAAGCTTCGGCGCATCATCAGGGTGTAAACCCATGTGCGTCAGCGGTGAAGCTTCGGCGCATCATCAGGGTGTAAAACCATGCACATCAGCAGTGAAGCTTCGGTGCATCATCAGGGTGTAAACCTGTCACGCCCCAGAACCAGAATACTGGAGAGCGGGGGCAGACATAGCCAGCTACGTATAATGAAATGGAAATCCATCTCACCATACGGTCACGGCTGTCTAGAAATATGAGTGTTTATCTACAAGCCATCAGTCTCTTAGGGTCAATAACAAGCCTAGTGTCTTAATCTCAACCAACTAGTAATAGTTACAAGATATCAGACCACCAAATATACAATTGTAAGGCGTCCCAAACATTACATATCCAGATGATCATGAAGCTAGTCGTACAAAATATAAGGACTAGCAAGAGTTAAGTTATACATGATCAACCTCGAGTTGCCAATCATGTTACAGCCCGTAGGCAGACAGTAAGTAAAATATACACGAGCTAACACTTGCTCGGCGGCTAAATGCCTCAAAAGAATAATGTATAATTACAGTGGGAGAACAAAAGAAACCCACTCGTTGCCAGGATTCCCTCTAGTGGTCACCATCTGGCTGGAAAGCAGGTAGATCCTTTACTGCTGCTCCGGTATCTGGCCATACAAAACCAGCTGGATCAGACCCCAGAAAGAGCAAGTGCCACAAAGGAGGCTTCACTTAGGAACTAAAACCAGCATATTAGCACAAGATTATAATTACATAATAAGAGACAGTAATTAAGAAAAAGCATGATAGGTGAATATAAAAGACAATCTTGTACAGAATCAATAAAAGACAGAGCATATGGAAAAGCATGACAGGATGATATACGATGAGATAACCATGGGACTATTCAGATAACCAGGTTACAACCCGTAAACCAAACAAGGACCGGGGTTGTAACCCTTCGTCTGAATGGAACTTGGCTTCTCCCACCATTTATCGGCAAGGTAAATATAAAAAATCGAGACATGTAACAATCTTGTGCAGGATCAAGACATGACTAGACAGATTGAACCCCATCCAACAATCACGGCCAAGAAATAAGTACGGCTTGCTACTTTAACTAACTAGGGTTATCACAGGCCTAGTTACTAGCAAATGCAATGAGAATTCCAAGTCCGGTTACCTGTTTGTTACTACCTGAGTGATCCCAGCAAGAAAAGGAAAAGATAGCTGGATATAGCAGACACACTGTAGTAAGATACATGTGTCCTAAGGTACCACACTCGACGGCGGGCTGGAAGTGCGCTCATCTCGACGGATAGCAACAAATCCCATGTATATATATATATATATAAGGCCGGGACCAAAGGGGCAACAGGTAACTGGGAAATTCTATATGAACTATTTGATCAATCTAGTCATTAACCTAGCCAGATTCAGTATGAATCCCTGATCGTGGTACTCAGGGATCATGTCCTAGACATGATGCAAGACACACAGGACTCGTAGTTTATACAAGCACAAACATCCACGGTGTCCAGGCCAATGAATTAATTATACAGGTCATGTCATATCAGGTAGCCGTCGCAACAGCTTATCAAGATATATCATGTCAGGTTATCATGTCAAGTGTACTTGTCAGGGGTGTGCCACGATGGGTCACTATCAGGTCATGTCAGGTTTACTTGTCAAGAGTGCACCACTACGGGTCACTATCGTGTCATGCTCAGGTATCATTAAACATATTAAATAAATCCATAATTTCAAAGTTCATGACAAAAGGCGTAAGGATATAAAATGGACGTTAAATATCTAATAAAATATTAATATACAGGGCTATAGAAGAGCCATACGGCTAAGGCACATGCAGCCAGGATGGATCTCATGCGGCAAGAAGAGAACAGCCCATGCGGCTGAATCAGGTTCCATGCGGCCAAGGGTTTGGGTTTAACATGGAGCAGGCGCGCGGCTTCATGCGGCTAGAAGGAAGCCCAAGGCGCATGCGGCTCAGGGTTGCTGAAAGTCCATGCGGCTAGGACAAGGGGGCGCATGCGGCTGGAAGTGCAGGGGCGCGTGTGGTCTGGGGGACGAGGGCGCATGCAGCTCCAAGATGTTGGGCCTCATGCGGCCAGCAAAAGAGTGGGCTTCTTGGGGCTGGAAGGAAGCAAGTTCATGCGGCTAGGGAATGATGGGCGCATATGCGGCTCAAAGGAAAGGGTTTTCATGCGGCTGAAACGGACTCGGGTTCATGAGGCTCGCGGAGCAAGATCCATGCGGCTAGGTCAATACGATTGCTTATGCGGCTGGGGGGAGGGTGACAGTTGCATATGCGGTTAAATAGTGGCTCCTACTAATGCGGCTAAGTTCATATAGACTTATGCGGCTGATAAGAAATGAGCCTATGCGGCTAAGAAAGGGACTCAGCCTCATGCGGCTGGGACTAAGTTTCATGCGGCTTAGAAGTACAAGGGTGTCATGCGGCTAGGGGCGACTTGCCGCATGAATACTCATGCGGTCAAGTACATCCATGCGCCATGGAACTGTTCTTCTTCTCCAAATTTCCGAGGAGAAGAACACTATGAGCCCATGCCTTCCAAGCTTCATAAAACCTTCATCCGGAGCCCAAATTCGAACTTCCATAGGTCAAAATAGGGTAGAACGAAATTCTCTACAACATGGAACCATCAAAACTCGAAAATAACCCGATTAAGTAGATCAAAACCCAAAAAATCCAAAAATAAAGTAAATATAGATCTACAAGAACCTAGCCATAGAAAGTGAAAATGCCAAGTTCTAAAGTTAGTTAAAATGCTGTAAGGAAGAGAATGAAGCAATAAAATTGGAGTTCCTCCATGAAGCAAGTTGTACTTGCCTAGACCTCTCTCTTCTCTCTCTGGTAGGTAAGGAAGTAAATAAGGAAGAAGAAGATGATAAATGAAGAGAGAGAATGAAGAGGGCCAATAAATACAAATGGAGGTGGTAGGTAGGGGGTTCATCCAAGGGTTCATCATGAACCCAATCAAAACCAAGCCAGGCCGAACCAACCCAAGGATAAACCAAGCCAAGCCAAGAAGGAATTAAGCAAGGAAATCATGCAATATAAGAATAAATACGTACACGTATTCCGAAAATACGTAATACGAACCACATGCATTACAACTCTACCCACCTTAAAAGAATTCTGTCCTCAAAATTTAATCAAGAGGCTAGAGGAGCAATGACAAGCTACATTAATCACATGCAAGCTATAACTAGGCAGACAATCACTCATTCAAGCAAGGAATCGAAGGCATGGGGCATAAGAAGACATTATACCTTACGAGTCAAACAAGTCGGGATATCGCGATCGGATATCTTTCTCACGCTCCCACGTTGACTCACCCAAAGAGCGATGAACTCAAGCAACACGAACTAAACTGATAGTCTTGCGCTTGAGGTCTCTCTCTTTGGTCAAACAGGGACACGGGCCTCTCCTTATACGAAAAGGTTGGTACCAATAACCGTTTTCGAATGATCTAGGACATGGCTCGGGCCCGGGATATACCGTGGTAGTTAGGATACATGAAACATGACATATATCCCGCATAATGACGGTCGGAAAGCAAGACAATAGGACACAGATACCTCTCCACCGATTCTGGATCTGGGCCTGGGCCAGGGCGAACTGCTGAGGCCTCTGTTGCTGGAAGGCCTGGGCCTGAGACGGCAATGGACCAGGGAACGAGAGCTGCTGTGGTTGGTGAACTGGAGCTGGTTCTGGTGCTGGTGCTGGTCCCATAACCGAGGGTCTAGTTACTGTCGACGATGATCTATTTCTGAACGGACAAGATCCTATCATGTGGTCCGGCGAACCACAAACCAAGCACAATCCCTGTGCTCTGCGGCACTCAGTAACAACATGCCCGGGCTTCCCGCAATGAGAACAACCGGTTGTGAAAGGCCGCTTCTGCTTCTGCTGCTGGGGATAGGTCGGGGTAGAATGCTTTAAGGAGGTAACCGAATCGGTCCTCGTAGCTCTAATGGTCAGGGCCCTAGCTGCTGGGGCCGGTGCTGAGGATTGGTTCATCTGGTCATGAGACCGCTTCCGACCTCCGGTCCGGTCTGCTATCCTTCGGGAAGTGTACTCATGCCTCCTCGCTGCTTGCAAGACGGCATCAAAAGTTCTGTGCTCGAACTGCTCTACTGCCAATATGATATCCAAGTGGAGCCCCTGCTGAAATCGCTGTGCTCTGTCTAGCTCGGTTGCCACCAAGGTGGGAGCAAACTGACTCAACCTTGAAAACTCGGCCGTATATCCGTCGACCGTCCTGTTCATCTGCCTGAGATTACTAAACCTGGTCTGCAGGTCATATCTAGCCACTGCGTCGAAGTACTTGGTCTAAAACATATCACCGAATACCGCCCACATGACAGGCGTACCCAAACTCGCTGCTTGCATAGCCCACCAGCTGCGGGCTAGATCTAGTAACTGCAGGCATACCACAGCCACCTTCTCTGTTTCAGGGGTCCTGGCTGCCTCCAAGATAACTTCAATGTCCTGTAGCCAGGCATCTGCAGCAATAGCATCCTCGCTGCCGTCGAAGAAGGGAGGGTTCAGGCGCTTGAAATTGTTGACCGCACTGTTCCCTCGAGGACCACTTCCGCTCATAGCATTTTGTACTGCTTGCTGCAAGGCATCACCTCGACGGTCCTGAGACGCAAGCAACTCACGGATGAGCTCTATCAAGACCCCATCCTCTGGCCCTGCTGGCTGAACTGGCTGGACTGGGGGCTCTGGTTCTCCAGAAGGCATGGCTCGGGAGACGGCTGCTGAGGACTGATCTTGATCTTCTTGCTGTTGCTGGTCTGCCGGCCGAACTTCTTCTGGCTGATCAACAGGAATGATGCCACTAAAGCAATGACATCAGGAATATTAAGGAAGGACCAGGATAGAATAATGATGCAAGCATGTTATCAAGTCAGGGATCCAAGGAGATAAGAAGATACGAGTGGAGATCAAAGGCGAGTACAGATTGAGACATCTATCCGGTAAACCCTCACATTTCTTGATTTATAAGACCTGCATGGGCCACCACTTAAACCATGTCACGCCCCAGAACCAGAACACTGGAGAGCGGGGGCAGACATAGCCAGCTACGTATAATGAAATGGAAATCCATCTCACCATACGGTCACGGCTGTCTAGAAATATGAGGGTTTATCTACAAGCCATCAGTCTCTTAGGGTCAATAACAAGCCTAGTATCTTAATCTCAACCAACTAGTAATAGTTACAAGATATCAGACCACCAAATATACAATTGTAAGGCGTCCCAAACATTACATATCCAGATGATCATGAAGCTAGTCGTACAAAATGTAAGGACTAGCAAGAGTTAAGTTATACATGATCAACCTCGAGTTGCCAATCATGTTACAGCCCGTAGGCAGACAGTAAGTAAAATATACACGAGCTAACACTTGCTCGGTGGCTAAACGCCTCAAAAGAATAATGTACAATTACAGTGGGAGAACAAAAGAAACCCACTCGTTGCCAGGATTCCCTCTAGTGGTCACCATCTGGCTGGAAAGTAGGTAGATCCTTTGCTGCTGCTCCGGTATCTGGCCATATAAAACCAGCTGGGTCAGACCCCAGAAAGAGCAAGTGCCACAAAGGAGGCTTCACTTAGGAACTAAAACCAGCATATTAGCACAAGATTATAATTACATAATAAGAGACAGTAATTAAGAAAAAGCATGATAGGTGAATATAAAAGACAATCTTGTACAGATTCAATAAAAGACAGAGCATATGGAAAAGCATGACAGGATGATATACGATGAGATAACCATGGGACTATTCAGATAACCAGGTTACAACCCGTAAACCAAACAAGGACCAGGGTTGTAACCCTTCGTCTGAATGGAACTTGGCTTCTCCCACCATTTATCGGCAAGGTAAATAGTAGAAATCGAGACATGTAACAATCTTGTGCAGGATCAAGACAAGACTAGACAGATTAAACCCCATCCAACAATCACGGCCAAGAAATAAGTACGGCTTGCTACTTTAACTAACTAGGGTTATCACAGGCCTAGTTACTAGCAAATGCAATGAGAATTCCAAGTCCGGTTACCTGTTTGTTACTACCTGAGTGATCCCAGCAAGAAAAGGAAAAGATAGCTGGATATAGCAGACATACTGTAGTAAGATACATGTGTCCTAAGGTACCACACTCGACGGCGGGCTGGAAGTGCGCTCATCTCGACGGATAGCAACAAATCCCATGTATATATATAAGGCCGGGACCAAAGGGGCAACTGGTAACTGGGAAATTCTCCATGAACTATTTGATCAATCTAGTCATTAACCTAGCCAGATTCAGTATGAATCCCTGACCGTGGTACTCAGGGATCATGCCCTAGACATGATGCAAGACACACAGGACTCGTAGTTTATACAAGCATAAACATCTACGGTGTCCAGGCCAATGAATTAATTATACAGGTCATGTCATGTCAGGTAGCCGTCGCAACAGCTTATCAAGATATATCATGTCAGGTTATCATGTCAAGTGTACTTGTCAGGAGTGCGCCACGACGGGTCACTATCAGGTCATGTCAGGTTTACTTGTCAAGAGTGCACCACTACGGGTCACTATTGTGTCATGCTCAGGTATCTTAGGACTATAGAAGAGCCATACGGCTAAGGCACATGCGGCCAGGATGGATCTCATGCGGCAAGAAGAGAACAGCCCATGCGGCTGAATCCGGTTCCATGCGGCCAAGGGTTTGGGTTTAACATGGAGCAGGCGCGCGGCTTCATGCGGCTAGAAGGAAGCCCTAGGCGCATGCGGCTCAGGGTTGCTGGAAGTCCATACGGCCAGGACAAGGGGGTGCATGCGGCTGGAAGTGCAGGGGCGCGTACGGTCTGGGGGACGAGGGCGCATGCGGCTCCAAAAAGTTGGGCCTCATACGGCCAGCGAAAGAGTGGGCTTCATGCGACTGGGAGGAAGCAAGTTCATGCGGCTAGGGAATGATGGGCGCATATGAGGCTCAAAGGAAATGGTTCTCATGCGGCTGAAACGGACTCGGGTTCATGCGGCTCGCGGAGCAAGATCCATGCGGCTAGGTCAATGCGATTGCTTATGCGGTTGGGGGGGGTGACAGTTGCATATGCGATTAAATAGTGGCTCCCACTAATGCGGCTAAGTTTATATAGACTTATGCGGCTGATGAGAAATGAGCCTATGCGGCTAAGAAAGGGACTCAGCCTCATGCGGCTGGGACTAATTTTCATGCGGCTTAGAAGTACAAGGGTTTCATGCGGCTAGGGGCGACTTGCCGCATGAATACTCATGCTGTCAAGTACAGCCATACGCCAGGGAACTGTTCTTCTTCTCTAAATTTCCGAGGAGAAGAACACTATGAGCCCATGCCTTCCAAGCTTCATAAAACCTTCATCCGGAGCCCAAATCCGAACTTCTATAGGTCAAAATGGGGTAGAACGAAATTCTCTACAACATGGAACCATCAAAACTCGAAAATAACCAGATTAAGTAGATCAAACCCAAGAAATCCAAAAATAAAATAAATATAGATCTACAAGAACCTAGCCATAGAAAGTGAAAATGCCAAGTTCTAAAGTTAGTTAAAATGCTGTAAGGAAGAGAATGAAGCAATAAAATTGGAGTTCCTCCATGAAGCAAGTTGTACTTGCCTAGACCTCTCTCTTCTCTCTCTGGTAGCTAAGAAAGTAAATGAGGAAGAAGAAGATGATAAATGAAGAGAGAGAATGAAGAGGGCTAATAAATACAAATGGAGGTGGTAGGTAGGGGGTTCATCCAAGGGTTCATCATGAACCCAATCAAAACCAAGCCAGGTCGAACCAACCCAAGGATAAACCAAGCCAAGCCAAGAAGGAATTAAGCAAGGAAATCATGCAATACAAGAATAAATACGTACACGTATTCCGAAAATATGCAATACGAACCACAGGCATTACAAAACCCATGCGCGTTAGCAGTAAAACCTCGGCGCATCATCAGGACAGAAGTCCATGCGCGTCGGCAACAAAGAGTTAGAGCACACCATCAGCCGTATGATCCAAACTCGTCTAAACATGGAAAATACGACACCCACCCGTCATCGCAGGCCGAACATCGGCCGGAGTCACAATGGTGACAGGAGCGTCCTCCTCGGCGAACTCCGCAGGCTCCTTTCCTTTGCCAGCACTGCCGCGAGGAGTCTTGGGAGCCATTTCTTGAAGGGAGAAAGTTAGGGTTTTTTCAAAGAAGAACTCTAAAAGACAAAAGCAAAGAGAGGAAGAACTCTCTCTCTCTCTCTCTTTACATCACACCTATTTATAGGCTCAGTCGCACGCGTGAACCGATGAAGTATGACCTCAGCCGCCGCCTCGGGTTCTGCGAGGAGATAACTGCAAATAAATCCAAAAAGATCATCATTAATCTTCTTGGTTATCGAGGCGTTATCATTTGCATTAACTGAGAGGAGCATGCGCCCCATCACTGATGCGTGGAGTATCTATGCGCCCGAACAGTCATGCGTCCCAACCACCATGCTTCTTATTCAAAGTATTCCAAAACTTGGCAAAAAGATTTGAAAACTTTGAAGGGGGTCTTATAGAAGCATGGAATTTCAGGACCAGAAATCCTATGCGCCAAACACTATATGCGCCAGGGAGCTCAGACAAAGTACTTGGCACAGAAGCAAAAGTATAGACATTGAAAGAGGATTTTTATTTACATATAAAAGTCTATTAGATGTCTAGAAAAGGCTGTACAAAGGAGAACTTCTACAAAAAGAAAAGACCCTAAGTCTACAGCCAGGCGCAGCAGTCACCATGCGCTCTTAAACAGGCGTATCTCACCATGCGCTCTCAGTCAGGCGCATCCCACCATGTGCTCTCAGCCGGGTGCATCCTTTCAGCAGCTCAGTTATGTGCCGCCCTTCTAGCCAAGCGCATCATGAAGTGTCAGCATATGCGCCATCTAATGCTTCGACTAATGAAGCATTTATTGAGCAGAACGAGGGTGGCAATCAACCCTCTAGCTGGAGGAAGAGCTCCCCAAACCGAGGAAGAGAAGAGCACCGCAAATCAACCTGTGGCCAGGGGAGGCTTCGAAAGAGCCTCCACAGACCAAGGAAGACCGCAATCGAAACCGCGGCTAAAGGAGCAGCTTTCAACACAACCAGAATGGACAACACCCACTCTGACAGAAGAAAGAGCCTCCAAAGTCGTAGCACCGCAATTTCGATCTGCGGCTCTTCCAGCATAACGGAGACGAGGCTCGAGCATCCCAATCTTTGGATGCAACAGGCACCTTTCGCCTGCCTCAGAAGCCCTCGACTCTGACTTTTGGATGTAACAGTCACCTTCAAGTTCATCAATGAAGACAATGCGTCGCATCTTCACCTTCGGGAGCATCTCATCAACAGAATGTGCTCGAGCAAACAAATTCATTTTGGGAGGACGTGAGAAAACGAGAAGCAAACTCTCTCCATGCCACTATTTATAGGCCGGGCAAATCAAACCCATGCGCCAAGTGGCTGGCTCTCCGAATCCCGTACAATGAACTTGTATTTAATAGTGATGAATCTGACGCTTCGAATTCAGCCAAGTCAAAAACGGCTATTTAAAGTACTCGAAGAACGTAACAGTCGCACCAAAAGATGTATCATGCGGAGTGGATGCGCCGGTCAGACCGTACATCACATAGACCCGCCCCTCAGCACCAAGTGCTTCACAAGCATGCGCCCCCATGCGGCTCCATGCGCCTAGTGGAACACCGATCGATGCGCCCACTCAACAGTCCATCACCTGTCAAAAACTGAAGTCTGACAGAGTTGGCAGCACGTCTCCCAAGGACTGAACAGTTGGCAGCTTTTTCAGAAGATGAAGCGTCACCTACGTCAGCATCATCATTACTTTTCTTCGACGGTTACAGCCACGTGGCCGCCCAACCATCTCGTATGTGCCTCCGCAGCCATGCATCCAAAGCTCTGCATGTGCCTCAAAAGCCATGTGCCTCAGACTTTTCTCTGATCCCTAAAGACAGAAGTAAAATCACTACTGAAGCTCTGCATGTGCCTCAAAATCCATGTGCCTCGAATGGTTCATGACTCCTAAAGGTTACGAGCCAAAGTCTCCTTATACGCCCAATCCCAGGCGCATCCTACCAGATCATTCCCCACCAAATCCGAGATCTCCGAGCCATGGGCCTACGACACGTGTCCTTTGACTCGATTCAGCCGATGAAAGGGTGCTAATCATCCAAGATCTCCACAACAGAAATATCCTCTCCCTTGCTACGTGCCAGCCCACAATAGCAGCATGAAGGATTCAACTCCTTAATCAAAGCGCATCATCCATGCACCTCCATCAGCAATCACCACGTGGCATCTCCACGTACAGGCACATCCTACATATGCGCGCATGAGCAGTCAGCCTGCAGACTATAAATAGAAGGATCATATCTTTCTTCCACACATAGAGACACACAGACAGAGATCACATATCGCACAACCGCCGATATACAGAGAGGCAGATACAGACACTCAATGTCTTCTTCCTCTCCACAAGCTCCAGCACCCAGAGCAACTCAGACCTTCAGAGAACCGATAACCGTCGTCAGATCGTCAACGGAGTCAACGTATTACCACTCGCTCCATCGGCACAAGGGATCCAGATAAATAAAAGTATACTCCTAGGACTACGTCTAAGTCCTACATTGTAACACTATTCTGTTTGTATTGAAATTTACAATCAAAAGATTTTAATGGCAAACAGTCACTATTATATTGATGAGGTTACCATGAACCTCACTTACGATGCAGTTCTTGGTTGATGGACATAGGGACTTCAATATACGTATCTCACAACATGACATTGTTTGCCACATACACAACAGGAGATTGTGGAGTGTTGAAGATAGGCAACGAGAATGTGTCAAATGCTATTGTCATAGAAGATGTGCATTTAAAGACAAGTATATTAGCATGATGTTCTTCATGTTCATGATGTACCTTTCAACCTGATTTCGATTGGAAGGATGGATGATGTGGGATTCTTTAGTATCCTTGGGAATGACCCGTGGAAGCTTTCTAGACACTCGATGGCGGTTCCTAGAGAAAGCAATAAATTCAAACTTTACTATATAAAAGAATGCACAAGAGGTAAATACAGTCAATGAAGCGTCAACCGAGTTGTGGCACAAGCGACTCATCCATTTCATCAAGAAATGAATGAGCTACTTATTGAACATGAAGGTGATTCCATGGATAAAGTTTACAAAATTGGATAATACATTGGTCTCTTTGATGTATATTACAAAGAGCAAGGGATAGGACACTAGGTGTCTCCACCAAAGACACATCAGTTCAACGACATAGCAGAACATATAAACATGACACAAATGGAGAAGGTATAGTGTTTGCTCTCGAAAGTAAAATCACTCAGATGTTATTAAGGTAAGACTCTAAATAATGCTACTTATGTTATTAATTTGTCTATTAGTGCTCCTTTGTAGGGCCATGTGCCTGACAAAATATGGTAAGATAAAGAGCTGTCATATAGGCATCTGCGGGTGTTAGGGTGTAACACCTTTGTGCATATACCGAAGAATGGAAGGTCCAAACTCGAGCCAAAAAATAAGACAATTTGTCTTTTTCGGCTATGGTCGAGATAAGTTCGGGTATAGACTCTACAACTTAGTGGAAAGAAAGCTCATGTTAAGCTGGAACATGATATTCGTCCAGGATCCGATCATGACCAATACTAAGGGTTCCAAGATATCTTTTGAGGCTTAGGATTTGCCTGAGTTAGAGCCATTTTGCTTCGAGTCTTTTCTAGAGTGTCACGCCTCGGTTCCATAGAACTGATCATCCTCGCATGGACGTGATACCGTACAAGCCTAAGTTGCGCCTGTACAAGTACGAAGATTGTACTACGATTTCTGAACAGATGGAAGAAACGGTTGTTGTCATCCTTGCGTTCCCAAGTATGGTGAGGGATGTAATGATGACATACAAACCGAGGAGTTTGATTGGTTCACTCTAAATCTTTACCATGTGATCTAGAATCTTCAAAGCTATTCCTAATAATACTAAATCCTTATAATGCTACTCAACTTACAAAATTCTACTAGTGGTTAATGTTGTTATCCATCAGCCTAATTAAACTAAACCTTGATATAAAAGAACAAAGAGAATAAATATGAAAGAAGAGTTAAGTATGTCAAGTCGTACCTCTGTTCCCGAAAAGATGGAGAGGTGGTTACGGATGGAATCCTGTAATGCCCCAGTCCCAAAATACGTAGGACTAGGAATATGTATACATGTCAGCTATCTATCAAGTGGACTCCAGTCCAACTGGAATACGTATAAGCCGTTTATAAGGTCAAGTATATTTGTCTAAAAAGTTAGGCTAACTATATCTCAATCCACTAAATATTGATAATAATACGGATCAAGTGCACTAAGGTTGATCAGACCATGATGCACTGATTATGGAATAGATAAATGTATCTGAGTGGATCCCCAATAATATATATATATCATGAACAAGCTAGAAGAAAGATGAAGCTTATAAAAGACTAGACTATAATAACAGCATGAGCCAAATATAGGATGAAAATATAAATAAGGAAGAGAATGATAATAGCATCAACTAAATATACCTAAAATCTAGGAGAAGCACTCAACATTCGACAATGTATTCTACCTTGATAACAATAGCTAATACCTGGAGAGATCACTAAGTCTCAGGGGACTAGCAAGATACATAATATATATGCCACTAATAATAGTAAATAACATGTAGTGGAAGGATAATCAAATAAAGATAGAGTAAACGCACAAATGATGACACAGGAGGATGAGTAGTGCTACTAGTCATGGCTATAAGGTAATGTCGAATAAAATTGTAGCGCGATGCAAGCTAACGGTCCTATAGAAAGCAATACGGCGCATGCTATCTATCTATATAAAGTTTTAATTGCAGCACAACATGTACTAACGACCGAGATTGGTCAATAGCCATGTACTAATAACATCGAAAATGATCTAGGGACTCCTATATAGAGTCTTTATCGCAGCACGGTGCGTATCAACGATCGAGAATGGAGAACATGTCATGATACGTAACAAGGCATTGACACGAATAACTATGAAATTATATGAAATAAAGGAAAAAATAGGTGATATGGTAAAACATGAAAATAAAATATGGTAAAGCAATAAGTACATAATATAAAGGAGACATGTACAAATAGAAATAAAGGAAAGTATGCATGTAAATTAAACTATATATAGGGCAAGGTATACTTGCCTATAACCGATGTCTGAGTATATGCCTAACCAACTCCGATGTCGTCGTTACTCCCTCCAAGTTCACCTATAATAATACTTTATTATTAATACTTCCTAACGACTTACCGTATATATACTAGATTAATATCTATACCCAATAGTCCTCATGATGTCGGTACAACACCATACTACACATATAGTACCAACTTTATTATATAAATAATTTATAACTAATATAAAATAACAATTTAATTTTTGAAAAATAATTATAAATATTTTTATATTACTAACAATATTATTTTATTGGTGGAAACTCAATCACAATAGCCTCGTCTTGAAACTACATCGTTAATACCACATTTGCCCTACTATTTGAGTTCCGAAACAATAATAATTAAAAATATTAAATTCTAGAAAAAATATAAAAATTAGTTAAAATAATATTTTTAACATCAAATCTTGCACAACAAATAATTTATTAAGGATATATGAAGTATCAAGGCTTTTGGATACAAAGAACACATAATTTTCGGAGTTACGGTGTTACGAAAAATGTTAAGAATTTTAATAAATACTAAACGAACCAAAAAAATTAGCAAAGAAAAATGATTTGGTAAGCTCTTGATGTCTAGTTTCTTATAAAAATTATTAGAAAGATCGAATCTGACCAAAAATAGGCAAAACTCCACTCAAAACAGAGCTGGTATATTCTGGACACCTTGTTGTAGAATTGACGCCACTGACAAACCATTTGGAACTGTGTGGATGGCCAATTGGACATTAAAATAGACACAAAGATCTTTCTATTAGTCTTGGTTTTATAAAAATATGAGGTCAAAAAATACACGAAACCCTAGATGTAAAATAATATACCTACTGTGATGAATTCAGCACAACTTCGGTCGACTTCGGGTGCCTTCTGTAAGCCCCCTGAATTTCCGGGATTTATTTTTGAATTTTTCAAATAATTTATTCTCGATAATTAATTTCGATTTAAATTAATTTTGATCATTAAATGCTCTTTACCGTGACTTAGAATTCTAGAGCATCAGGGATGCCAGTCTCTGGAAACTTCCTTCTTGAAGTTTGTAGTAGACGAGATTATCTTCACATTGATATTTCATGTCCCACTCGAACTTGTTCTCTTGTACTCTTTTGCTTCGTGCAAGTTTGGGTCAATTTAGACCATTTAATTATTAATTGATTTTCCCACTCTTTTCTTTGATCCTCATAAGCGCGTTACCGTGACTTTTAATTTAGGAGCACCAGACTAGTCTTTTCCTGGAAACCAACTTCTCATGAATGACCTACTCGAGACGCTCTTCACCCATGACCTTCGTGTCCCACTCAGACACACCATCTTGTGCCCCATTTTCTTCACACAACTTTCCTGACCCGTGACCCGATTTTAATTCACCCCACGGTGTCATATTTATTTTTCGACTTGAATTGTGGATACCCTATCGACCCAACCTAGTCGACCCCAAAGAGGGGTACGGCCCACATGAAGCCTACTACCCACCTGCCACTTGTGTCCCATTTATTTGAGCCCCCACATGCTACTTATTTTCCCATGATCATAAATACCTATTTTTTTAATTCAAATATTGCACCACGTCCATTTTGGCGCCAACGTCCGACCCAGTTTGGCATGGACCCTACCATGACTGCCCATATATCCCACTGATGTGTCTGTATTTTTTCTAATTTGAAAATACGTTTATTTTTATATAAAATATCTCTACCTCTCTCTTATATATATATATATATATATACATATATATATATACATATATATACATATATATATATATATATATATATATATATATATATATATATATATATATATATATATATATAAAATGTAACTCTCTCTCTATCCTACTCTCTCACTCCAATTACACAAAGAGAACCCCCACCTCAACCCATCACCAGCCGACTTTCCCCCCCTCTCTCATTCTTTCTCTCTAAATATCTTCTTAATATCTCTCTCTCTCTCTTTATATAATATATATACATACATATATATTATATATATATAATCCCTCTCTCCTCATTAACTCCCCACACCATCACATCCCTCTCCCTCTTCACATCATCAGCACCCGCCTCCTTCACGTGTACGAGCAACCCACTCCCTCCTCACTCCTTCTTCTTCATCAACAGCCAACACCATCACCACTACTTTTTCTTCTTCTCCTCCTCTTACATATTATCACCACCACCATCACATACACTATCACCACCCTTATCACTATTCATCATCACCACCCTCACCATCACCATACCGTCGCCGCCACCTCCGCCGCGATCGGCCGCTGCCGTCGCCGTGCCCCGGCGCCGCGCCAGGCCGAGCAACCGCGCGACAGCAACAGCGTAGCAGCGGTAGCTGTCGCACCACCGCAGCGCACGAGCCGCCGTGCGTTCGTCGCCGCGCCGCCGTGCACGAGGCTGGCCGCTGCACCTCCGACGAGCCCTGGCACACCCAAGCGCCCCTTCCCCTCGCTGCGAGCAGCAGCGGTAGCCACTGTGCCTCCCCGCGCGCGCGTGACGCAGTCGCGCTCGCCGGCCACCTCGCGCGGCCATCTCCGGCCGTCGCACCACCACCTTTAGGCCGGAGCCCCATCGGCGAACTCCTATGCACCACCGCGCACCCTCCGGTAGTGACCAGTTCGACGGGAAGTCGATTTCGACTTCGGGATCGAAATCCCGTCGTGACGCGCGTATTGGAGAGGCCAGAATATGCGTCTCGAGGCAGCAACTTCGCACGTTTTTCTGGGCAATCCAACTGTTGGATCGCCGCACTCCTTCCTCCGTTACAATATCGGTATATCCCTCTTTACCTCTGTCAAGTTTGAACCGTTAATTTCGTCGTTTGATACATCAAAACCGGCCACCAAGTTGACATTTTAATTGAACTATTTTTGGACAGTTTCGTGATGCCAACTTCGCGGGTTCGTATCTTCATCGTCGCAGCTCCGTTTTACGCGCTACCAGTTTTGGTGCACAGCTGGTATAATCCTCTTCCTGCCCCCTTTAGATTTCATTTCAGTTTGAGCTTGTTAGGTCGGTCGAATTCGACGCAAAAGTTGGCCGTTCGAATTCTTAGTGTTGCACTTGTAAAATTCCATTTTTGAATCCGGGACTCCGGATTCAATTTCTGACACCACCAGTAGACTCGTGGCGTCGTTCTGGTATGTTTTCATATAAAGTTGCTTGATTTGTAGAACGTGGGCCCTGGCACGCATTTCGGTGCAAAATGGGTCCCACATTCTGGGTCAACGGGTCACTTTGAGATCGGCTCATCGGAATCCAATTATGGATATACCGTTGAGTTCGTATCGTCATTCTGGACTCGTTGACATATAATTTGCTGAGTTTTGAGGACATTGGCTCCGACACGCTTTTCCGTGTAAATCGAAATTTTAATGTCCTGGTCAACGGACCAATTTGAGATCGGGTCAACGGAATCCAATTCTGGATATACCATTGGGTTCGTATCGTCATTCTAGATTCGTGGACATGTAATTTGTTAGGTTTTGTGCACTTTTATTTTGGCACATTTTTCGGTGCAAACTGTGTCCAACGACGAATATCATTTTGGCTCGAAATTACCCTTTTTGCCCCTGTGTCCAAATTGGACTTATGGACATGCGATTCTAGCTAATTTGACCATTCTGGACATGTTGGTGATGTTAGTTTCATCATCCGACAATATCTGTAGATTTCTTCCCTTTTTGTGTCATCCTATTATTATAATATTTTCTTCTTTTGGGTTGTTTTAGAGACCCGTCGATTTCAGTAATTTCTAAATCACTGAAATTCATAAGTTGACGTTGTAGATGTTTATAGAGACTAGCTTTGACCCAGTTTGACCATGGTTGACTACTTTGACTGAACGTCGAAGTAGAGTCAACATTTAACCTAAGTTAGACTAGTTTTGACCTTGGTTGACCACAGTTGACTATTTTGACCAAAAGTCAACCGGAAGTCAACCGTAGCCTAAGATTGACCAGAACTTGACCGAAGTTGACCCGTTGACCCAAAGTCAACTGTTCGTCAACGTTAGTCAAGTTTGACCTAGAGTTGACCAGAGTTGACCAGTTGACCAAAAGTCAACTGTAAGTCGATCATTGACTTAGATTGACCTAGTTTGATTTGCTTTGACTTGTCTTGACCTAGTTTGACTTAGTATGACTTGATTTTACTTCCAAACCCTTATATTGATACAGTATTTCCACCTATAGGTCCTCGAGACACTGTTCTTGGACCAGTTGACATATTCCACCAGATCACAGGCGAGTACATTCACTGATAGTTTTCATTGTCTTGATATCTGCTATATCCGATTCAGTCGTAGTGTCTTACTTGATTCCCAGTCACGATAGTTCACGGACTAGTATATGTTAGATCATGACATGAGATGTTGTTCCGAGATTTTCTTGGTATATATATACATTTCTTGCCTTGTTCCATGTACTTGTATAGACACCGATTCCTGAGAGGGTGTAGCTATCCTCTTAGAGAATCCCGTGTCATGACGTGTCATGTCCAGGTCCATTATACTACTCGGGGATGGGGAATTATTAGGGGTTATGTGATCCAAGCCACCATGTCACTATTCATGTGCTCGCGCCACTCTTCCCTCACGAAGGGTGTCGCGAGATCCTCTTGCCTTGTGCTCGTTATCCAGGTTGGCCGGCATGACTTTCCGTTGAGGTCACCACGGATTGCCGGGCCAAGTGGATAGCCTGTCCTGTCACTTATCCCAAGCCGATCACATATCGCTCTAATAATTCAAGTCACATTTTATATTTACGTATCTTATCTTATATCCTGCCCTGTTCTACATTCCGTACTTTCTCACCATGCTATGATATACTGTTACTCACATGTTTTACATGCCTCTATGATGTACCTTCATTGGAGACTAAGTTCTGCTCGGGAGAAGAGTTACAACCCCGGTCCTTGTTTGGTTTAAGGGTTGTAACTCGGCTTCCGAACGGTTCCCAAGTCTTCATATATCTTTGTCTTGTAGTTCATTATACTGTCTCTTATAGAATTTGTCAATTCATATGGAACTGCTGTTAGTGTTTGTACTTGCTTATTTTCCTGACAGGATACCGTTGATAATATTTTAGGAGTTGTTATACCATTATTGGACTTCATGATGTTGCTAGCTGAGGTGGATCTCACTATTTTTTTATGTGAGTTGCCTAGTAGTTATCCTTAGTTTGTCTTGTTTTTCCTTCTTTATTTCCTGTCTTATGATTCATTCTAGTAGTTTATAGTTGTTCTTGTGCTTTAGCTATCTTTCTTGTCTTATCATCCCTAGCTGTTGTGATGTGACTAGAGTATATTTATAGTTATAGGCCTTCTAGACGTAGTGTATATTTATTGGGTACTAGACAGAGTTCTACCGCCAATACTGCGGCGTAGGCTGGGCGTGGCCCACGTATTCGTATCCGTATATCCGTGTGCGGGTCGTGACACGTTTTTAGTGGTGGCCCATGCAGGTCTGTCTTTGCAATTAATACGAAGTCGTGGTAGTATTTGAGCTTTTCTGTACTACTGCGAGCCTGCCCTAGGATTAAGGTTGAGTCATAAAATATTTTAGGAATTTAGTACTCAGTCACATATTAGGAACTCTTGGTAGATTCCAGGGATGACCCCTGGGAATCTTATTTTGAACTTTTCGAAACTTTTTCCATTTGTTCTGTCCGTCCTGATTTCTGAAACATCTGTCCATTTTTAACTTTATTCTTTCTTGGAATGAGTTTGTGGACCCCAGAGGGAAGGTATAAGTTAAACTTATATATCTTCTAGGTCGAGACGAAAATATGATTTGCCAGTCTCATATCATGTTGAGATTGTTTTAGATTATATTCCAATGATTTCCTTTTATCTTGACCTAGATAGTACCTTTGGGACATCTCCTGAGAACTTTTCCTAAACCCTATATTGGAATCTGTTTTCGCTAGTTTCCATCTACTTATCCTTGATTCGTTGTTGAAAATTTTGAATCTTAATGTTTTGTTGTTGATTTCGATTTTGATTTTGTTTGAAGATAAGTTTTTAAGGAATGAGTTAAGATATCCTGATAAACATATTTGATGGAGACGATGAAAACGATAAATGTCTACTTTATTATGGAGTTTAGAATTTATCGTAGTCATATTAGCTAGCCTGACAAGGACATGGAGCCTGATTTTGGATATACTATCCTAGTTATGGAATTTAGATTTTCTTGCAGCCATACCGGTTGGCGTGGTAAGGAATCTAGATGACATGATTATAGGGCGTATACCTTAGTTATGGACTCTATCGTTTATTGCAGCTATGCTTACTGGCGTGGCGTAAATTCTGGCAACATGGTTTTGGATAGACGTGTATGGTTATCAGGTCGTATCTTAAATTGATTCACTTCTTTTGACCAAATGATGAGGACAATTCATACCCCTATTTCTCGACTTATCATTCATTTCTTTCTCATTGTATGATAATTTTCTCATCTTGCCGTCATTTCCTTTGCCTTGTTTAGCTATGTCTTGATTACACCAATCACCTATTTCATATCTACATCTGTCATCTACGCTTGAAAACTCTAAAATTTTTGAAATTTTCATATCTAAATTGTTTCTTAAGTTTCGATACTGTTAAGATTTTGATTCCCTTCTGTCTATGACCAATCAATTTTGCTCGTCTTGTTTATCGTGCCAAAGAGTCTTAGTTGCTGACTAGACTCTTGATGACTTCAATTCCCTTGTGACTTGGATTTTCATCCTTGGATGTTCGTGCCCAGCCTTCGTTGATCTTATTCTCCATCTTGTCCAAATTCTGATTTACTCGAAGGTTGATCAACTTAGATCGTGTTGAGACTAATTTTTTTATCGTGGTTGGATTTCAATGCTATTAACCCTCGTGCATTGACTTCCAATTTTGATCATGTTTGGATTTTGAATACTCGTGCCTAAACTCTTTTCGACATTGATTTTATTTCCTGATTACATCCAAATTCCTTGTGATTAGTCGTGCCTAGATAACTTGGCATGACTAAGACAACTTGAGATTTCCTTGACTGTGATTTTGATGATCATAACTATATGTTTTATCTTGCCTCAACTCGTGCCTATGTATAACCCTAAATCTAATCTCATTGAGCTGAAAACCTGTTAATCAATTTTTGACTTGATTGTAATCGGATGAAGCTCAAGTTTTGATTTCGTTGTCGTACCTCTATCGTGCCAAGTGAACTTAGACTATTTCCAATTTTAATCACGTTCGAACTTGGATCGTATTTCATGATTTTATTAATCATCCTCCTTAATCTTTGATCGGGCCTATAAGATATTGACTTCAATTTTGTTTTGTGTCTGAAATTTTATCTCAACTATGCCAAATCTTATTTTGGTCATGGTTAGCTTTTCATCTTGATCGAGCATGTGCGACTTTCAGGTTGATTTCCATCAACCTAAGTCCTACAGATCACCCCGTACTTGAACTTCATTTATATCTTCGAATTCTCCTGATCATCTCTAAAATCGTGCCCCAATGACTTGACTTATTTCTGAAATCATGCACACATAATTTTGTTCATATCATGATTCTATCCTGACAAATCCCTTTTTGTGCCTGAACAGTTGTGAATCGATTATCTTGATCGTGCAAAACTCATCATTCTTGGAACGTGCCTAAAATATTGCCTAAATCTTCTATCATATTTTAACCCCACTACCAACCTTTAATTTCGAGGACGAAATTTTTATAAGGTGGGTAGGATGTAAGCCCCCTGAATTTTCGGGATTTATTTTCGAATTTTCCAAATAATTTATTCTCGATAATTAATTTCGATTTAAATTAATTTTGATCATTAAATGCTCTTTACCGTGACTTGGAATTCTAGAGCATCAGGGATGCCAGTCTCTGGAAACTTCCTTCTTGAAGTTTGTAGTAGACGAGATTATCTTCACATTGATATTTCGTGTCCCACTCGAACTTGTTCCCTTGTACCCTTTTTGCTTCGCGCAAGTTCGGGTCAATTTAGACCATTTAATTATTAATTGATTTTCCCACTCTTTTCCTTGATCCTCATAAGCGCGTTACCGTGACTTTTAATTTAGGAGCACCAGACTAGTCTTTTCCTGGGAACCAACTTCTCATGAATGATCTACTCGAGACGCTCTTCACCCATGACCTTCGTGTCCCACTCAGACACACCATCTTGTGCCCCATTTTCTTCACACAACTTTCCTGACCCGTGATCCGATTTTAATTCACCCCACGGTGTCACATTTATTTTCCGACTTGAATTATGGATACCCTATCGACCCAACCTAGTCGACCCCAAAGAGGGGCATGGCCCTCATGAAGCCTACTACCCGCCTGCCACTTGTGTCCCATTTATTTGAGCCCCCACATGCTACTTATTTTCCCATGATCATAAATACCTATTTTTTAATTCAAATATTGCACCACGTCCATTTTGGCGCCAACGTCCGACCCAGTTTGGCATGGACCCTACCATGACTGCCCATATATCCTACTGATGTGTCTGCATTTTTTTCAATTTGAAAATACGTTTATTTTTATATAAAATATCTCTACCTCTCTCTTTTATATATATATATATATATATATATATATAAATATATATATATATATATATATATATATATATAATGTAACTCTCTCTATCCTACTCTCTCACTCCAATTACACAAAGAGAACCCCCACCTCAACCCATCACCAGCCGACTTTTCCCTCCTCTCTCATTCTCTCTCTCTAAATATCTTCTTAATATATCTCTCTCTCTCTCTTTATATAATATATATACATACATATATATTATATATATATAATCCCTCTCTCCTCATTAACTCCCCACACCATCACATCCCTCTCCCTCTTCACATCATCAGCACCCCCCTCCTTCACGTGTACGAGAAACCCACTCCCTCCTCACTCCTTCTTCTTCATCAACAGCCAACACCATCACCACTACTTTTTCTTCTTCTCCTCCTCCTACATATTATCACCACCACCATCACATACACTATCACCACCCTTATCACCATTCATCATCACCACCCTCACCATCACCATACCGTCGCCGCCACCCCCGCCGCGACCGGCCGCCGCCGTCGTCGTGCCCCGGCGCCGCGCTCGGCCGAGCAACCGCGCGGCAGCAGCAGCGTAGCAGCTGCGAGCAGCAGCGGTAGCTGCCGCGCCACTGCAGCGCGTGAGCCGCTGCGCGTTCGTCGCCGCGTCGCCACGCACGAGGCTGGCCGCCGCACCTCCGGCGAGCCCTGGCGCACCCAAGCGCCCCTTCCCCTCGCTGCGAGCAGCAGCGGTAGCCACCGCGCCTCCCCCCGCGCGCGTGACGCAGTCGCGCTCGCCGGCCACCTCGCGCGGCCATCTCCGGCCGTTGCACCACCACCTTTAGGCCGGAGCCCCATCGGCGAACTCCCATGCACCACCTCACACCCCCCGGCAGCGACCAGTTCGACGGGAAGTCGATTTCAACTTCGGGATCGAAATCCCGTCGTGACGCGCGTATTGGAGAGGCCAGAATATGCGTCTCGAGGCAGCAACTTTGCACGTGTTTTTCGGGCAATCCAACTATTGGATCGCCGCACTCCTTCCCCCGTTATAATCTCGGTATATCCTTCTTCACCTCTGTCAAGTTTGAACCGTTAATTTCGTCGTTTGATACATCAAAACCGGCCACCAAGTTGACGTTTTAATTGAACTATTTTTGGACAGTTTTGTGACGCCAACTTCGCGGGTTCGTATCTTCGTCGTCGCAGCTCCGTTTTGCGCACTACCAGTTCCGGTGCACAGCTGGTATAACCCTCTTCCTGCCCCCTTTAGATTCTATTTCAGTTTGAGCTTGTTAGGTCGGTCGAATTCGACGCCAAAGTTGGCCGTTCGAATTCTTAGTGTTGTACTTGTAAAATTCTATTTTTGAACCCGGGACTCCGGATTCAATTTCTGACACCACTAGTAGACTCGTGGCGTCGTTCTGGCATGTTTTCATATAAAGTTTGCTTGATTTGGAGAACGCGGGCCCTGACACACATTTCGGTGCAAAGCGGGTCCCACTTTCTGGGTCAACGGGTCACTTTGAGATCGGCTCATTGGAATCCAATTCTGGATATACCGTTGAGTTCGTATCGTCATTCTGGACTCGTTGACATATAATTTGCTGAGTTTTATGGATATTAGCTCCGACACGCTTTTTCGTGTAAATCGGAATTTCAATGTCCTGGTTAACGGACCAATTTGAGATCGGGTCAACGGAATCCAATTCTGGATATACCGTTGGGTTCGTATCGTCATTCTGGATTCGTGGACCTGTAATTTGTTAGGTTTTGTGCACTTTTATTTTGGCACGTTTTTCGGTGCAAAGTGTGTCCAACGGCGGACATCATTTTGGCTCGAAATTACCCTTTTTGTCCCTGTGTCCAAATTGGACTTATGGACAGGCGATTCTAGCTAATTTGACCATTCTGGACACGTTGGTGATGTTAGTTTCATCATCCGACAACATCTGTAGATTTCTTCCCTTTTTGTGTCATCCTATTATTATAATATTTTCTCCTTTTGGGTTGTTTTAGAGACCCGTCGATTTCAGTAATTTCTAAATTACTGAAATTCATAAGTTGACCTTGTAGATGTTTATAGAGACTAGCTTTGACCCAGTTTGACCATGGTTGACTACTTTGACTGAACGTCGAAGTAGAGTCAACATTTAACCTAAGTTAGACTAGTTTTGACCTTGGTTGACCACAGTTGACTATTTTGACCAAAAGTCAACCGGAAGTCAACCGTAGCCTAAGATTGACCAGAACTTGACCGAAGTTGACCAGTTGATCCAAAGTCAACTGTTCGTCAACGTTAGTCAAGTTTGACCTAGAGTTGACCAGAGTTGACCAGTTGACCAAAAGTCAACTGTAAGTCGATCATTGACTTAGATTGACCTAGTTTGATTTGCTTTGACTTGTCTTGACCTAGTTTGACTTAGTATGACTTGATTTTACTTCCAAACCCTTATATTGATATAGTATTTCCACCTATAGGTCCTCGAGGCACTGTTCTTGGACCAGTTGACATATTCCACCAGATCACAGGCGAGTACATTCACTGATAGTTTTTATTGTCTTGATATCTGCTATATCCGATTCAGTCGTAGTGTCTTACTTGATTCCCAGTCACGATAGTTCACGGACTAGTATATGTTGGATCATGACATGAGATGTTGTTCCTAGATTTTCTTGGTATATATGTACATTTCCTGCCTTGTTCCATGTACTTGTATAGACACCGATTCCTGAGAGGGAGTAGCTATCCTCTTAGGGAATTCCGTGTCATGACGTGTCATGTCCAGGTCTATTATACTACTCGGGGATGGAGAATTATTAGGGGTTATGTGATCCAAGCCACCATGTCACTATTCATGTGCTCGCACCACTCTTCCCTCACGAAGGGTGTAGCGAGATCCTCTTGCCTTGTGCTCGTTATCCAGGTTGGCCGGCATGACTTTCCGTTGAGGTCACCGCGGATTGCCGGGCCAAGTGGATAGCCTGTCCTGTCACTTATCCCAAGCCGATCACATATCGCTTTAATAATTCAAGTCATATTTTATATTTACTTATCGTATCTTATATCCTGCCCTGTTCTACATTCCGTACTTTCTCACCATGCTATGATATACAGTTACTCACATGTTTTACATGCCTCTATGATGCACCTTGATTGGAGACTAAGTTCTGCTTGGGAGAAGAGTTACAACCCCAGTCCTTGTTTGGTTTAAGGGTTGTAACTCGGCTTCCGAACGGTTCCCAAGTCTTCATATATCTTTGTCTTGTAGTTCATTATACTGTCTCTTATAGAATTTGTCAATTCATATAGAACTGCTGTTAGTATTTGTACTTGCTCATTTTCCTGACAGGATAGCATTGATAATATTTTAGGAGTTGTTATACCATTATTGGACTTCATGATGTTGCTAGCTGAGGTGGATCTCACTATTTTTCTATGTGAGTTGCCTGGTAGTTATCCTTAGTTTGTCTTGTTTTTCCTTCTTTATTTCCTGTCTTATGATTCATTCTAGTAGTTTATAGTTGTTCTTGTGCTTTAGTTATCTTTCTTGTCTTATCATCCCTAGCTGTTGTGATGTGACTAGAGTATATTTATAGTTATAGGCCTTCTAGACGTAGTGTATATTTATTGGGTACTAGACAGCGTTCTACCACCGATACTGCGGTGTAGGCTGGGCGTGGCCCACGTATTCGTATCCGTATATCCGGGTGCGGGTCGTGACACCTTCCGTACTTCGTATCGACCAAACTAGGGGCTGAGGCTCCTCAAAATGGTACCTGAGTGTTAGAGGGATGTTCTAAGGTCTAGATGAAGGTGGTAGGAGGGTTGGAAGAGGTCGGGATAATGAGTTTCTGGTAGGTGGAAAAATATGTGCAAAAATATAGGAAAAGAACTTGTGCATTCGGTTTTAATATTTAATATATATAAAATATGCACAAAAATAGAAGGGGCGCATGATACGTGAGGAAGAAAATATTTGAGAGGGTTTAGTTTTGGTTTGATAGGATTTGGTTGAGATTTGATGGTTTAAATCAAAGGTGTATCTCAAAGAGATTTGATTGGGTCAAAATTAGGAAAGTGGTTATAGGATTTGATTTAAATTAGATTTATTTAATGTGGCTGCATATTAATCCATAAAAATGAATCTAAAATAGATTTAAGAGATTAGGGCATCCTAGAATAGGCTCTACAAACCATATTAGACTATGTTGGGTCGATAAATTTTTTGTGATTGATTTGAGTCCAATATGTCTATAGTTTTGACTTGTGTGCCATTTGAAAATAAATAACATATGAAAACTCAATTGTGTGGCACACTATTGGCATGTGTATAGTAGGCTCAAAATAGATCAAAACCATATATTGGGTCAAAATATTTGAATCGGGTTTGGACCTCAAATCGGAATTGGAAAAATACATAGAAATTACGACGAAGGGTAACATGGTCATTTTGACCCAAAAGTTGTGCAAGAAAAATGTACTGTAAGGGAACATGTTTGAGTAGGACATGATATACCAAAATAAAGGTGCAATCATCTAGAACACGAATATAAAACTTGTTTCGAAGAATTGGTCAATGTTGTGCTTCAAAAATTAAAGCTACGACAAAGCACCTATATAGCCATAATTAAAAATAAAATATGATTTAATATATAAAAATCATGTAAAATAAGTTTAAAAAATTCAAAAATTAGGGTGCTTACAGTCTACCCACCTTAAAAAAAAAATTCCGTTCTCGAAATTAAAATGACACTACTATAAAATGTTATAATAAAAAGGGTTAAGCTATAAATCCTACCGGAATCCTCAAACAATGTTGATACCACTCTCGCATGGAATCTTCTTGCTCTCCAGTAGATTCTCTTGGAGAATGGTGCTTCCATGCATCTTGAACCAATCTAATTGTCTGCCCCTTAAGTGTCTTCTCACTAGTATCCAAGATATCAACTAACTGCTCCTCATATGATAGACTGGTCCTATTGTGATCTCAGAATTATCGACCACATGGATGAGATCAGTCGCATACTTCCTCAACTGCGAGACATAAAATATATCCTATACTTCCTCTAAGAATGGGGTGATGCAAGACAATATGCCACTTCTCAGCCATGCTCTATATGACCGTTGGGTTACAATCCTATAGGTAAGGCTTCTAACTTGGCTCTTACACATTTATCTGTGTCTAACCATAGAAAAATCACAATTCCTTCGTAACTATGTTAGTCCTTAAACTATATCCTCTCCTCCTCTTGGTGTTTGTGATCTTGCAGTGATCATGTTGGAGGCGTGTCCTCCTTGACCATCAAGCCAAGAACTTAATTACTAGTCCCTTAACCACTATATCCTCGATCCTCTTTAACTTTTGAATGTACAGACTAATTTCCTCAAATGTTTCGTCAAAGGTTTCGTCCTATTCAAGCCTTGAATCTAAAAATTAATTTGTAATAATAATCTTTAACCATTCTAATCCTCGAAAATCGAATCCATCGATATTCCTTAAAATTCTAAAAATTAAAATGCAAGTCCGCACTTTCCTTAATCTCGTCAAGATTTCAGTAATCCATACTTATTCAATAGATCATCTTCTAAATTCCGAGTTTCCAAATTTCGTAACCGTCAAATTTTTTTTACTATAAGATTATATCTTATAAAACCTCCTCAAAGTTTAAATTATATCTAATCTCCTGTCTCTTAAGTTTATAAATTCAAAAACTTCTTCAATCATTTCAATTATTAATTCACCATCCATAATTCACATTGTGCCTTGAGGACGTCTATTCCTCATCTATCCACCTTTGGTCACTCTACCCCATCAAATACATGATGTCCTAAAATTTTATAACCCTTACACAATAATTACAAAAAACCATACCACTAGATACCTATGGCATATGGCATCTCTAATCCCCTCATTTCTGTCATGCAACCAAAATTCAATAAGCAAACTAATTTACACTATAACTTAAGAATTTCTAATAAATTCTATAAAGCATTATCATTCGTCACTCTAAAATATGAAGGGACGAGAAGCAATGGCACGAGAAAACAAAAAAATAATAGTTGAGAGCAAATACAAAGTTCAAGGACAGTAAAAAAATTTCTAAAAGAATTGTCAATGCAGTTGTGGATTGAGAATCCTAAAGGTTTAATCCTATTCGCAGGCCCACTTGGTACATTAACATAACCGAAACGACAAACTCGACCTGCATAGGCCACCAAAAAATATGTAATACCCTAGTCCCAAATTACATTTGACTAGGAATACGTATACATGCCAGCTACATATCAAGTGGACTCCAGCCCAGCTCGAATACGTATAAGTTGTTTATAAGGTCAAGTATATCTGTCTAAAAATTCAGGCTAACTATATCTCAATCCACTAAATATTGATAACAATAATGAATCAAGTGCACTAAGGTTGATCAGACCGTAATACACTAATTCTAGAATAGGTAAATGTATTAGAGTGGATCTCCAATAATACATGTATCATAAACAAGCTAGAAGAAAGATGAAGCTTGTAAAAGACTATGCTATAATAACAACATGAGCCAAATATAGGACAAAAATATAAATAAAGAAGAGAATGCTAATATCATCAACTAAATATACCTAAAATCTTGGAGAAGCACTAAACATCCGATAATGTATTCTACCTTGATAACAATAGCTAATACCTGGAGAGATCACTAGGTCCTCAAAGGATTAGCAAGATACATAATATACATGCCACTAATAATAGTAAATAAAATGCAGTGGAAGGATAATGAAATAAAGACAGAGTAAACGCACACGTGATGACACAGGAGTATGAGTAATGCTACTAGTCATGGTGTCACGACCCGCACCCGGTATAGGGGCACGAGTACATAACAACGTCCAGCTTACGCCACAGAATTGACAGTAGAACACTGTCTAGGTCGCTAAATAACTATCTCACATAATGATATAATGTACCTGTCATAGATCTCAACTCTGAATGGAGGACATGTATAATAGATAACATTGAATACTCATTCATAGTCTAAAGCACGATAAGATATTAAAGAAGTCTAAATAACTATAAAGACTCAACAACAACAACTAAAATAATATCCAAATTCAAATGTCAAATACAATGTAAAAATCTTTATTATTACAAGTCAAGTTCTTACAAAGAATCTAAAACAAGTCAAACTAGAACTAGGTCTCTCGGTTACTCCTGAGAATCTGGACCCATAGTAGCTATCCCTTCCTCGGATCTGTAATAAGTAGGACACGGGTCCCCTGAGCAATCATCTGAAAAATATATTCAGTCAGGATGGAACGAGCACATCTCCTCTAGCAGTTCCAAATAAATGACAAAGACTATAAAGCGGTTATAGCAAGTAATATTTTATGAAGATGGAAAATTTGAGACATGAAATGAAATAGAACAATAGTTTAACTAAAGAACAAGGAAAGTAGATACAGTGAATTAGGAGAGCATGGCAATGAAGACTGTAAATAGAGATAACTAATCTAGCATAGAGGTGATGTGAGTCCAATCAGTATAACATGAGACAATGTGAATCTAGTATAAGACGCAAATCCAGTATGTTTTGAAATATCGCTTTCGACATGTAAATTGATAGGATAATACGGCACATCGCACGCTTGCTAGCTTGCAACGGCTATCTTTCCAAATTAGACTAGTATTGAATACGATACGTCGCACGCTTGGCCTAGCGACGATGGCTATCTTTCCAGTAGGGGTGGTTCCAGTATGATTGTAAAATTTTACATGTCTACTCGAGTATTTTCCCGCCCCGACTATTACAAATGAATCCATATCCCGACACATAAATAGAGTACAAGTCTAGCCAAACAGTAAGTGGTGTCAGTAGGTGTTTCCAGTGGGTGGTTCCAATGAGTGGTTCCAGAAGCAGGGGCCAGACAAGTTTAATACATGTGTCGCAAGTGAATGAATCCAGAATACCAATCCGTGTTGTGACAAAGAATCAAATAGAACTATACTAGAAGCTAAATCATAATAATTATCGAATAAATAAAAAGTATCAGATAATGTATTCGCCTGTCGTCCAGAGCAATAAATGAGGATCGATGACCAAAGAGGTATCACATAAGCCTATATATGAGATATACATGGTTATTTGATGTTCTAGAGTAAACAATGAATCTAAATGAATTAACTACATGCTTCTAGGCCTTTTCTAGGTCAATAAAGTCAACTTGGTCAACCTTAGTTAATTGAGTCAATCTATATTGAATTATCCTATAATCCATCATATAGTATATGTATAAACTCTATAATATAGTACTCCCACTCTTGACTCAAATACCTATTTACCTATTTCGCATAATGGGACTTGATACCCTAGTACCCTATATCCCTTTACCAAGTTTCCCCTAAATATTCCACATGTAGCTAACCTAACCATATGCCTTAGGCTTCTATCCATATGCATATACTCTATGCACATTCTCTTACCTATTAGTCACATACCTTAAGCACCAATATATGCATACTCTAGTAAATTGCCTACCATTCATGGATTACCTATCAGTATCACATACCTCTCATGAACACATGTTCATCAATGAATTTCCTAGCCATAGGGGTATACATAGGCGCACACACTAAACTCTCAACACAACCTTATTTCCCCCACTATGGCAGTATTCCCAAATTCTTGTTTCTAAAGGGCCTTCCCTGCTGCCAAATCTCAACACAAGGGCAGCCCATAAGGGCACTGCCCAGCTGATTGTTAAGATGGCAGTGGCCAATTGGCCTTGTTGCCAACACCTTTTACCTCACCCTCATTCATATGATCATTGTTATAACCCCCCAAACTATCTCAAAGACTGATCTAATAGGTAAAACTTAGCAATATAAAAACTAAACCATATGAGGGTTGGACATGAGAAGAAAATATGGACTGAATCATTAGGATACAATAGAGATTGAGATAAACCTTCCTTATGTGTTTACTTGATTCTCTTTCACTAAGCCTACTGTTGCTATGCTCCTCATTTACTTCCTCACTAATATATATATGTATTGGTTATTAAAACTAATACAAGTAATTTCCTTAGGACTAACTAATACCTACATACTCTAAGACTGAACTATGAGACCAAAATGGACTGAACATGCATCATGTGACTTGCACAATGTATATATATATATATATATATATATATATATATATATATATATTTAATAGACTCTAAAACTGGGATGAACCATATATTATAATGTAATGAGAGGCTTAAGCCAAAATAACTGATATTATTTATTTTTCCCCATCTCTAACTCACTGATACATTCTAATTCCCTCTCACTCATCACTCTCTGAGACAGTTGTAACCCCTCTTCCCGATTTTTTTTGTGTTGAAAATATTTTTATTTATTTATTTGAATTAAATGGTGATTTTTAGAATTTTATAAATAATTAATTAGTTAATTATTACGGTAGAATGTTTTAAGTCATAGTTGAGTTATAGAGTACAAGATGACTAGAAACCATGGCATGGATAGTGCAATGGCATGCTTTGACTAGTATATTTGTCATGGTAGGGAAGGCCAAATCATAAGTGTGTCCGAAGTACGAAAACCAAGCTAAGTTGTGACATGAACCTATAAAAAATTTAAATTTTTATTATTTAGCATATTGACTTTTAGGAGACCCAGTTAGACCAAACTAGCTCGGACCTGACCCAAATCCAAACTAGCCCGATTGGACCCGAACTGAACCCAAGCCAATGTAGTCATACGGTGTGTCCAAAAACGTCTATGTCAATATATATATCTTATGTGTGTATGGGGTACTTATTTAATAATGTATTAAATATATTTCGTAAGTATTTGTCATATATATAATATAGGTGTCAATATTATTTGATATTCAAGTGACATTTTTATCTAAAAACTATGACAACTATTTTGTGAATTTTGTGGATCTTTTGATTATATGCATACATACTTGCGTCTTTACCTATGAAATAAATATTAACAAACATCATGAACCATCGTTATCGTAAAACTACCATTATTTGACTTGTTGAATCCAACCGAGCCCAAACAACCTACTTTGACTCTCAAACCAATTCCTATTAGACCTGTACACTACCCCACACTAATCCCCTACTCAACAATATATATATATTTTGCACACTCAAAGCCTTGTAGATGCACAACAAACCAATAGACAACAAACTTCATTTTTAAGACTCCGATAGTGAACCTTCTTGTGCACGTGCACTCAAATCCAACCAAGACCAAATAACTTGACCCAAGTGAACCCAAAGCCTTACTAAGGGATAAAACAAACCCCATAGATTTGAACCATAGGTTAAAGCCCATTAAATCTCTTCAATGGGCCCAACAACCAACTCCTTACATGAAGCCCAAGCCTCCCCTCTCAAAACCCTAACCCTAACTTCCTCCCATCTTTTGGCCAACCCCTCTACAGCCTCCCCCCTCTCTTCCACGACCTCTTCTCCTTTTCTTCTCCTTCTCCACTTCCTTCCCCCTCATTTCCACACACCAAAACAGCCCCCACAAGTCGACAAACCCTAAACTAGTAGTCGAAACCCTATTTTTTTTTACCAAAATAGTGCTGCTGGTTGCACCAGCTGTACACACTGGAAAACAACACCCCAAACACATCCAAACTGAAGTTCTACACCCTATGTGAAGCCCCAAAGCACCCCCTCAAGTTTCGTGAAGTTTGGAGTCCGTTTGGCGCTCCGAAAGGTCCGTGTCGCAAGAAAAGCCTCCGTCGTAATCACAATTACGTAAGTTCCTTAAATTCTATTTAGTATTTAATTTTTCCATGGGAGAAAGCTTGTATGAAACCATAAACATATTAGATGGAAATGATGAAATCCCCATGCATGAGGAACCCTAATTTTATATGCAAAACTACTCTTAGATGACACAAATCCGAGGCATGACAACGTGGTAACCATATTAAACCTAGTTTGATGCATGTTGCTATTTTTACTATTAAAAACTAAATTTCAGAAATTAAATAATAAATTTCAGAATATTAATTAATATATTTTCATATATTAAATGAGTTTTTATTCAAGTTGGCAACTTTGCATACACAAATTAGTTGTCAAGTTGCTAGAACACCTAGTCGATGCACAACGGAACTTTGTGCATGCAATGGTAATTATTTTAGTAATTCTTCACTAACTAATAATAATTTCAAAATTTAATTCATGATTATTTCAGTTTTATTTGACGTCGAGATGCGTGTTTAAGAGGTCACATGCATGCCCGATGTGTAGGTTAGTGCCATTGAGAGCTTTACGACAATGTGACGTACTTACGTACGTATAGGACTACACTTATCTAATTCATGTAAATGCCTATATGTACGTATGATACCACGATGTACAAGACCCTCATGACATATTAGACCGTAGCATGGTATGTGTTTATTGGCACATTATCCAATGCCATGTAACTGTTGAATTGTTGGCACGAACATCAAAGTGTTAGTTGATGTGGTGCGACGATCTTACCCTTTGTTATTGCTTAGATTAGTTTGTGTTAGTATTGATTAGAATATATTATATAGGGAAACTTGGATCTGCTACACTTTCGGTTGAGGACACTAGTCAGACAGCACCGCAGCAGCAGACAACAGGCAAGTATACCTTGCCGAACATATACAGTATTTATATTATTTTTTCTATTGTACTTCTTCCATATGGTTACCTGTTTCTCATATTGTGATTGGTTTGTCATCGACTATTTTACTTGTTTCTAGATTTACGTGCACGTATAGGATATTCGATATTGCTTTTCTATTGGTCTTCTTCGTGTTATCGTGTCTTGTGATAGAGTTACCAGTTCTACACCTTATTTTTGACTTGACCATTCTTGACTGGGAGTATCTTGCATTGTACTACAGTTGAGACACACTATAAATTGGGAGTATCTTGCATTGTACTACGACCTATAGCATATATTGATTGATTGACTTGACTTACGACACTATAAATTGGGAGTATCTTACATTGTACTACGATTTATAGTAGTCTACTTGACCTTGTATCCTTTAGGAGAGAAGATCGATACTAGAATTGGCTATTCTCGACTAAAAGTATCTTGCTTTGTATTTCAATTGAAACCTACTATAGATTGGGAGTATCTTACATTGTACTACAAGCTATATGAGTTCTGATTGATAGTTAGCCAAGTCTAGTATTATATTTCCATACGACTCGTTATCCTTAGATGTTCTTCTTGCAGTGTTCTTATCATCCATACATGTTATTTACTGTCATATTAGTAGGCATGTTCTATGTATCTTGCTAGTCCTCTAAGGACCTGATGATCTCTTCAGGTAGCTGATTGCACGGAGTTAGTTAGCTGAGCATGTGGTAGTTGACTTCATCTGCATGATTCAGGTATTTTGTTAGTGTTATTGATTTACTATCTTTCTCGTACTTTTATGATATATCCTGCTTATCAGCTTAGCTTTATAGACTCATATTATTCTTGGAGTCTAATTGGACATATATGCTAGTGGGCTGCAGACCACGACCCATACTTGTTCATTCTTATTTTACATGATTCTTGAGGA
This sequence comes from Iris pallida, assembly GCA_029216955.1. Lineage (NCBI taxonomy): Eukaryota > Viridiplantae > Streptophyta > Magnoliopsida > Asparagales > Iridaceae > Iris > Iris pallida. The sequence goes on along the minus strand of JANAVB010034018.1, from coordinate 3,000,547 downwards.
TTGAGATATAGTTTAGATTAGACATAATACCCTATTCTGGACAGCTTATACGTATTCGAGTTGGGCTGGAGTCCGCTTGATACGTAGCTGGCTTGCTCATGAGCTCGCATCCGAAAAGCGGGTACGGGTCATGACAACAGCCACTTGACTCTAGGACAGAACATTTAAGGTCTAAAGGACTGATATCATTTGGTATCCTAAATACTACTAATGAAATCACATACCCACTCCTCTCTTCTCTAATCTCTCCTAGCTAAAGCCACTGCTCATCCTATTGGTATATATGCATCTCTACATCTCTGATACTGACCAAATGGGGACTGGTATCTACTAATATAGGTGACTAAAGATCTTCTAATGGTCTGATACATATAGGGACTCAACCTATATGAGTATAGACATCTAAATCAAGACTGAACACTATATGAATTGATATACTAATCATTTTACTGATGACTGACACATTCATATGCAGGGCATCACAATGGATGACTGAACCTAAATGTAAGGTGAAAAAAACATATAAGAGACTGGTACTAAGTGATATGGGTCTGATACCACATGATTTGAGTCCCCATATCATTTATGATATCACAACTTAACTAATGATTGCTAACATTAAAGCCCCTTCATAAGCTGCTACTACTCTACCTCTCACTAACAGTTAACCCCATACATAAAGTCCCGCCTCAATCACATGTCTGCCCAAAGTGCTAATTCACTCGACCAGGTTCTAACCTCCCTTAGAATCATTTATAACTGATACATGTAATTTCCTATGGCTAATACCAATGTAGCTAACCATCTGATACCACATTAAAGCTTCGAACCTACAATAGGCAGGACTGAACTCTCAAAGAGACAGGACAAGCTAACACTCTAACATCTCTTGAATTGATCAATTAGGACTGCATCTAGGTAATCCCTTCCTAACTGCTCAGTCCCAAACACACTTTCCCTACTCTCTATATACTGATATACCAACTTTCTAATTGATGCAATAGCAGGGGACTGACATGAAGTATGCTTATGATGGATACATTGAGATGGATGGATTACAACTTAATGCAGTAAATTGAATGCTAAGCTAACATGTACTGTAATACATACTAAAGGACCTAAACATGTTGCAATAGACTGTAATCCATAGTCCAAAGTCTGAACAGAAAATGTGGGAATGAAAGGGTGTGACTGTTCTGAACTGTTAGTGAATTAAACATGCCATATACTATAAACAAACCCCCAATCCATGATACGAATCTCCAAACACTCCTAATTTGTTAGACAACTATAGCATTAGATAACACATGGCAAGACAAACCCAAAACAACATATAGAAACCAAAATTAGACTATCAAACCTCTAATGATCATGTCATCGAACACTTGGTGTACGTATTCGATACTCTCGTGATATGCACTCTAAATGGATCAAACTTGACCCAAGGCATACCTAATGTAAAGGGGGATCCTAAATGAATGCATCTACACTAATAAAAGAAATTTAGAGGGTTTAGAGGGCTCTTACCATTAGGAGATGGATTTCCAATGAACACATCTTTAGATCTAATCTCCACCAAGCTTCAAGGGCTAAATTGCTCCAAATGCTCCCAAGCTAGCCAATAGAGGCTTACTCTCTTCAAGGGGAAGAGTTTTCAATTGGTTTGAGAGAATTTGGACTCAATTTGGAAGATGGAGGAAATTTGGGGAAGAACACAAATTAGGGTTAGAGTTTCAATGAAAGGGGGAAGAAGGAGAAGTGTTTCCTATTAATAGAAAGGGGGACATGTGTGGCCAGCCATACATGGGTTGGCTAGGATTTTGGGTCCATGTGGAAATGTCCAAGGAGCCCCTCTAAGTTGTCAGGACAAGTTTATAAGGAAAGGCCTTCTCCTAACTTAGTGTTTTTGCCTAACTTTTCTAATTAATGATTATAGCTAGATTAGAGACTACTAACTAAATAAAAATGGATTTAAGGATTGTTTATACTCACTATTTTAGTCTACCATGGTCATGTCTAATCATTTAGTCAATGTGGTTCTAATTCACGATTTACACTCCCTATTTTACAAGAATAATATCACTAACACAATTTAATTAATTAAAAGATAACTAAAATATTAAATTCATAAAAAGTCAAAAATACCCTCTTTTTTTAGAAAGTGATGGTTATACATGGCGATAAGGTAATGTCGAGTAAAACCGCAGCGTGGCGCGAGCTAATGGTCCTATAGAAAGCAACACGAGACGTGTTAACTATCTATATAAAGTCTCAATCGTAGCACGACGCGTACTAATGACTGAGATTGGTCAATAGCCAGGAACTAATAACATCGATAAGGATCTAGGGAGAAAGTCCTATATAGAGTCTCTATCGCAGCACGACGTGTACTAACGATCGAGAATAGGGAACATGTCATGATACGTAACAAGGCACTAACAAGAATAACTATGAAATTACATTAAAGAAAGTAAAAGACAGGTGATATGGTAAAACATGGAAATAAAATATAGTAAAGCAACAAGTACATAACATAAATGAGACATGTACAAATAGAAATAAAGGAAAGTATGCATGTAAAATAAACTATATATAGGGCAATGTATACTTGCCTATAACCGCTATCTAAGTATATGTCTGACCAACTCCGATGTCTTCGTTACTCCCTCCAATTTCACCTATAATAATAATACTATATTATTAATACTTTTTGACGACTTACCATATATATACTAGATTAATATCTATACCCAATAGTCGTCATGATGTTGGTACAACACCATACCACATATATAGTACCAACTTCCTTATATGAATAATTTATAACTAATACAAAATAATAATTTAATTTTTGGAAAATACTTATAAATATATTTATATTACAAACAAAATTATTTTATTTGTGGAAACTTAATCACAATAGCCTCATGTTGAAACTACATCGTTAATACCATATTTGGCCTACTAATTGAGTCCCGAAATAATAAATAATTAAAATACTAAATTCTAGAAAAATGGTATAAATTAGTTAAAATAATGTTTTTAACATGAAACCTTGCACAACAAATAATTTAGTATGGATATATAAAGTATCAAGGCTTTTGGATACAAAGAACACATGATTTTTGGAGTTACAGTGTTATGGAAAATGTTAAGAATTTTAATAAATACTAAACGAACTCAAAAATCAGCAAAAAGATATGTGTTGGGAAGTACACAATACCCTAGATGCAAAATAGCAAACCTGCTGTGATGAATTCAGCACAAGTTCGGTCGAATTTGGGTGCCTTTCGCGTCTTGTATCGACCAAATTAGGGGTTAAGGCTCCTTGAAAAGGTACTGGGGTGTTAGGGGGGTGTTCTAAAGTTGATATGAAGGTGGTAGGAGGGTTGGAAGAGGTCGAAATTATGAGTTTCTGATATATGAAAAAATATGTGCAAAAATATAGGAAAGGAACTTATGCATTCGGTTTTAATATTTAATATATATAAAATATGCATGAAAAATAGAAGGGGCATATGATATATGAGGGAGAAAAGATTTGAGAGGGTTTAGTTTTGGTTTGCTAGGATTTGGTTGAGATTTTTATGGTTTAAATCAAAGGTGTATCTCAAAGGAATTTAATTGGGTCAAAATTAGGAAAGTGGTTATAGGATTTGATTTGATTTAAATTAAATTTATTTAATGTGGCTGCATATTAATCCACAAAAATTAGTCTAAAATAGGTATAAGAGGTTAGGTCATACTAGAATAGGTCTACGAACCATATTTGGACTAGTTTTGGGTCAAAATTTTTTGTGATCAATTTGAGTCCAATATGTCTATAGTTTCGACTTGTACTGTGCCATTTGAAAAATAAATAGCACATGAGAACTCAATTGAGAGTCACACCATTGGCATGTATGTAGTAGGCTCAAAATAGATCAAAACCATATATTAGGTCGAAAAGTTTTGATCAAATTTGTGCCTCAAATCAGAATTTAAAAATACATCAAAATTACGACAAAGGGTAAAATGGTCATTTTAACCCAAAAGTTGTACAAGAAAAATGTAGTGCAAGAGAACATGTTTGAGTGGGACATGATATACCGAAATGAAGGTGGACTCGTCTAGAACATAAATATGGAACTTGTTTCAAGAAATTGGTCAATGTCGTGTTTAAAAAATTAAAGCTATGGAAAAGCGCCTATATAGCCATAATTAAAAATAAAATATGGTTTAATATATAAAAATTATTTAAAAAATTAAAAAAATTCCAGAAATTAGGGTGCTTACAAATCCTAATTTGACATCATATTCTAAGAGACGGGGTACACTTAGTTTAAACTCTACCAACCTTAGGAATTGTAAGTCATGAAAATCATAATTACAAATTTCTGAGAAGGTTCATATTCTAAGGTGAGGTACAAGAAATTTAGGCGCTTCTAACCGTAGTCATAGAAGCTATGATAGCCTAGGCATTATCGTGATGTTCTTTGTCAATAACTCTAAAAGAAAAATTATTACCAATTCAACATTGCTCCTATATGGGTCATCATCAACAAGATTGTAGGAGAGGTCTTGGTCGAATATAACTGAAACAAGTTGATATAAAGGAATTTTGTTCTTTGCATAACAGAAATGATGAAGAGGTAATATCATAGAATTTATGGAATAAGAAAATTTGTAAACTAAGAGATAGGAATTTATAATAAGTGCATAATTTTTTTCCTATAAAATTTGGGTCGAAGATAAGGCATGATTTGGTAGGTGATATGGAAAATTTAAGTCATAATGACTAGTATATGTGGGGGTGGGTGTTTAGTATTTAATGTTGTGTAGGAGGCATATGAGGGCTTTTTTGGGTGGTATACAAATGTCATCGATGTTGTATGTCTTGATAGGTATTCAATTAGTTTGAAGAAATAGGTTGATATTGCATGGTTAAATCCAATGGAACGAAAAAGGGGTATCTAGTGTTTGTTCTGAGTAAAATGAGTCATAAATGTTGTGTAATTAAAATAGAGCACATGAAGGTGTGTTTGGGTAGGACATGTATGTCATATGGGTAGGGTGGCTCGTCTAGATCATGAGTATAAAATTTGTTGGAAGGAAAATGATTGTATTGTGCTTCAAATATTAAAGTCACTGTAGAGGGCGTCAAATGATACGAATAGAAAATGTGCGTTATGAATCACCGATTTATTACCCTAATTGGACCCAATTTATCTAATCCCTTACTTCCAAGGAAACCCTAAAATTTTGAGAGGGGCATACAATCTATCCATCCCAGCAAGATATAAAAGGAAAAAAGAGAGTTAATTCTCGGAAGAAGTTAAATACCATTAGGTGTAGGAAGACTCAAGTCATAGTGGCTAAGTCGGGGGAATTCGAATAGGAAAGAACTGATACCTACGATCATATGGTTATTAACCACAAGGAGGCGTAACAACCCAAAGGATTTGTTTTTGCTTTTGGCATGACTAGGGACGAAAATAATATTATACCCAATTGCATAAGTAGGACGATTGGTTATAACACAATCATGAGACTATGATTGCAGATTAAGATATGTATTCACAATTGAAGGGATAGCAGTACGGTTGTTGATGAAATACACTTCGGGCTACTAGAACGATCTCGGACTTCGGATGATCAATCAGATTGAAAACGACTATAGAAGCATGAAAATTTTTCAGCAAATGATGCCCCATGTGCCCAAGTCAGTAAAGCTCCATGCGCCCAGTCAGTGGAGCTCTATGCGCCCAAGTCAGTGAAGCTTCATGTGCCCAGTCAGTGGAGCTCCATGCGCCCAGTCAATGAAGCTCCATGCGCCTAGTCAGTAAAGCTTCATGCGCCCATTCAGTAAAGCTTCATGTGCCCAGTCAGTAAAGTTTCATGCGCCAAAGACTAGCTCCACCGAAAGGAGGGCGCATAGCCTGAGACATGGCTATGCGCCCAAGCCTGACTCAGTCAAAGCCATGATCAAAATATGAACCGAAGCACACGGCCACATCAGTCTCCATGAGCAGTCGTACACCGAAGCATGCGGCCACGTCAACGCCACAACCAACCCACGATCTCGCAGCCTGTATGCGCCTACATCCTACGCGCCCAAAGTAAGACTATGCGCCCACATAGGAACCAGCGTGTTTCCTCATGTGGGCGCATAACATCATTCTAGCCCAAGAACGACTATAAAAGGGGGGCCTCATCCCTCTTCAAAACATAGAACGGAGAGCATTTTCAAGAGCCAAATTGCTGTACTTCTTGCCAGTGAGCCGAGAGTTAGCAATTTTCATAGGTTTTTGCCCACTTTTGTAATCGGAGTGTCAACGGAGTAAAGGAGCAACTGTCGCTCGATCTCCATCATCCCATTCCCCAGAATTCTTTTTTGTACTCGGGGATCCTCAGCGCAGGATCTCTCAGGCGTACTCGATTTGTGGTGCCTTGTGCCAATAAAGAAAAGACAACGTTTCTTCTTATTTTTTGTGTGTGTCCACAAAAATGGCGACTCTGCTGGAGACTAACTTTTTTTATGATGAGAAGGTGGTAAAACAATCCGATACCGACAAAGTGGGGAGCACTCAGAAGATGCTGATCGTAAAATTCGATCAGCAAGCGTTCGAAGAGATGCTCTCGAGGGACGGCTCTACTCCCTCAAAATCAGCGAAGTCGAACAAGTCTCGCAAGACTTGGCTTTCGAAGGCTCGCTGCTAGTGTCATAGCAGATATGCAGCTGGAGGACTCTGTCACATGGGCGCATGACTCTGCCAAAGAAGTTTCCCAAATAGAGAAGGCTTACACCGTTCCGGGCTCTACTAGCCTAGTGACTTCTTCCCTGTACAACCAATAATAGGGTGTTCCACACCCGAGACTTGGCAGAGGAAAACACTACGATGCTAAGAAATGGGGCGTGCGATACTCTGGCCAAACTCGGCGAGGCTCACAAACAAAGGAGGCAAAACTGGGAGAAAACAGTGCTGCTCCACCAATCATGCGCCCGAAGCCATGAGCCCAAGGGAGTGTTTGGGCGTATAGCCCCAACCAGAACACTTCTATCTTCAGCAGGCTGAGCATTCAGAGTCATGCGCCCAAGGCTATGTGCCCAGGCTCTCTGGATCCATACTATGTGCCCACATCAAGGAGACTCAAACATGCTGTCAAGAAGCATGCGCCCAAGCCTAGTCTCCAAGGCCTATGCGCCCACAGCAAAGAGACAGGCCCCAATGCATATAGCACGGGGCTGTCTTCAAGGACATCACAGAACTTAGGTGTGGGGGTTGCCCCTGCACATAGACTAAGTCTGGATGCGCCTACTCTCCTTACGAACCCGCATGCAAAGCTCGACGATGCATGCAATATGGGTTGTAAGGCACAACTCCCTTCCGCTGACTTACGCGACATAATAAATCATAAGCGTAAAGCGAGGGAGGACATAAAAATCCATAGTGCACACCCGTGCACTAATATTGTTATCAACTGTTGTTGCTCCAAAGTAACAAGAGTACCTCAGAGAAAGTCCGTGTTTCGACGACTCTGTTTCTCTGACATTGAGAAGCCACTGTGTGTTTCATCCAACACGGCTTCATGGGGTCCTCCTTACGGGAGCCCCAATCAAAGACGGTGGACCACCAACCCAAATTTCTCTCCCAGCTCTGCGAGAAGAAGAAGACGAAGTCTACCAATAGATGGCCAGCAGGCTGTCACATCTGAAGGAGTCTATATGGGCACCCAGTCAAAGATGAGATTCCGTACATAAGACGAAGATTCCCAAGCTGGGGGTAGTATTCCCTCAGGGTCTGAAGCAGATGACCCCCATACTGGGGGTAGCCTTCCAGAGGACGACGATCTCTCCGAGTCCAATGACGACTATCTTCCTCCTCTATCTGAAGACGAAGGACTTGCCCACTCAGAGACAGACAGTATCAGCACCAGTTGTACTGTTTTCTCTGTTCATCCTCGCATGTTAACTACATACATAGCGGACGGAGAAAGACCTGAAGAAGCCAGTAATCAGACCAGCAAACGGCTAGAGGGTCTTAAAATGGCATTCACTAAGATCACCGATATGCTTACCAGTATCATGGCAATTCAAGTTGCTGGGGCTGTTCCTTCACCACAACAAAATGTCTCGGCTTACGCTAGTCCGGCACATAGCAACAACCTTCCTTCCCTACAAAAGGAGTATCATTCCGTTGCACCTCCTCCAAATCTTGCAAATGCTGGGGGTGGTCCTTCGCCAACAACGCCTGACAACCGTTCAGCAGCCGTTTCCCAATACTTGCTCAATCAACAGGATGCAATTGATTCCCTGGTCGCTCGTCTCGACACCATCTCACACAAAGACGAGCTGCAGAAGATGGGGATATCTCAACCTTATTCTTCTGAGTGGGAGAATGCTACTTGCCCTCCTAACTATAAGCCGCTGACGCTGAATTCATTTGACGGGTTGACTTCTCCTCGTCAACACATGACGTACTTCAACACGTAGACTCTACACTTGCCCAGAGACGATCCGTTCTTGTCGAAGCTATTTATTAGCACCTTGTAGGGGGGTAGCCTTCGAATGGTTCTACAGTCTGTCTGACGGATGTATCAATTCATTCAAAGACTTGGAGAGGTTGTTCCTCAACAGGTTTTACGAGAGTGGCATGCATGTCAGTATGTCCACCCTCATCGAGACCAAGCAAAGGAGGACTAAGTCTGTCATCGACTTCATCGAACAATTCAGGCGACTAGCACTGAAGATTCCCTTCGGCATACCAGACTCAGAACTTATGGATACCTGTCGACATAACCTCTTTCCTACGATCAAGTTTTGTCTGGGCATACATAAGTATGATACATGGCCTGCTTTTATTGGGGACGCTGATGGTGCTGAAAATGATGTTCCTAACTTGGAGCTACTGGGGTTGAAAACACCCAAATCCGAAGACAAAGACAGGCATCCTCAAACTATACCTGTCCGTAGGGGTAAAAGGAAAGAAGTCCTGAAGGTCGACACATCCAAGGGAGCTTCCAATCCTCACGGCGCCTCCGACAAGCCTAAGGAGACCTTCTCCTTTGATGAAGATGATATCATTACCATCTTCCACACACTGACGAAGGGTAATAAGCTGACATTGCCTCCACCATGACGTCCTGCAAAGGCAAGCCAGCTCAACGATCCCAAGTACTGTCTCTATTATCAGTACGTGCATCACTCCACCAAGGACTGCATCGTCATGAAGAAAAAGATACAACAGCTTATTGACAGCCAAGTGATCAATCTCGAAGCTGACTATAAGTTTGTATCTTCTAACATGATCTCTCTTCAGTTTGGTGACTTTCCTCCTACAGAAGTCCCGGACGGCGTGGCCCCGATTCCCAAAGCAATAATGGAAGTCGTCAACTTACCGCCAGCTCGCAACTCAACCTTGGTGCCACTCACGACTAAGCGTGGTAAGATCATGTTGGTCCATTCGGACCTTGTGCAAGAAGTGACGCAGGGGGTGGTACTTTCCAAAGCAAAAAGGGGTAAGAAATACAAGTCATGCCATATGGTATCCTCTCCAATCTACGAGGTTCTATCTGGCGAGACACGATCGAAAAAGACTTATCTTCGGACATACGACCCCGTACAAGAAGAAGCAGTACCCTCTCAACCTTCTGCTACCCCCGCAAGCTCAGAAGTCGACCCGTCTAAGCCTTCAACTTCAGACAAAGCCAAGCAAAAAGAGACAAGATTTGACAAGTCTCTAAAGGCGCCAACTCTCGAAGGCATGGATCGGCCCTACAACTTTGACATACTGGCACCGCTGGCCAATACACCTGCCAGGTTATCTCTGTTCGATCTGCTACGACTCTCTAAAGAAACGCGAAAGGCCTTAAGTGAAGCTTTACTACATGCCGATGCTTATCTCGCTGAAGTCAAAGCCCCTGCTGAAGACCCTGTCTCCTGTCCTCACTACCACAGTACTATGGAAGTGGTGCCCAATATCACCTTTTTACAGGAGGACATGCTACTCAAAAATAATCATCATGATAGACCCCTGTACTTTACAGGATATATCGGGGCGATCAAGGTGGATCGCATGCATATCGATCCAGGATCCTCCCTCAGCATCATTCCTAGAAGTTTGCTTCAAATTCTGGGAATCCTTCTGCACAAGCTATCTGCAACCAACACAACCATCATGGCTTTCAATGCTGGTCGAAGCCATCCGCTGGGCAAGATCCGTCTCAAATCCCAGATCGGTGATCTTCGAGCGGAGGTTTCCTGCTATGTGATCGATGCTAACGTATCCTACAACATCTTGTTGTGACATCCATGGATACACGAGAACATGATCGTTCCTTCCACACTTCACCAGTTCTTCAAGTACGTCAATAGCGACGGTGTCGTGAAGACGGAGTTTGCTGATGTCGATACTTTCAAGTACATCGAAGTTTACTATAGGAATTCGGTACTTTACCAATCTCAGCCCCCCAAGGATGACGGCAACGAAGTTGACATTGAAGCTGAAGCAAGTCAATCCTCCAATGATGGTCCCCTGATTATCCGAGTCAAAGGACGTACTACTCCAAAAAGTACTCCGAAGCCTCTCACAATCTGGATAAAAAAGAAGAACCCCGACAAGGTCAAACCATTGACCATCACTCTCAGTAAGATACCCCGGGAGGAACCTACTGATGCTCGTCCTCCCAAACCTGAAGAATTACCCTACGTGGTGAACTCGACCAAGATTGTGGCTCCTCTTCCAGATGATGATCCTCTCAATGAGTATATCAATACTCATAATAATGTACCTTCGGCGGATGATGTTATCCCTGAAGAAAAACTTGCGTATTTCTTTAGTAAAGGTTTATCTTTGAATTACTCCTATGTCTATCAATCTGTAAACCACTACATAGATACGATATACGCTCTAGAGAATGGCATAGGACCACACCTCTGTATGCCGGTCACAATGCCTCACTTGCGGGAAAAAGTCTACCCTGAAGATATCCTCTACTTCATCGTTCCAACCAGAAGGAAGGATAAAGAACTAATCATCTTCGGTCATATAATTGGTGAGAGAAAGTTCATTCCAGACTCTACTTCTCCCAAGCACAGCACAGAAGCTGACTATGACTCTGGGAAAATGCAACTTTTTCGGTATAGTTGGCAGGCTAAGAATATCATCCAGAACATGGGGTATGACATCAAAAGCGACAAAGGGCTAAATTACGGCCGGGGACGATGACTGCCAATACGACATTTTGCTACTCCCGGCAAACCTGAGAACTACTATAAAAGAAGCGGTATTGGTTTGGGCTATGTTACTCCTGCAACAACTCTCTAAAGATCAGATGATGAAGCAGATCGTTGTTCTCATTCTTCTGACTCCTCCCTCTGGGACTCAGACTCCAGCATTGGCGAAATATTCAAGACAACTCTGTCCGTCAACATGGTTTTCGTGGACCAAATTACAGATGATGACCAATCAATCGAGCTTGAATAATAGGCTCAAAAGATAGATACTAGGTGGGACCTGCACTTCGAACAACGTGAACCACCTACCGAAGACGAAGTCATCCAAGTCAATCTAGGAGATGAAGCATCTTTCAAACTAATCTTCATCAATAAAAGTTTATCTGACGAAGAACGCCAAACTCTAATACATCTTATAAAAGAATACATCGATGTCTTCGTATGGAGCTATGAAGACATGCCAGGCTTAGACCCAAAAGTTGCCATGCACCGCCTGAACATTTCGTCTAAAGCTAAGCAAGTGAAGCAGCAACACCGACGATTCCGACAAGACATCATGAAAGCCATCAAGAATAAAGTCAAGAAGCTCATTGCCAGTGGATTCATTCGCGAGGAACAACACCCAAACTAGGTTGCCAACATCGTCTAGTCATGAAAAAGAATGGTAGAGTTCAAGTCTGTATCGACTATCGTGATTTGAACTCTGCATGTCCAAAAGATGAGTTCCCTCTACCGATCACTGATGTAATGATTGACAATACTTGTGGCTTCGAGCGGATGTCCTTCATGGACGGGTTCTCAGGCTATAACCAGATCAAGATGTTCCCCAACGATGAGAAGCACACATCTTTTCGAACACCGTTGGGGGTATACTGCTATACGGTGATGTCCTTCGGATTGAAGAATGCAGGGACGAGATACCAGTGAGCCATGAACACAATTATTTACGATCATTTGCACAAAACTGTGGAGTGCTATGTAGACGATATCGCAGTTAAAAGTCGTCTCAAGGGCAACCACCTCCAAGACTTGAGAATGGTGTTCGAACTAATATGTGCACACCAACTCAAGATGAATCCAACCAAGTCTTTTCTGGAAGTCTCCAGTGACAAGTTTCTTGGTTTCATCATCACTTCAAAGGGTATACATCTGGATCCAGAGAAAGTGAAGGCTATCCTTGACATGCATCCTCCAAGAAACCTCAAAGAGCTACGCGGACTATAAGGAAGGCTAGCCTACATCAGACGATTCATTTCAAACCTCTCTGGAAGGTGTCAACCGTTCACCCAGCTCATGAAGAAAGGCGTATCTTTCGTCTGGACTGAACAATGTCAACGCACATTCGACGACATTAAGGCGTATCTTACAAACCCTCTAGTATTGGTAGATCCAATAATGGGAAAGCCCTTCTTACAATATGTCCGTGCTATGGACCATTCTCTTGGCGCCCTATTAGCTCAGAAGAATGAAGGCGGCCATAAACATGCAATCTACTACCTCAACCGCATAATGGTGGGTGCCGAGCACAGATACACACCTGTAGAGAAGGAATACTTTGCACTAGTATTTGCCATCCAAAAGACACGCCACTACGTGTCTGGGCAGACCATCCACATCATATCTAAAGTCAACCCTCTCAGAATACTCATCACTAAACCGGATTCTCTTAATTCCCGTTTAGCTACATGGACAATGCTGCTGACTCCATATGATATGATCTTCGTCCCTCAGAAGACAGTAAAAGGCTAAGCATTAGCTAATTTCCTAGTAGCTCATCCGGTGCCGGAGTCATCCAAACTCTACGACAAAATCCCCGATGAAGTAGTGGAGTCTAACACTGCAACTAAAGAAATCCCTATTTGGCGAATGTTCTTTGACGATGCATCAAAAACAGGGCCCAAAGGAAACATCGTGGCTGGAGTAGGTGTCGTACTCGTGTCACCTGATCATCTGGTTATACACCGTACATATTCTCTTGTGGAACCATGCACCAATAATGTGGCCGAATATAATGCTTTATTAATCGGCCTACAACTGGCGAAGCAACTGGGAGTTTGACCATCTGGAAGCTTACGACGATTCTAAGCTAATAGTTAGTCAGGTCCGAGGGGATTATGAAGTTCGTCATGAAGATCTCATCCCCTACCACAGAGAAACAATCGAGCTGGCGTCTACTTTTGCTGGATTCTTCATCGAGCACGTGCCTCGACTACAGAATATAGAAGCAGATTCTCTAGCAGGTCTCGCTGCTTCCTTGACCGTTCCAACCAATACTCAGCAGTCGATCACAGTGTCTGGTCGAGAACTATTCTGTGTGAAAGATGCCTTATATACTCATCACAGCTACGCAGCAGGAACAAACGTCGATGTTAAAGACTGGAGATTTCTTTTCATAGACTACGCTGTCTATGGAATTCTCCCCGAGGACCCGAAGGAAGCAGTATCCATCCAAAGGCGATCCCTCAGATTTTACTACGATACAACTACCAAGACGTTGTATCGACGCTCTTACGATAGGATACTGTTATGATGCTTATCAGACAGAGAAGCCAAATATGCACTCCGGGAGGCGCACGATAGAGTTTGTGTTGTACATCAACCAGGCCCCAAATTACAAGATCGCCTCAAAAGAATGGATTATTACTGGCCCACAATGATAGCAGATGCTGTTGAATATGCAAAGAAGTGTAGAGCTTGTCAGTTCCACGCCGATTTCATTCATCAACCTTCGAAGTTTCTACATCCGACGGCAGCATCTTGGACGTTTGAAGCCTGGGTCATGGACGTCATAGGACCAATTAGGCCGCCATCCTCCAAAGGACATCGGTTCATCCTAGCCATAACCGATTACTTCTCCAAATGGGCGAAAGCTATACCGTTCACCGAAGTGAAGGCATCGAACGTGATTAGTTTCATTAAACATCACATCATCTACCGCTTCGGCTACCTCGCAGGATCATCCATGATAATGGTCCACAGTTCGCAAGCCATGCGTTCTATCGATTCTGCGATAAGAATCGAATCCAGAACATAGCCTCTACTGTCTACAATCCAGCACCTAACGGGCTAGCAGAAGCCTTCAACAAAACCATCATTAAACTTCTCAAGAAGTTCGTGTCTTCAAACAAGCGCGATTGGAATGAGAAGCTCGGTGAATGTCTATGGGCCTATCGTACAACGGTCCGGACTCCAACAGGCAGTACGCCATTCTCTCTGGTTTATGGGAGCGAAGCAGTCCTTCTCCTAGAAATCTAGATTCCTTCTCTTCGAGTAGCCCTAGCCAGCGAGCTGACTACTAAAGAAAGCTATCGTCTACGACTCCAAGAGCTCGAAGCGCTAAATGAAAAATGCTTGTTAGCTCAACAGCGCGTTGGGCTATACCAAGCACGCCTTTCCAGAGCTTTCAACAAAAAGGTGAAGGAAAGAATCTTCCAAGTCGGCGATCTGGTCTTAGCAGTGAGAAGACCAATGTTCATGACGCACAAAACAAAAGGAAAATTCTAGCCTAAATGGGAAGGTCCTTTCGTCATAGAATTAGTGTATTCTAATGGTGCGTACCGACTAACCAAGCCTGATGGTGACTTGCTTATGATGCCTATCAATGGCAAGTTCCTGAAGAAATACTATGTGTAACCTCTTTCACATATGTTCAGTCATGTAAATGTACAGTACGATATTTATATGATTCAAAAAAAAACTATCCAACTATTATTCGTATTTCAAGATCTTGAATACGCCCTGGATAATAGGTCCTTTAAATATTTCCCCAGTGGAATCATTCCCGTTTTTGACTCCGTCCAAACTCGGTTTGACGAAAACAAGTCACGTCCATATTACCTCTGAATTATTTTCCAATAATTATTTCTCCAGTGAAATGATTATGTTTTGCTACGTCCACATAACCTCTGAGCAAAGCATTCATCAAGGATAATCACGTCCCTATTATCCACTTCTCCCTAATGTTATACATCTTTCCACGTCTATATTATCTCTGGTCAGATATAGAAAATCCTCTGCTATTACGTCCATATTACCTCTACTAGCAGCTTCGTTCAACTTATTATCTATATTCGAATCATTTGAACATAAAATGGATAATAGGTCCACATCAAAAATTCTCCAGTAGAATATCCACCAGAAACATCCTTGCTACGTCCACATTACCTCTAGCATCGATATTTCACAAAACCACATTCATTTTCGAAAAGATTCTTTATTTTGTACTTAAACGTCTATCAAAAGATGAAAAAGGGGGTACAAGAGTCGTGACGGCCAAAAGGAGGGGGGAGTTACAAAATCAGTATGGTGTTCTTTACACAAATGCTGTATTAAGCTCTCTAATACAATAACCACAGATATCACAAGCAAAGAGTGGAGCGAATGTATTCTGTTTATTCAAAATAAGTTAAATTTACAGGACTACATCTCATGAGCAAAAAAAAAGTTCTTCATCTCTTCATCTGGATGAGAAGTAAAGGATTGCATTGATGGCTTAAGGAAGCGAAACATAAACTATAGCTAAAGACAGACAGAAATACCGAGACAAAATGCAGACATTTATGGGAACCCACAAATCCTAGTTGTGGCGAGGCATATACCCTTCCCTCAACCATTTCATATATGAAGGATCTATTTGATCAAGGTCCTCGGCCGGAGCAGGAAGGTCAGGACTCCCAGTGCTACTACCCTCGGACTTGTGCTCCTCCTTTACAGCAGCTTCAATCTTGGGAGTAATTCCCTCCCCGATGGGTGCCAACCCTGCTTTTTCCTCAATTTTTGGTATCATCCCATCCTTAACAAACGATGACTCTTGTTTGATGGAAGGAGACGACATCTCCTCCTTTACGACGGTCTCAGCCTTTGGCATGGATGCTGCAAGAGTCAAAGGACAGAAAGAAAGTCAGACTCAGAAAACTGTAAAAAAAACTAAGTGCTGAAGACTCCTATGCGCCCAAAGGGCTACACGCCCAAAGGGCTACACGCCCAAAGGGCTACGCGCCCAAAGGGCTATGCGCCCAAAGGGATATGCACACAAAATAAAACATGCGGGCGCATAACACACGAACAGTGCGTGGGCGCATAACATGCCACTGCTTAGAGGGCGCATAACATGGAAACACGTGGGCATATAACACACCACAGTGTTGGCGCATGACTTCTGTGAGCGTATAATGATGCTCACAGAAGTATGTTGCCTTAGGCGCAAGCGCCCGGGCAGAAGAAAAGTCCGAGCATCGTAAATTAACGCTCGAGACTTTGTTTTTTGAAGCATGTCCACCCAGAATCGGGTCTTAGACTGTCGAGGACGTTGTCGCGGGAGGAGAGCCACTCGGTGCAGCCCCCTTTACTTTTGCGGATCTCTTGGCGACCTTGGAAGACATGGTTCTCAAAGAAAGAAGACGAAGAGTTTTCTGAAAAATTCAAAGAGAAGGGAATAATGAACTTTCTCTCTCCTTCAAGACCTATTTATAGGCACGGGCCACTTCCTATGCGCCCACTTGCTGTATGTGTCCATTACGTTGTATGCGCCCACAATGGCCTATGCGCCATCGTGAAGAATCAGCTTCCTGTACACTATGCGACTGTCACTTGCTGACGTGGATGACGCATGAAGGATGGACTGCTTCAAATTTTGCTCCGATGAATCTGTCAGTTCGGATTTTGAGAAAGATCTTAACAGTCATATCTCTCTGACAGACTGGCCAAATACTATGCGCCTAGGGAAGAGAGTCGTGCTATGCGCCCATTGCATCACGAAAAGACGATCCATGCTTCTTTCAAAGTATTTCGAACTTGGTCAAGTATCGAAAACTTTGAAGGGGGTCTTGTAGAAGCATGAAATATTTTTAGCAAATGAAGTCCCATGCACCTAAGTCAGTGGAGCTCCATGCGCCCAGTCAGTGGAGCTCCATGTGCCCAAGTCAGTGAAGCTCCATGCGCCCAGTCAGTGGAGCTCCATGCGCCCAGTCAATGAAGCTACATGCGCCCAGTCAGTAAAGCTTCATACGTCGAGTCAATAAAGCTTCATGCGCCCAGCCAGTAAAGTTTTATGCACCCAAGACTGGCTCTATCGAAAGGAGGAAGCATAGCCTGAGACATGGCTATGCGCCCAAGCCTGACTCAGTCAAAGCCATGATCAAAACGTACACCGAAGCACACAGCCACGTCAGTCTCCACGAGCAGTCGTGCACTGAAGCATGCGGCCATGTCAACGCTATGACCAACCCACGATCTCGCAGCCTGTATGCGCCTACATTCTATGCACCCAAAGCAGGACTATGCGCCCACATAGGAACCAGCGTGTTTCCTCATGTGGGCGCATAACATCATTCCAGCCCAAGAACGACTATAAAAGTGGGGCCTCATCCCTCTTCAAAACACAGAACGGAGAGCATTTTCAAGAGCCAAATTGCTGCACTTCTTGCCAGTGAGACGAGAGTTAGCTATTTTCTTAGGTTTTCTCCCACTTTTGTAATCGGAGTGTCAACGGAGTAAAGGAGCAACTGTCGCTCGATCTCTATCGTCCCATTCCCCGGAATTCTTTTTTGTAATAGGGGATCCTCAGTACAGGATCTCTCAGGCGTACTCGATTTGTGGTGCCTTGCGCCAATAAAGAAAAGACAGCGTTTCTTCTTCTTTTTTGTGTGTGTCCACAATGACGAACTCATACTTGTATTAGAATATAGGCTTATATATCTTCTTAAGACAACCTTTGTTTCTTACGAGTGCGACTAGCTAATCTTATTACAAGTCCTTTGGGATTCTTACCTACCCGTATCGATGAAGGGTTTAACATATCTATGGCTAACTAATATACTTAAGCTAAGATTTTCTAATTCTACTCTCAAGTCCTTAGTTAGGTCTATCCATGGAAAATAGAAACATCACAATCAGTCCCTAATCAATCCTCAAATTCTATACCATACTCCCATAAATTATATAGCAATCTCCTTAACATTGCTGTTAACAATCTACCCTTACTAACCATAGGAAGCTATACCATACTTATAAGTACACCTAACCCTTCTCCGCCTATCTGCTAAGTAAAGGTGGAGGTGAATGCTAGGCTGTGCTTATATATAATATCTTGGCAAACAACTTATCTATTGATCAATCTTCTAGTCATGGTTGTTAGTAGGTCATTTCAAGGCTATTTTCACTATATATAGATGTCTGTCTAGTCTAACATGGTTATATCTGATATACACCAAATATCCTTAGATTGACACTATGGTACAACCTATCATTAGGTATTATTTTGATATATTCCTTTGATCGAAAATCTCCCTAGTGAAGATCGTTTAGGCCACCGTCCAATGTAACTTCATTTCCTAACATATGCTTACTATCACGATTCCTATATCGTTCAAGTAAAAATTTCCTTATCCTTAATGCAACCATGAAATTTCTAAAAATATTTATATCTATCTTAAGTATATTGCCTATGGACTCATCCCATTCATAACATGATAACTAAACTTTGTTATACCTTAACCCATCTCTATCTAACATAGGCACTCTAATCTATCTATATCTAATATAGGTAAATAGTGGAATGGTTGCAGTCCATTGCTCCTAGAGCATCTCGTTATGATTAAGTTGCCTATATAAATTCTAGATTGCCAATCCGATCTACTCGGTTTATCTAATAGGGCGTCTATACCAAACATTATTTTTTATAAACAATAAAATCTCATTTTAACTGCCCTATCTACTATATGTTATCCTATGATAAAATATAATGTAAAGGATTTGTCAAGCACGAGTATTTGTCCTTTCGAAATAGGAAAAGACGAGAGTCTAAGATAAGAAGGTCAAGAAAGATGATCGACTTCAATTATGAGTTTCAAAGGCGATAAATAAATTAAAAGAACTTTCAAAACAATTATGGATTAAGATCCTAACATATTATCATATTGCAAGCTCGCTCGGTATAATAATGTAACCCATATAATATGCTCTTGACTTGTATGGGCCACCACAAAAATATATAACATCTCAGTCCCAAAATGCATAGGACTATGATACGTAAACATGCCAGCTATGTATCTAGTAGACTCCGGTCTAGCTAGAATACATATAAGTTGTCTTGTTCCTAAATCTATCTATCAAATCACCTATCATATATATCAATCCACAAAACGAATAAATATCAAGAATAAACAATATGTGTCAACGTCTACAATCCATTAACATATATGTTTGAATACCAAAAGAATAACATATGTCTATAAAACTAGGCTATTAAGCAGAATGCAGGTGATAAATATAAATATGAAATCACGAAAAGTACATGAATCGAAAATAACAACACCATCACGATTAGTGAACTAACTCTACCCAATCAACTACCTAGAGAGATCACCAGGTCCTCTGAGAGACGTAATAAGATACAGAAAATATTCCATATAAACTGAATATAAACATGTTGTATAATCATAGATAAAAATAAATAACCCGGATCACAACATAGTCCAGTATCCCATCATCGAAGCAGTGAACCATCCATACAACCAAGCAAGGACAAGGGATGGCACAGTATTCTGCGACGAGATACTGTACTATGCCATGATCAGGTATAAATAGAGGAACATTAACAAGGTCACCGAACCATTCTAAGTGAATATGCAATTTAAGAATAGTGCACGTCCGTATGACTACCAAGTCAAGTCGAAGAAATAAAGTACCTCAATCGCGGAGTCTAAGTTTATATACCATTCCTCAGTCGCGAGTCTATAGCATAAAGTCTATATACCATTCCTCAGTCTCGAGTCTATAGCATATAGTCGATCTACAATTCTTTAGTAGCGAAAGAGTCTACGGTAGATAGGGAGGTAGTCAACGTCCAATCATGTTCTCCCTATCCAACGTCCTATCAATGTCGTATCCATGACATAAAACTTCTAATAAATGCTAAGTCTTCTCGCATGCAATTATAACCTAACGTACGTCCTATACGTATCGGAGGTCAACCGACTATGCAAGTCCGAGACCTATATGAGACTCACAACTCGTGGAACACATATGTCATGGCCAAAGGAGACATACCAATATCTTACTATAATAAGGTAGTCTACTAAAACTAGGTCAACATGCATAAACTAAAGAAAAGCAATGGAAACGACTAACACAGTCTCTTCACCCAAGTATGACTTGGTAGCACCATTTAATCTAAAATAAATAAACAAATAAATAAATAACAAAAGTAAAAATGCTGAAGTGACAGTAAATAAATAGAATATATTGGCAAGATATATTTTTTTGGAGGTTGTGCGATGATTTGACGACGTCTAGCATGCAAACTCATCATGCTAAAGGAAGCTGCAAAGGTGGAGCTTCTGCAAACTTCTCTAGGTGCTAAAATAGACATCATCAACATTTTTGGAATACGAAAAATAGCTAGAATCGACTACCCATAAGTCCAATTCTGGACACAGGGATAAAATGATAATTTTAAATCAAGATGTCCGTCGTTGGACCCACTTTACACCAAAAAATATGCCAAATCCTATGGTCTATAAAGCCAACAAACTATATATATATACAAGACCATTTTTTGATACAAACTCAATAGAATATCCAAATTTGGATTCAGATAAGCCGTGCACAAAATTGCCTATTGAATGGGATCGTAGGTCCCGCAAAACGACGATCTGGTCAACTGTCTCAGAATTGGACCAAACTTGGCCCATATGACAAAAATTGCTATGTTTCCAATGGCGCAAGTTTCATCGTGAGTTGAAGAGCGTACATAAAGTAATCAATAGTTTTGCAAAATCATTGGTACAGTAGTTTTCGACGGATACGCCTCGAATTTGTCGCACACACGCGACCAATTTGAGTTATGTCAAACCTTACACGTGCATGAAGTCCATACGCACCTTTCGATGCAACTGATTGTTGGAGTGGGTGGGGTTCCCAACCTATGTGGAGAATACCTCAGAGAGCGACGAGCGCCATCTGTGTGTCGAAGAAGCTCGGGGAGTGCATGGATCCTATTTTGGAACATATATGGTAAGGAAATATATGATTGGATTTCATATTTACTTTGATCATATATTTATGATTGGACCCTTCATATAGTAGCTTTCCATATTATTGGGTTTCCAATTATGGCAAGCCAATTATGATTGGATTTCTATTAAATATATGATTGATGCATATTGGAAGTTTCCATATATATTGGCCTTCCATGTATGGATTACCAAGGGCTTATAAAAGGGTGATGCATGCTAGTTGTAAAATCATTTCAAAACAAGAGTGCTTTATAATCTTTGAGAGAGAGAGAGAGAGAGAGAGGATTAAGGACTATTGTGAAGGAGAGATTGCTTCGAATAATTTTTTGGCATCTCTTGTTCTTCGGAGTCCGCAATCAAAAATTTTCTTCTTTCAAGTGAGTTGTGGTGATCCGTGTTGGATCGAAAGGAGCTTGTAGAGGGTGTATTCTCTTTATTCCATTAGTGGAGGTTCTTCAGCGTTGGACTCCGATCGTCCCGTGGTTTTTCCTGCAAGGGTTTTCTACGTCCAAAATCTTTGTATCTGCGATTGTGTTTGGCATTTTTGGTTTGTGTGCTTTTGCTCGGTTCTCTCGTAGGACTTTCTAGTTTGGGGGAATGGTTTTTGTGCTTCGTTCCCAAAGAGTGGTATCAGAGCTTTGGGTTCAAAGAAGTGTCAGGAGTTGACAGTCAAACCAGGAAGCAGATATAGACGCGAACCCGGTATACATGGTGAACCTGAACGGTACTAACTACCATTATTGGCAGAGCAAGATGAAGGATTTGCTGTTCGTCAAGAAGCTATATCTTTCAGTATTTGCATCCGAGAAGCCTAGTGACAAATCCGACTGGAACTTCTAGCATATACAGGTGTGTGGGTACATGCGGCAGTTCGTTGACGAGAACGTGTACAACCACGTTGCCAATATTGAGCATGGGAAGACATTGTGGGAGAAGCTAGAATCTTTGTACATGAAAAAGACCAGGGTAAACAAGCTGTTCCTGATCCGGATGATGATGGGTCTACGGTACAAAGATGGTGCATCCATTACGGATCACTTGAGTGAGTTCCAGGGCATGGTGGACCAGCTATCCTCGATGAGAGTCAAGTTCAATGACGAGGTTCAAGGACTTTGGTTGCTATGTACATTGCCAGACTCGTGGGAGACCGTACGAGTATCTATGATCGCTTCTGCTCCAGAAGGCGTGGTCAGTCTGGAGTTTGCCAAGAGTGGAGTACTGAATGAAGAGATGCGAAGACGTTCTCAGGGCAGTTCATCCACATCCCACCACTCAGAGGCATTGGTTTCAGAGAGCCGCAGAAGGGGCAAAAGTAGGGGTCCAGGTGGTGGCAGAGACAAGAGCAGGGGGAAGTCCAAGGGTCGGTACAAGGACTCGGAGTGTTACCACTGTGGCAAGAAGGGCCACATCAAGCGAAACTATTTTGTTTGGAAGAGAGAGAAGAAGGGCGACAAGGGGAAGCAAGATGAGAATACTACAGCGGCGGCCTCGATACATGGAGGTGATGTGGTCGTCGTAGGTGATGAGGTTATCATAAACCTCGCCTGCGATGATAATTCTTGGCTGGTGGACTCAGGGGCTTCAGCGCATGTATCTCACAACAGGGCACTATTTTCTACTTACACGACAGGCGACTGTGGAGTGTTGAAGATGGGCAATGGAGATGTGTCGAAGGCGGTTGCCGTTGGAGATGTGCATTTAAGAACAAAGACAGATGCAGTTCTTGTTCTCAAAGATGTTCGTCATGTCCCTGATATCTGTTTCAACCTGGTATCGGTTGGAAGGTTAGATGACGAGGGATTCTTCAGTCTCTTCGGTAATAGTCAGTAGAAGCTTTCCAGAGGTTCGATGGTGATTTCCAGAGGAAGCAAGAAGTCCGGTCTCTACTATATGGAGGGGAGCGCACAGGTGGCATAGAAGGTGAACGCAGTCAGTGATGCGTCTACCAAGTTGTGGCACAGGCGGCTCGGCCATATCAGCGAGAAGGGAATGAGCTACTTGGTGAACA
Source organism: Iris pallida (assembly GCA_029216955.1). Lineage (NCBI taxonomy): Eukaryota > Viridiplantae > Streptophyta > Magnoliopsida > Asparagales > Iridaceae > Iris > Iris pallida. Next base: position 2,977,308 of record JANAVB010034018.1, on the reverse strand, counting down.
GGAAGGTGATTTCAGGACTCAAGTCTACAAAGTTGGAGAAGTGCACGTACTGCTTAGCTGGGAAGCAAAATAGGGTATCTTTCCAAAGTCACCCAAGTTCAAGAAAGCCGGCGTTGCTCGAGTTGATTCACTCGGATGTCTGTAGTACTATAAAGGTAAAATCTATTGGTGGTGCTTCTTACTTTATAACTTTTATTGATGACTGTTCCAGGAAGGTTTGGGTCTATGTCTTAAAGACCAAGGATCAGATGCTGCCTACTTTCAAAGAGTTTTAGGCCTCTGTTGAAAGAAAGACGGGCAAGAAGTTATTGTGTGTTCGGTCCGACAACGGTGGCGAATACATCGGTCCCTTTGATGTTTATTGCAGAAAGCAAGGGATACGACACCAGAAGACTTAGCCCAAGACACCTCAGCTCAATGGTATAGCAGAGCGCTTGAACAGGACGCTGATGGAGAGGGTACAGTGTTTGCTGTCAGAAGCAAACTTGCCGGACAGTTATTGGGGTGAGGCTCTTCTCATAGCTGCTTATGTTATTAATTTGTCTCCTAGTGCTCCTTTGCAGGGTGATGTGTCTGACAAAGTATGTTACGATAAAGAGCCGTCATACAATCACCTGCGAGTGTTTGGCTGTAAGGCCTTCGTGCATGTACCGAAGGATGAGAGGTCCAAACTTGAGCCGAAGACAAGGCGATGCATCTTTGTCGGCTATGGTCGGGATAAGTTTGGCTATAGACTCTATGACCCGGTAGGAAGAAAGCTCTACAGAAGCAGGGACGTGGTATTCGTCGAGAATCAGATCATGACCAACACTCAGGATTTTGAGATGCCTTCTGAGGCTGAGGAATTGCCTGAGTTAGAGTCATTTTGCTTCGAGCAATTTCTAAAAGACATTACAGTGGATCCAATTATGGGAGAGCCAGCACATGGAGTTGCTTCCAACCTTTATTATCAGCCTGCTGATGGTGGTCAGGGTGTCCCTCAGGAGGATGAGCATGCCGGGAAGACGGTTCTTGAGGAGGAGGAGGCTGTTGGTATACAGCCAGCACTAGTGGCTCCATTGAGAAGGAGGGAGAGAGATCATCGACCATCTACGAGATACTCACCGGGTGAGTATGTGCTACTTACTAACGGGAGAGAGTCCGAAAGTTTTGCAGAGGCTATAGAAGACGAACACATGCAGGAGTGGATGGAGACTATGCAGAAGGAGATGACTTTCTTACACGCCAATTCCACTTATGAGTTGGTGCGGTTGCTAAAGGGCAAGAAGGCTTTGAAGAATCGATAGATATTTAGAGTGAAGCAGACAGATGATGCTACTCGCCCTCGATACAAAGCGAGGCTGGTAGTTAAAGGCTATGGTCAGCGGAAAGGCGTAGATTATGATGAGATCTTTTTGCCTGTCGTCAAGCATTCGTCTATTCGGGTGGTGCTAGCATTGGCAGCCAGTCTCGACTTAGAGGTCGAGCAGATGGACGTGAAGACGGTATTCCTCTACGGTGACCTTGAGGAAGAGTTATAAATGGAGCAGCCAGGGGGATTCTGTGAGAAGGGCAAGTCACATTTGGTCTGCCGGTTGAGGAAGAGCTTTTATGGTCTGAAGCAGGCTCCGAGGCAGTGGTACAAGAAGTTCAAGTCATTTATGGAGGAGAATGGTTATGCACGGACGACGTCGGACCATTACATATTTGTGAGGTACTTTGACGAGGATGATTTCATCATTTTATTGCTCTATGTAGATGATATGCTATTAGTGGGTCGGAATACCACTAGGATAGCGGAGTTGAAGCACCAACTGGGCGTGGCCTTCTCTATGAAGGATTTGGGTGCAGCAAAGACTATTCTTGGGATGGAGATTAGCCGAGAGAGAGAGTCCAAGCTTCTACACTTGTCCCAAAAGAAGTACATTTATCGGGTACTTCAGCGTTTCGGGATGGACGGGTCGAAGAAAGTGAGTTGCCCCTTGCGGCTTACTTTAAGTTCACTGAGGAGCAGTGTCTATCTATCGAGGACGAAAAAGAAGATATGGAGCGGGTTCCATATGCTTCAGCTGTAGGGAGCCTTATGTATGCTATGGTGTGTACGAGGCCAGACATCGCTCATGCAGTTGGCACAGTTAGCAGGTACCTTTCAAATCCTGGAAGGGTACATTAGAGTGCGGTCAAGTGGATTCTACGATACCTTCAGGGTACTACTGATTGAAGACTTTTCTTTGGTGGTGACGAGCCAAAGCTGGTTGGGTATACCGACGCTGATATGGCTGGAGATGTAGACACGAGGCGATCGACTTCGGGCTATGTGATGATGTTTGCTGGAGGAGCGGTATCGTGGCAGTCGCGGTTGCAGAAGTGTGTTGCCTTGTCGACGACAGAGGCAGACTACATTACGACGACGGAGGCTTGTAAGGAGCTGCTGTGGATGAAGAAGCTGTTGCAGGAAATGTGGCTGAAGCAAGAGCAGTATACTTTGCTTTGCGACAGTCGGAGTGTTATTCACCTTGTGAAGAACCATACATTTCATAGTCGGTCCAAGCACATTGAGACTCGGTATCATTAGATACGAGATATAGTTGAGAAGAAGGACGCGATGCTTGAGAAGGTTCATACTGATGACAATGGAGCGGACATGCTCATGAAGGTTCTACCAAGGGGGAAGTTTGAGTACTGCAGGCGGATCGTCGGGATGGCGAGTTCCTCTGCCTAGTTGTGATGGGGGAGATTTGTTGGAGTGGGTGGGCTTCCCAACCTATATGGAGAATACCCCGAAGAGCGACGAGCGCCATCTGTGTGTCGGAGAAGCTCGGGGAGTGCATGGATTCTATTTTGGAACATATATGGTAAGGAAATATATGATTGAATTTCCATATTTACTTTGATCATATATTTATGATTGGACCCTTTATATAGTAGCTTTTCATATTATTGGGTTTCCAATTATGGCAAGCCAATTATAATTGGATTTCCATTAAATATATAATTGATGCATATTGGAAGTTTCCATATATATTGGCCTTCCATGTATGGATTACCAAGGGCTTATAAAAGGGTGATGCATGCTAGTTGTAAAATCATCTCAAAACAAGAGTGCTTTACAATCTTTGAGAGAGAGAGAGAGAGGATTAAGGACTATTGTGAAGGAGAGATTGCTTCGAACAATTTTTCGGCATCTCTTGTTCTTCTGAGTCCGCAATCAAAAAATTTCTTCTTTCAAGTGAGTTGTGGTGATCCGTGTTGGATCGGGAGAAGCTTGTAGAGGATGCATTCTCTTTATTCCATTAGTGGAGGTTCTTCAGGGTTGGACTCCGATCGTCCCGTGGTTTTTCCTATAAGGGTTTTTTACGTCAAAAATCTTTGTGTCTGCGATTGTGTTTGGCATTTTTGGTTTGTATGCTTTTGCTCGGTTCTCTCGCAGGACTTTCTGGTTTGGGGGAACGGTTTTCGCGCTTCGTTCCCAACACTGATTTATGACCAAGTCGTCTGGTTTGACAGGACAGACCCCTTATCATAGTAATGTTTTAAAAACTTTTTTTTTCAAAATTCAAACTAATTTATCCTAATATTTGATAGTTGAAAAATTAAACCTAAAAAGATCGTTTCCATATAGTATATGTTGTCTACAACTATGTTCAAGTAGAATTTAAATTTTTTTCATATCCGGTCCGCAAATCAGCTTCCAAGTTAGGGTTTTGGGCCAGTCTTCTGCGCAGAAAATTAAGTTTTTCTCGATGTTGGAACTCGATTTACGACGCATACACTATGAATTAGTTAAATCTACTTAATGGGTTTTAAAGAGGGTTAAGTTGTGTTCGTACTTGAACAATCCGTTCGTAAAACGATGGAACAATATGGAATAATTTCTGCCACAAATATGCTATAGTTGCTACCGTTACTGTGAAGTCACTACAACAGATATGGGATAAGATAGCGTGCTCAGAACGCTGTAGAATGCCTATTTTAGCGTATTCTTTCCGCTATAAATGCCCCCGCTATAATTGCCCCATATACAATAACGCTATAAAGTTATAGCGTTCATGAACGCTATTGATGGATTATAGCGTTCTATGGCGCTATAGACAGGTTATAGCATTTAAGAATGCTACACCAGAGTTATAGCATTTAAGAACGCTATAGGAAAGTTATAGCATTCATGAACGCTATTGAGTTACTATAGCGTCCATGAACGCTATATACTTGTTATAGCAGTGACAAATGCTATAGAGTTTACATAGCATTTACGAAAGCTATAGTTTCGTAATAACGTTTGTTAACGCTATAAATTATTTATGGCGTTCGTGAACGCTATTGGTATTTAATTGCTTTCCTGTATGTTATTGTTTGTTAATAGCTTTTCGATGCAAATTGGTTTTTTATAGCGTTTCTTTTGCACTATTATATGTGCACCAATAGTATGTCAGAATGCTATTGCAGAATGCATTAGTGTAAAGAAACAATTTACATCAGAATAGTATTGCACCACATCAAGATAGCATTGCAGATATACAGAATGCTACAGATATCTATTGCATATATACATAGAATGTGGGTATTCAAAAATTTAAATGCTTCTCGACGAATCAATCACAGAATGAATTCCGAACATAAGTAAATTCTTTAATTTTACTGTCAAGAACATTCAAAATCCTTCATACTTTCTCCAAAATTAAACATTAACAGCGTAGTCAGCGTTTAATTGTTTCCATACATATATCCAAAATATTGCATATCCAAAATTTAGCTCGAACCCTTCAAGCTTATCCACAACCAAAGCTCCTCAGAAATCCTCTTACTTTCATCCAACCTACACAAATATAGGGGGAAACATTAGTGTTCCTGGTTAATAAACAAGAAGTTGAATTTATGAGTTAGCTATCAATAGAAAATTGCCTAAAATTCTATGAGTTATAATCAACCAAACAAATGGAATCCATTGTCAGTTGAATTTATTAGTGATCCATTCATATCCATACATACTTAGCAAGTCCACAACTTGTGTCAATGGAGGGCATTGACTCTAATGTCTGAACTTTGATTACAATTTTTGTAAGTAATATTCTTTATATTCTTTTCCTTCCTATACTAATAAGGTAACAGACTTTAGTGGTAGTTGAAAAAAAGTTATATTATTAAGTTTGTTGCTTCCAGTGCTACAAATCATATGAAAACTTCCCTGAAACATAGCAAAATATGTAGACATAATATTGAATATAAACTTTCATCTTACTGTAATATTCAGTACTTATATCATTCCTGGACTAAGAGAGGTATCACTAAAGACGTACCTAGTCTTCAAACGACATAATGTGGTCTGTTGGCCAAGCCGTGGTACTTCTAATGATTTCCTCTACTAAGTCGTTACCAAAACACGGCCTAAACAACAGAGCTTTGGGTTGTATCACTATATCTACCCAAACACGGGATGCACCTTATCTAAGAGGATAACCGTGAACCGGCACTTCGGATCATCGGTGATCTATCGTCCAATTGCAACAACTTCGTTCTTATTTTTCGTCCAATCGAGTAACTTACATTTTTGGTCCTTTGACAGACGATGATGTGACTACAACAAAGATTGAAGCACAGAAATATTAATATATCATTCGAGTTACAATACTTCTATTTGTTATTAGAGATATATTACCTGTGGAGTAGATGGAGATTTTGAAATGACCTTTACTTCAAAATCATTCTCGTCGCCACTGTTGTTCTCCTTCTCTTTAGTGTTCTTATCATCACTGCTATCATTGTTCTCCTCCTCCTTTTCAGTGTTCTCGTCGTTCTTCTCATTGGTCATCTTATTTTGATCCTAAATAGGAAAACAGTTACATATAATTAACCAAAAATAAAAATATAGTGTACCAAGTGGTCATTCTTGACGACTTACCTGACTTTTTATTAATGTACCAAGTAGTTGAGTTTGTTGTTCAATTAACTTTGATATGGAGTTGATTTGCTCTTGCATTGACTCAACTTTGCTTTAGGAATTTATCTCCTCTACACTCACCTCAACATCATCATCTTTTTGTTGATCACATTCCTAAACAAGGCAAGCGTCATAGGTAATGTATAAAAAAAATATCAAAGTGAAATAAAACAAGAGTCAATCTAGAATTCCTCCACACTTACCTTATTTTTTTATCAAAGTCTCTATCAACTTTGCTTGTTTTTTAACTAATTTTGACATTGAGTCAATTTCGTCCTGCATTGATTCAATTTTGTTTTTTAGTCGAACTACTTTTTGAGAATGCTTCTCTTGAGCAACTAATTTAGATTTAGTTGCTCCGTCTCCGGCTCCTCTAATCCTACCCCATTTTTCAAATTATCGTACTACTTGTAAAAGTGCATCACCTTCATCTAATTATTGGGATCCCTCTGAAGGTGGTGCAAGAAGCATTTTCTTGGCCTATTGCTGAAATTACGATGAAGAAAACTGGAATTAGTCTCCGTTGGACAACGCTTGACTGTCAATACAAGAAAAAAAGCATACTATCCATAAGAAGGTAATTGTGTTATACATACAATGAGCTCGTTGTCCTTTGAGTGCTTAGCTTCACCTTCCCCAGTAGTATATCCCCGGATCCAAGCACGAAGCCTAACCTTATCTTTAGGACATGGTCCCTCCCTTCTCTGCGTTGTATTAGGTAAATTGGCATTGATAAGTAGAGAGATATAAATACGAATGAAAAATATATTTTATATTTACCAATATTTCATCGGTAATGCGAGCAAAGCCTTTTCTATTTCCAAGATACGACATTATTTGTTTTTCTCTCATTTGTTTAAACTTTGTAGACCTCGCCTACGTACAATCACAAGCATATTATTAGATAATACCTTAAATGTTAGACATTGAAGCTTCAAAAAATATTTATTCAACACACCTTAAATTGTTTTGATGATCTTTTCTTAACGAATAGTTCCCACTCTACCGGGTCTACGTCATTCGGCTTTTTCTTCAAATATTTTCCCAATTTTGATTTGTTGGTCCTAGCAAGTCTTCCCATTTGTTAGAGGACATACATTTTTGCCTCCTCATCGTGCTCCTTGAATGTAAATTTTTGCTACAAGTGTAAAATAGACATAAGTAATTATTAGAAAGATAGTAGATATAAACTATATTTAACCTTGAATGTAAACTTTCATCTTACTGTAACAGCTTGCCAATAGAAGTCCTTGCTCTCAGAAGGTATATGTCGCCAATCATCGAACGTTATTGGTACCATTTCACGTGTCAAATATCCGACAAAAGTTAAAAGATGTTTCGAGTTCCTTCCAATTGGTTGACCATTGAATTACCCCTATTTCGTAACGGTTTTGGCGCAACGGTTATATGGGTGTTGCTAGAACTATTATTTGCAACGATCTAATAATGGTTATAATAACTGTTACTAAATTAAATATGTTTGAAACTGTTAGAAGTGAACCGTTGCCTTATAAAACCTTTTACAACGGTTCATAAATGCTTGCTAAACGTCTTTTCTTTTTACAATGGTCCAGCAACGATTTTATGAAAGTGTTGTCAGAGTGAGCTGAATAGGCAACGGTTATGCAAGGGTTTTAAGTTACTATTGTAAATTTGTTAGTATTTCGCAATAATTAGTTGAGGACTTATAAAAAGACCTACTGTTAGCAACAATTACGCAACGCTTTTTGGAACTATTATTTATAATGATTATGCTAACAATTGCTGAAATAACAATGTTTGTGATAACAATTGTCGAAATAACAATCAATTGTTGCAAGCTATTTGATCTCGCAATAATACTTGTTTGTAACGGTTGTAATATCAATATCCAATTTGAATTAATTTTACATATATTTTGATTAACACTAAAAGAAATGTGGTCATTTTACAATGCACAATTTACAGCGTGCATCGTTTGTACGTTGTAAATAACAAATATTAACAACGTGCAAATTTGTGAGTCGTAAAAGGGTTGATTTTTTTACTTTTCTACAGCGTGTTTGCCTTGCAAGCCTTTATTGAAGACTCATTTATGAAGTGTTTTATGCTACGTTGTGATTGAAGACTCATTTATGGTGTATTTTATGGCACGTTGTGATTGAAGACTAATTTACGACATGCTTTAGAAGGTGTGAAAGATATTTTTTAATTTCCCTCTTTATAGACTTTCACATGACAAATAAGTGTTATGGCGGCAAACATACTCCCAAATTTTTATTTCCCTCCCCCGACCCTTCCCAAATATTCATTCCCTCCTCTGAGCCCTTCCCTCTCTTTGCTAAACCTAAGTTTTGTCGCCGGCGCTTCTCCGAAGAACTATAGGAAGAAAGGAAAAAATGGTACTTTTATCATTCTTATTCTCTAAAAACTCACAACTTCTCTTCTTTTGTTTTCTTTTCTCTGTTAATTCATCTTCTATGTTAATTCATCTTCTTTTTCGATTCTTCTTCGATCCAGACACCGAAGAAGGAAAAGGCCCCTCCGCCATCATCGAAGCCCATGAAGTCCGGCGGCGGGAAGAAGAAGAAGAATGTTCAATCCAACTCCAAACTAAGGGTTCGGGTTAGTATACATATATATATATATATATATATATATATATATATATATATATATATATATATATATATAAAGAAGAAGTCCGGCGGCGGGAAGAAGAAGAAGAATGTTCAATCCAACTCCAAACTAAGGGTTCGGGTTAGTATACATATATATATATATATATATATATATATATATATATATATATATATATATATATATATATATATATATATATGTGGTGCTTAGATTAGATCCGGTTGGATTTTTGTGTGTGTAGAAATGGAGCAAGGAGAAGTAGAAGGAGAAGGTGAACAACGATGTCCTCTTCGACCAGGCCAGCTATGAAAGGTGATAGCTGAGGTTCCTAAGTACAAGAAGAGAACTCCTTCCATGCTCTCCGAGAGGCTCACAGTATAAAGATTCAAACTTTCCAAATTATACACTCGGTGTTCGTTAGAAAGCCTTAGAGGAATCCAAGTCCGAAGCCTGATAAAGACAAACAAGTGGCATTTGAGAAAAGACCTTGTTTCTTATATTCCTTCGACTTTATTGATTAGTATATGGTAGGTACAAAAAAAGTTTGATCTTTGATATTGTTTGATGAGTTGGAGAAAAAGGAGGCGCTGGAGAAAGGTTTGGTCACGATGGAGGATGTGGAGATGGCTGTTGTGGATGGTGAGAAGATCTTGATCTGATACTTTTTTTTGATTTTGTAGTTGGAAGCTACTTACAGTGATAGGAAATTTGTAGTATTACTTGTTTTATTCAGTGCTTAGAGCAAATTATGCTCAAGTATGAGGTTGACAGCATGGAAACTCTTGGAGCATTGTCTTGTGTATTTATCATATTTGGTTGTATTAGTGTCTGTGCAATGTAGGATATGAATCAATTTCACATACTTAACATTGTGACATTCTATATAACATGGCTTCTTCTTACATAATAAGTGTTTTTGTGGTCTCTGTGTACCTTTGTACGGTATGTTGCAAATACACGACCACCACATGACACAATAAGGACCCCACACTAGTTTTGGCATGTCACTTCCCACTTTGGATAACTTTGTCATGTCTAATACATGCTTGACATGAAGCCATATTGATATTGCACCACTTTTTGGAGCATTCGTGCTTTGTAGTCCGCAAATCATTAATTTAAATCAGTATAGTTGTCAATTAGTATTTATTAATATATGAGCTTAATACTCGTATTTAGTATAAAAAATGTAAGGAAATCAGTAGACCATGTTTACCTCTATCAAAGAGTGATAATTCTTAATGGAAGTCACTTTGTCCGTTGAACGTTCAGCTTATTTATATATGTACTATTACATGAATTGCACATAATCAGTTAATTTGTTTTGAGTGAAAAGTCTATTGTGCAATGTGCAAGTCAAATTAAAGTAGCATCTTTGTTAATGTATTAGACATGATATGACATTTTAATTTATTTTTTATATCGTTAACTAAGACTAATAGTCTAATTGTCTAATCATTAGGTACTTCTCAAGTTAATTATAAAAAGGCACATATAAAGTTCCACATGAAGAATGGTTCAAGACTCAGAATCAAAAAGTTAAAGGGCAAAGGTAACTATTTTCCACGCACACCAACTATTTTCCACGCAGACCAACTATCATCATATTTTGATTTTAGTAAATGAGTACAATGATTATTGTGTCGATGTAGAAAATTATATTGAACTATATTGTATTTAATGTACTAATGGTTCTAAGTGTTAGAAAATTATTATCATCATAAGAGAAGGATTTGAACTTAACTTGTAGTAATGATGGTATTCAAGCTAAATTTGTTGAAATGACTTGCAAGATAAATAGAAGCTAACTAATAGATAAACTGATACATATCCCCATGCTTTGCAACTTGCTCATGCTATATTATTCAACTGAAGGTTTCTTTGGAGAATATTATCTTCCTCCGATACAATTTAAAACTTGTCTGTAACTGTATTGCAGATAACCCTTATCCTTAAACTCTTTTATGCTTAGTTCTAATTACTTTCAAGTGAATTTTTTGTATGGTACATTGTATATTGTATTTTCTAATGCACATGGTTAATAGTCTTAAATGATGTCTATACTGATCTCATGTAACTGGATCTTTCTGATGAGAATTTGCATGAAATTTTCAAGAGGGAAACATGTTTTACTTCTCAACGCCCAAGAAGATAATGTCTAAAATAGAGGAGACTAAACCTCTAAGTTTCAATGTACAAAAAACACAACTACAAGGTAAATGATAGAACTGTTGGTTGGCAATCCTTTGACTATATTAACTGGAGTTACAATTTTATCTTTGATGAAGTTGAAAGGTGACATAACTGGAAGGATGGGACACCTTTCTGTAGCAACCGAGGTAACAATATAAGCATTTCTTCTGTAATATATAGCATATGGCATATACTTTAATTTTTTTTAATAGTACTTCTCCTTTTTGGATTCCTTGACTATATACCACTCTAAAATTTGTTTTCAATCAGTACTAGCAATATTAGGCAATTCGTCATTGTCAACTTAACTAAGAAACGATAGTCAAACATGGCTTCAACACCAATCAAACTATATTTATTTCAGTTGATTGCTTTGATAATTAGTTGTTGTTTGCTACTGCTGAAATTTTATCAACAGATCCAAGTGCATTGGTCCATCATGTTCCTTTAGGCCATGATTGTTGGAAAGTTTGTGTGCGCAATGTAAGGATTAACATTTCTTTATATCAACCAACAACTAAGTTTGGTAAACTTGCTAGCACTGAACAAAGTACGATTTTGCATGGCCCATCAAGTACATAAAATTGGATTAGTCTTGTTTATTTGAGGTAAATATTCTAACCCATTTTTAATTTTTTTTCTTATGAGCCATTGATGTCTTCCTCATGAAAGTGCATGCCCATGTGATTACTTCGCAGTTATAATTCATATAGGCAAATTCTGCAAAACAATCTACTATAGACTTGTTTGTTGATATTGGTAATGAAGTTTCACTATTCTGAGTATCGGTTGCTTTTTATGATAAGCTCTTATACCTTTCCTGCTTTTCATGATAGACTTTGATATTGGTAATGGATACGGGTACCAACACGGGCACAAATTGTCTGTCTGTGCAAATAGATTAGGAAGCTCTGATACCATGTTGTATTTTATATCTCAGTAGGTGACGACGATGATTCCTAAATTATTAAAGAGTAATATTTGGGGATCCATCTCACAAATTGATATGGTAGTTATTATGATACACGAGAAATTGCCAAAATAGTTCATGGGTTTGCTATCAAGTATCAATACTGCTAGACTCTAGTACTAACTGTACTATATAATTAACTTGTGTTGATATTTTGTTGCTCATTTCAAAACGATAGAAGTTATATTTCATTCTGTAATAGTTCAAGGCTATATGATGATTTTAGAAACTTTATTGCCAATTTATCTTTTTTTCTTTGGACAAAAACACTTTACAAAAAAATGATGGAATTGTAGAAAATGATGGAAATCGGAACAGTAGGAAATGATGGAATTTTCTATTTGATGATGGAATTTCCTATACAAATGAAATTCCTATACAAATGAAATTCCTATTTGTTAAAAAGATAGAATTTCCTATGTGTTAAAATCTGAACTGTAGGAAATGAAATTCCAAAATCTGAATATGAAAGTATTGGGCCAGATTTGGGTAGTATATATGTATGGTAAAATCTTGGTTGTGGTAGGCTGGTAGCATGTATGTTAATTTTTGGCAATGGTAAAATCTGAACTTTGTTTCGTGTAATTTGTAATCATTAGTTTTTTTTGTAATGTGTCTAATTTGTAGGTTGGTAGCATGTATGTTAAAACTTTAGTAGGGCAAAAAAAGTTGGTTGTTGTAGGCTGGTAGTAATTTTTTTGTATGTGTCACTCACAAAGGGCTGGAAATTGAGCTGACATTCACGCAAAGGGCATAACTATATTGATGGGAACTTTGGGTTTGCAGATAACCTATGTTATTTTTTCTGCAAACCAAACACAACCTTAAGATTAATATGTTGTTGGAATTGAGTTGAAATATAAAATTATGATCTTATGAATGTCTAGATTGCAAATTTAGAAGTTTGATTGAGTAGTAGGCTAAGCCAGATTGAAATATATTAACCTTCTCATATGATTAATTACTTGTCTCATTTGTATGCTTGAATTTCTCCACAACATTGACTACTAAACATCAAGATAAGCCTTCAAAATTTGTTGGTAGCATCTAACAATATCAAGTTATCGATCAGTGTTTTGTCCAATTTTCACTGATACCTGAACTCCTAATATACTGACACAAAATGCTTATGACTCAAAACCTATTCCCTATGACACACACATGACCCTTACTCTCACTACAAGAAAAATGATTTTTCCAACGTTTTATTAGCGTTGGCAAAACTGTGCAAAATGTTGGCATAGACGTTACCGACGTTTGTTCAACGGTTTTTGCAAACGTCGTCGTTGCTCTAGTTGGCAATTTACGACATTTACGCAAAACGTTGGCATAGGGTTTAGACGACGTTTATAAACGCCATTAATTGTTCTATAATGATTACCATATTTCCAACAGTTTCTCACAAAAATGTCACAAAAGAGAACTTTCCAACGTTTTTTGAAACGATGAGTTTTCCCAACCTTTTCCCAAAAACGTCGAATTTTGATTTCCTAACCATTTTAAACAAACGTTAGGTTTTGTATGGCCAACTTTTTTCAAAAACTGTTGGGGTTTTTTTTGGAACCAGGTAAATTGTTTCTGGAATCGCTCCCACTGGGATTCGAACTCCTGACCACTCGGGTCGCATGCATCTCTCTTAACCACTAGGCTAGAGGTCATTTGCTATATATATATATATATATATATATATATACATATATCCCAACATATTTCCATGTATAAAGCAGACTTTTTTTAATTTAGTCAATGGTTCACCTTAATTTCCATAAACAAAATCTGCCTAATTTATGTAGGATTAGAAAAAAAAAATTCCTTCACACGTCAAATAAGTGTAAATGCCCAAAAAAATGTCAAAGAAATGTCGAAAAGGGTTTCCAAATATGTGACATGCTTCACAAAACGTTGGTATATTGCTCGACGTTTAAAGAAAAATGCAGGTAATTAACAACGTTTGTTTTCAAAATGTTGGTATATTTCTCGACGTTTAAAGACAAACGCAGGTAATTGTCGAATATTGGTATATTGCTCGACGTTTAAAGAAAAACGCAAGTAATTATCAATGTTTGTTTTAAAAATGTTGGTATATTTCTCGACGTTTAAAGACAAATGAAGGTAATTGTCAACCTTTGTTTAAAAACGTTGGTATATTGCTCGACATTTAAGGGCAAACACAGGTAATTATCAACGTTTGTTTACAAACATTGGTATATTGTGTGACGTTTAAAGACAAATGCCGGTCATGACCAACGTTTTTTTAAATACGTCGTTATATGCTAACTTAGCCAACGTTTACAAAAATGTCGGAGGAATAAACGTTGGAAAAGACTTATTTTCTTGTAGTGTCTCCAAGACACATGTGCACATATATATGCTATGCTACTGCAGGCTTCCGCATAATGCACACGCCTACACATGTTCTATCCACACATCTGCTACACACACACTAGACTGTCAAGTGAACTAAACTGCTCTATTGATTGCTAACATGCAGCTGCTAATCAAAACACTACATAGGGATTTCCCCTCACCTGCAGCTATTGCTGCTACTCACCTGCAGCCTATACTAGCACTGCTGCTACCATCTACCTACTGCCCTGCAGTTTGCAGGAATCAATTACCTGCAGGAGCTCTACCCCCTACCCATACAGACACCTAAACCTCTCCCTGCATAACTGCTATAGGGAAACCTAGGACATGACATAGGAAATTTTTCCCTTAATATTTCTCAAATCTGAGCTAAGCCTCCATATTTTATTTGAAAACCATAAATCAGTTCAGGGTTTTATAGCTTGTGTGTTTGTTTCTGCATTATTAATATATGTGTGGTCTTATTTTGTCATTTTTAAAATTTAGAGACATAATTTACTTGGTGATTAGCATTTTCAATTAAGACCGAGAAAGTGTACAGTGTATTATTTTTGTCCCATCTCACGCTTTACTGTAACATGTATTATTTACAAGCTTCTTTTTTTTATTATAACAATGTTTACTGATTTTATGCTTAATGATATATGTAGGTTGAACTTGAAAGTTTAACATCTCAAGCTTCTGATACTCCCGAAAGTAGTATTGCAAGAGAATTTTTTGAAGAAAGTTTTTAAAGAGCATCCTGGACGTGTGCCTCTCTATGGTAAAGGAGTAGCACCTTCTGATTTAAAAAAAATTAACTTCTGTATCAGCACAAGCCCTTGAAAACTTAGCTATAAGAGGAAAAATGTAGTAGAGACGCAAGAGAAATATGAAGTGATGATTACTAAATTACAAACTTTTATAACAAACCTGGCAGCAGCTTATCCTAATGCTCAACTACCTTCCGGTTTGATTTTGCCTTCTTTAGATAATGGGGGCTCACATCAAGTTGAATCAAGTGCACCGTGTGTCAAAGGTCAGGTGATTAGTCGATCCATTGATAGCTTTTTAGGCTTTCAACAAATAAAGTTTGTTTTTAGCAAAAAAAAAAATAAAAATTTTGTGAAGTTAAGTACTAACAACTAATGGATGTTTTTATTTTCTTTTTGTAGTTTAACGAAGACGAGGATGATGAGGATGAAGATGAAGATGGACATGAAGAGATTTAAAAATTGATTTGTCTATAGAACTATTTAACCAATCTATCCTTATGATATTTTGGATTAAGGTTTTTTTGTAAGCACTTTGAATTACATAAAGCTAGATAATTTATGTCTTAAATATTGTTGGACTTTTAATTAAGTTTTTTTGTAAGCACTTTGAATTAAATGAAGCTAGATAACTTGTCTAAAATATTGTTGGATTTTTGGTTGATGTTTTTTTGTCAAGTTAAGTACATGTTATATTATGAGAATGATGAATCTGATTCATTTTGGATCAATGATGGTTTGATTAATGGTAATATCATTTATATTTATTTTTACAGGTTGATGTATCTAATGTATATTGAGAGAAATATTGATCAAATATTATTTTTAGAAAATAAAAGAAAATTCATTGTAAGGGTTTAGCAAGTGTGGCTAAAAAACAAATATTTCAAATACCTACAAACCGTTGCAATACCCTTCTATAACTATTGCAAATTTAGAGCAATTCTCAACGGTTTCTAAAATCGTTGAAGATTAGTTGAATAGAATTGTTGCCATACAAATTGAACTCGTTACAAAATCCTGCTTGAAATCGTTGCACATTAACTATTTTTGCAACCGTTTTTCCCATTGTTGCTTATTCTTTTCACAACCATTACTTAATCGTTGTCTTAAAGATTTATCTGCAATGGTTTTCGACTATTGCCTATTCCTGTAGAAGCATGGAATTTCAGGACCGGAAATCCTATGCGCCTAATATTACATGCGCCAGGGAGCTCAGATGAAGTACTTGGCACAGCAAATAGCAAAAGCATAGTCATTAAAAGAAGGTTTTTATTTCATATAAAAGTCTATTACATGTCTAAAAAAGGCTTTACAAAGAAAAATTTCTACAAAGAAAAGACCCTAAGTCTATAGTTAGGCGCAACAACCGCCATGCGCTCTCAGCCAGGCGCATCTCTTCAGCGTCTCAGTCAGGCGCATCCCTTCAGCGTCTCAGTCAGGTGTACCACTTCAGCGTCCCTTCAGCATCTCAATCAGGCGCATCCCTCTAGCAGCTCAGTTATGTGCATCCCTTCAGCGTCTCAGTCATGCGCATCATGAAGTCTCAGCATATGCGCTCCACTTCTACCCGATCGAGTGCTTCGACTAATAAAGCATTTATTGAGCAGAACAAGGGTGGACGATCAACCCCATCCTAGCGGGAGGAAGAGCTCTCCAAAGGAAGATGAGAGCACCGCAATCAATCTGCGACAAAAGGAGGCTTTCAACACAACCAGAATGGGCAACACCCACTCTAGCAGGAGGAGGAGCTCTCCCAAAGCCCAATGAAGATGATCGGGGCACCCCAATTCCGATCTGCGGCTCTTCCAGCATAACAGAGACGAGGCTCGAGCATCCCGATCTTCGGATGCAACAGGCACCTTCCGCCTGCCTCAGAAGCCCTCGACTCCGACTTTCGGATGTAATAGTCACCTTCAAGTGCATGAACGAAGACAAGTCGTCGCATCTTCACCCTCGAGAACATCTTGTCAACAGAATTGCTCAAACAAACATGTTCATTTTGGGAGGACGTGAGAGAACGAGAAGCAAACTCTCTCCTTGCCACTATTTATAGGCCGGGAAAATCAAACCTATGCGCCAAGTGGTGGGCTCTCCGAATCCCGTGCAATGAATTTGCATTTATGGTGATGAACCTGACGCTTCGAATTCGGCCAAGTCAAAAACGGCTATTTAAAGCACTAGAAGAACATAACAGTCGGACCAATAAAGGCACGTCATGCAAAAGGATGCGTCGGTCAGACATCGCGCATCGTACAGACGTGCCCGTCGGTTCCAAAGCGCCCCGTATGGATACGCCCAACAAAGTATAGATCCATGCGTCCTAATCAACATGGACCCATGCACCCATTCTGGCTCGTCACCTATCAAGCAATTAATGCTCAGGTAACAGAGTTGGCAGCACATCCCCCGAGGAGTGGACAGTTAGCAGCTTTTTCAGAAGACGAAGCGTCGCTGACATCAGCATCACCATTACTTTCCTCCGGCGGTTACAAGCCATGTGGCCGCCCAACCATTTCGCATGCGCCTCCGCAGCAATGTGCCCAAATCTCTGCATGCGCCTCAGACTTTTCTCTGATCCCTAAAGACAGAGGTCAAGTCACTACTGAAGCCCTATATGCGCCTCAAAAGCCATGCGCCCTGACTGGTTCATGTCTCCTAAAGGTTACAAGCCAAAGTCTATTCATGCGCCGAATCCTAGGCGCATCCTGTCAGATTACTCTCCACCAAATTCGAGATCTTTGAGCTACGGATACGCGCCATATGTCTTTTGACTGAGTTCAGCCGATGAAGGGGTGCTAATCACCCAAGTTCTCAACAACCGAAAGATCTTCTCCATTGCTACGTGTCAGCTCTGCCGCAGCCCACAAATGCAACAAGAAGAGTTCAACTCCTCAATCCGAGCGTACCGCCCATACGCCTCCATCAGCAATCACCACGTGGCATCCCCACAAATAGGCGCATCCTATATATGCGCGCATGAGCAGCCAACCTGCTGCTTATAAATAGAAGGGTCATTCCTTCTCTCACACATACAGACTGTCAGAGATCAAGACGCACAGTCAACCAAAGCATCAGAGTTTACTCCCAGAGATCGAAAGAGACACTCAACGTCTTCTTCCTCTCCGTAAACTCCAGCACCCAGAATAACTCAGACCTTCAGAGAACCAAGAACAGTCGTCAGATCGTCAACGGAGTCAACACATTACCACTCGCTCCATCGGCACAAAGGACCCAGATAAACAAAAGTGTACTCCTAGGACTACGTCTAAGTCCTACATTGTAACACTGTTCTGTTTGTATTAAAGTTTGCAATAACAAGATTTTAATGGCAAACAAGCTGGCGACTCTGCTGGGGACTTCTTTCTCCTCCACCGAAAAAGTTGTGTCGCAATCCGATGACGTGAAGGTGGGCTCCTCCCACAAGACGCTGGTCGTATGCCTCAATCAACAGGAGTATGAGGAGTTCATCTCTGAAGGCAGCGCAAGTCCTTCGAAGCGGCTGCCAAAGCCGAAGAAGACTCGCCAGGTCTGGATGCGCAAGGTCGACGCCTCTGGCACCACCACCAAAGGGGATACGCCGATGCAGCCTACCCTTCCGGCTGACGTCCTCAGCAGCCAAGATGCGCCCACCGCCGTAGCGCATCTCTCGAAGAAACGTGGGCCGACCACATTTCCCAACCATTTTCCTCTCAGATAAAGAAGATGGGCCGATGGAGCAGGGGCGCAGCTAACGCCCTGCGCGTTAACTCTGATGTGCCACAGGAGGCTTCTGTCTTTGACAGACTCACTCACTGTCGTGGCAAGAAGAATTTGGACTCTGAGTACTATGCACCCGAGCGGGATGGTACGAAGAAGTCCAAGACAACATGGGCTATGCGCCTCAAACGTGCTATGCCAGCAGCAAACCAGAAGCATGCGCTCACAATCATGGGCGCTGCTGACGGTAAGCTGTATAAGGTCGACTCGGGTGCTTCTGTGCCAGAAACGAGCCGACCTTTAAAGTCCTTGTCTCACTTGGGCGCATCTGCTGCGTTCGCAACCAAGTCGAGCAAGGCAAACCCCGTGGTCTTGAACTCCCGCGCCTCCACTGGCTGTGCGTCTGAGGCTCGTTCAAGTCACTTTAAATGTTGTACCCCCACTACTGATCTGAGCGCATGTTTTGTGTTGGATCAGGGTGCACAACATTCACTTAACCACCATGGCGCTTGGCCTTGCCATGCGCCTGATGTGGGTGCGAAGGTGGCACTCTCCTCCAACGATCTGCGTAACATGATCACTCACAAACGCCGATCAGGAGAGTCAACTGACAAGCACAATGCGCCCCTCACAGGGCACACCTATGCTGTAGTCACCATCAACTGCTGTTGCAAGATAGCGGTCCCACCAAGGCAGTCGGTGTTCCAGCGGCTGCAATCATCAACACCTCTCCAAAGTCGCCTCGGGAAGAATGTGTCAACTGAAATGGAGCTAGAACTACAGGTTGCTTCTTGCAACCTAGTCTCCAACTCCCCATCAATTCGGAAGGCGACTGGCAGCTCCTCGACTTTGTCCTCATCCAAGAGCCAGCCGAGGAAGACCAAAACAATTGTCCCGTCCTCAGAAGTGTTTGAGGGCACTCAGGGGAGAAAGAAGATCTCAGAAGAAGTTGGGGGTAGTCAAGCCCTTATGGATCTTCATCCTAGAGAGAAAGTCAGCCTCCCGGACATAGCTGGGGGTAGTCAAGCCCCTATGGACCTTCATCCTGGAAAGGAAGTCAGCCCCCCTGACATAGCTGGGGGTAGTCAAGCCCCTGAGGATCTACGTCCCGAAGACGAAGAAGTCCTCCAAGACAAAGTTGGAGGTAATCAGACCTTTGCTGATACTTCTTCCGAAGACGAAGGTGTTCTCCAGAACATAGCTGGGGGTAGCCAAGACGAAGCCCAGGGGGAAGTTCCTCTTCTACAAGAGAGTGAGGCTGAAAGCGAAGCATCAATCGATTTGTCCACTTCCAGTCGCATCATGACAATGTACATGACGGGAGCTGGTGATGCAGAGTCAGATGCACCGCCAATAGATCTCGTCCAGCACATGGATACCTTGGAGGGAGGACTCAAAACCCTCTTTGCCTCCATGCAAACACTGACTAAAGCAGTATTTGAAATACGGTCAGCTTTGGCCAGGGCACTGTCTACCGGTCCTGACCCAGGGGCCAATGGAGAATCAAGTGTACCCCTTCAACGGGTATCTTTGGATACAGATCGCCGCGAGGCACCGCGGACGTCGGAGTCGTCAAATGCTCAACACCAGGCTGTACCACCATCTCCGACTCCCAGCTCCACAGAAGACATGATGGAGGTGATTAGGGACTTATGAGAGCGCGTCGAGTCGAATAATAGACAGAAGGAGCACCAGAAGATGGGGATCCCCCAACCATATCCTCTCGAATGGAACAAAGTGGTTTATCCTCCCAAATATAAACCGTAAACTTTGATGCCATATGACGGGAAGGACTCTCCACGCCGTTATCTGACGTACTTCCAGTCTCAAACATGACATCTCCCAAAGGAAGACGCACTACTCACCAGCATATTTGTCGGGGCACTGAAAGGATTGGCTTACGACTGGTATTGCAGTCTCTCCGACAACTCCATATCTTTTTTGGATGACTTGACACGTCTCTTCCTCGATCGTTTCTATGACGGAGGGAAGGACATGACAATGGCGTCCCTCATAGAGATACGTCAGAAGGAGAAGAAAATAGTTCGAGCATTCATCGAACGGTTCCGACAAGCCTGCTTCAGACTCCCCCTGGGTATGCCAGAACATGCACTCCTCTCCTCCTACAGCATGAATATGCTGTCTGCGATCAAACTCTGGCTCAACTCCACTCTTTCTCCCGACTGGAGTTTCTTGATCATCGAGGCCGAAGCAGCAGAAAAGAAGGCATCCAATGCTCATCTTCTGGGAGTCAGTTTCCCTGCCTTTGAGGACAAGGGAAAACGGTCTGCAGCCAACAACCCTGGACGAGAGACGAAGGGGAAGCAGGCGTTGACTGTCAATGCCTCTAAAGGTGCATCAGTACCCACTTAGAAGCCTCCACTTGCACTAAGGCCAAAGGAGGTTTATTCTTTCAACGATGAAGACACCCTGCAACTCTTCGAGATATTGAAACAGGGTGACAAGATCAAGTTGTCGGACTCGAAGCATCCCGACGAGGTTAGAAAAGTGGACAATCCGAGGTACTGTCACTACCATCGATTTATCGGACATCCAACTAAGGACTGCTACGTCCTCAAGAACTACATCCAGTGCATGATCAATGCGGATGTTATCTCCGTCGACTATGAGAAGAAAACGGTTTCGGCCAACCTGGTGTCACTCCAATTTGGCACCTTGCCGCCAACCACATCACAAGATGGCGTTGTCCCCATTCCAAAGGCGACAATGGAGGGGTTAACCTACCACCTACTCGTGACAATGTGAGAGGACTCATCCCGCTCACCACATCCCGGGTAGAGGTCTTATGGGTTCACCCTGACCTTGTCTTCGAAGTTACTCGACCGGAGGTACGCTCTGCCTCCAAAACCAAAGACAGGAAGATCAAGTCTTGCCGCATGGTCTCTTCCTCTGCGGAAGAGGCACTTCCTGTACAGATACGTTCACATCAGAACGCCCAACCTGACGAAGATGCCGTCGAGGTGGTGCCTCCTTGCACTGTTCCTGCTGCCCAGAAAGAGGGCCCATCCAGGCCTCCAGCAGCCAATAAACAGAAGCATGTAGAGGCCCGTTTCGACAAGCCTTTACGAAAGGAGAATGCTTCAGGGCTAGCCAAGCCCCACAACTTCGACATACTGGCACAACTTGCCAGTACTCCTGTCCGTCTATCCCTGTTTGAGCTTCTTCGTCTTTCCAAGGACACTCGTGAAGCTCTCTGTGAAGCCCTAAAGGATGCTGAATCCTTCATCAGTCAGGTCAAGCAGCCTGAGGATACCCCAACCACATGTACGCACTACTATTGTGCGGATGAAGTTATCCCCAACATAACTTTCACCCAACAAGACATGCTGCTCAAGCACAACCGACACAACAGGCCACTGTATTATACAGGGTATGTCGGTTCCGTCAAAGTGAAACGGATTCAGATCGATCCAGGGTCTACCCTCAGCATCATCCCAAAGACGCTACTCTCAATACTCGAAATCCCAATGTATCGTCTGGCGCCTTCCAACACTACAATCAGCAGCTTTAATGCTAGCAAAAGCGAGCCGCTGGGCAAAATACGGCTGAAGTGTCATATCGGTAACCTCCGAACCGAGGTGACTTGCTATGTCGTGGACGCTGACGTCAATTACAACCTCCTACTGGGTCGTCCGTGGCTGTATGAGTACATGGTGGTACCATCTACACTCTACCAATGTATGAAGTACATGTCCACAAATGATATCATCCTGGCAGAGTTCGCGGACATTGACCCTTTCAAGGGGGTCGAAGCCTACTTCACTGATTCTACCCTGTACAAGTCACCCGACGAAGGGGAAGCCAATGATGCTGACGATGAAGCAGAAACGACAGCAGAGCCGGACATGGAGCCCGAGATGATTCCCGATGCTCCTTTGAAAATTCGACTCAAAGGGAAACTGCCTCAGATACTGCCTTCCATGACCATCAAGCTACCTGGAAAAGCATCAACTGCTCTAGGTAGAACACCTACTGAAGCTCCCTTGAAGATACAACTCAAGGGAAAGCCGCCTCAAACATCGGCTCCCCTTGTGGCAAAACTACAGGGGAAGGCACCAATCACTGAAGGCGCAGTTGAGGCACCTCTGAAGGTGCGTCTTAAAGGCAAGCCTCCGCAATCATCCGTCTCGTCCAAGCTGCCGGAGAAGTTCCACATAGCCCTCTCGGACCCCAAGGTCAAAGCTGCGGTGGACTCTCCCGAACCAACCCCAGTACTCACAGATGAAGAGCTAGGGGAATACATATCTGCTGATGTAGATGCACCTTCTCTGGACAATGTAATCTCGTGAGATAAAATCTCGTGTTTCATCAACAATAGAGTGTCTTTTTATTATTTTAGTCTTCCACATTGGAATGCCATGTATATATTAGATAATGCTCTACGGTCGTTGCAAACACAAATAACGACCGTTAATCATGTAAATCGAGTAGTCTCATCCCAAGGGGTCTGTTTTGTAGTCCCACCGCAGAATCGAGACGAAGAATCCACCATCTTCAGCAAAGTCGAGCGTCATCAAGACCGCCCGCCACTCGAGCAAGAACCAGATACCAGCAGAATACAAGTCTATCGGTACACGGACAAGGCAAAGTACCTCATCCAAAAGATGGGTTACGACCTAAAAAGCAACAAAAGCCTGAACTACGACAATGGTCGACGTCTTCCTCTCCGGCTCCCAACACCTAAAGGAAAGCTGCAGGACCATTATCATCGAACTCGACGGGGGGTGGGCTACGTCACGCCACCGGCAACTCCAGAGAGTTCGGAGGCAGAAGAAGTAGAACATTCTCATTCGTCCGAAGCATCAACTTGGGATTCCGATACCAGTATCGGCTCAGTCTTCAAGAAGGTGCTATCAGTCAACATGGCATCTGTCCAATCTCAAGAAGATGAAGGTGAAGATCAAACGCCAAAATTCTTCGAGAAAGAACCTTGGGCTCAACACCTAGGAGCGCAGTAGGAGTCTCGCTTTGAACTGTGCGAACCCCCTACCGAAGACGAGGTCGAACAAGTTGACCTTGGGGATGGATCTCCTTCCAAACCCATCTTCATTAGCAAGAATCTAAAGGGACCAGACCGGGAGTCTTTGGTCCAATTGGCCAAGGAATATATCGACGTCTTCACCTGGAGCTACGAAGATATGCCAGGACTTGATCCCCAGATCGCAATGCACAGACTTAACATCTTGCCTGATGCAAAGCTTGTAAAGCAACAACAACGACGCTTTCGTTCGGACATCATGAATGCTATCGATCAGGAGGTGGACAAACTCCTGAGCAGCGGGTTAATCCATGAAGAGCAACATCCGGATTGGGTGGCCAATGTCGTCCCAATCACTAAAAAGAATGGAAAGATACGGGTCTGCATCGACTTCAGGGATCTCAATACTGCTTGCCCGAAGGACAAATTTCTGCTTCCAATCACTGACGTGATGATCGACAAAACATGTGGCTTCGAATGCATGTCTTTCATGGACGGGAATTCGGGCTACAATCAGATCAAGATGTTTCCCGATGACGTAAAACACACGTTATTCAGGACTCCGAAGGGTGTTTTCTGCTACACGCTGATGCCCTTTGGCTTAAAGAACGCTGGTGCTACATACCAATGAGCTATGAGTACCATCTTCCGTCAACATCTTCATAAGACAGTTGAGTGCTATGTCGATGACATCGCAGTCAAGAGCCGTCTTAAGGGTGATCACCTACAAGACCTGAAGACAGTCTTCGATCTCATGCGAGCACATCAACTCAAGATGAACCCCGCTAAATCCTTTCTTGGGGTTTCTAGCAGAAAGTTTTTGGGCTTCATTATCACGGCAAAAGGCATTCATGTCGATCCCGAGAAGACCAAAGCCATCCTTGACATGGACCCTTCGAAGAACCTTCGAGAACTTTGAGGCCTGTAGGGGCGTCTGGCATACATCTGAAGGTTTATAGCAAACCTTTCCGGAAGATGCCAACCCTTCACTCAGCTCATGAAGAATGGAGTCTCCTATGTCTGGACAGAAGAATGCCAGAAGGCTTTCGATGATATCAAAGCCTACCTGACGAGCCCGCCAGTCCTGGTGGCACCTGTCTCAGGCAAACCATTTCTCCTCTACGTCCGTGCCATGGATCACTCCCTCGGCGCTTTGTTGGCTCAGAACAACGATGCGGGCTACGAGCAAGCTATCTACTATCTCAGTAGGACAATAATCGGGGCCAAACACAGGTACAACCCCGTCGAAAAAGAGTGTTTTGCTTTGGTGTTTGCCATCCAGAAGACTCGCCATTATGTCTCGGGCCAGACAATTTATGTCATCTCCCGAGTCAATCCACTCAGGGTTCTCATGACGAAGCCAGGATCATTGAACTCCCGGCTAGCTACATGGGCGATCCTGTTGACGCCATACAATATGGTATTAGTTCCACAAAAAAACCGTTAAGGGTCAAGCTCTGGCCGACTTTTTAGCTGCATACCCCATTCCAGAGTCCTCCAGACTCTATGAAGACATCCCGGATGAGGTCCAAGAATCAAACATCACCGAAGAAAGCTCCGTCTGGTAGATGTTTTTCGATGGCGCTTCAAGAACAGGCCCCAAAGGCCAAATCATCGCAGGAGTCCGGGTAGTCTTAGTCTCCCCCGATCAGCTCGTCATCCAGCGTGCTTACTCCCTTTCGAAGCCGTGCTCCAACAATGTTGTCGAGTACAACGATCTCATCATGGGACTCCAGCTGGCACAACAGCTGGGGGTGGATCATCTGGAAACCAACGGTGACTCAAAACTCGTCGTTAACCAGATCAGAGGGCAATACGAAGTTCGCCATGAAGATCTGGTTCCTTACCACGAAGTTTCATTGAACATTATTTCAACCTTCATCAAGTTCTTCATAGAACACGTACCTCGATTACAAAACCTGGAGGCTGACGCTCTGGCTGGCCTTGCAGCCTCATTGGCAGCACCTCTCGGGACTCAACACTACGTCACGGTAGTTGGTCGAGACTTGGTCTGTCCCAAAAACAACCTATGCTCACAAATGGCCCATGCCGTGTCAACAAGTGCTGGTATTAATGTCCGAGATTGGAGGTTCCCGTTCATCAACTTTACTGTCTACAGAATTCTCCCAGAAGACCCGAAGGAAGTCGTCTCAGTCAGGAGTCGTTGGCTTCGGTTCTATTACGATACAGCTAATAAAATGCTGTATCGACGTTCCTACGATGGACTTCTCCTTTGATGCCTGTCCAACGAAGAAGCAGCCGAAGCCCTTCGAGAAGCTCATGATGGAACTTGCGGGGCTCATCAACCTGGGCCTAAGTTGCAGGATCGACTGCGATGCATGGGTTACTATTGGCCAACCATGACAGCCGATGCTATCGACTATGCTAAGAAGTGCCATGCTTGTCAGCTTCATACCGACTTCATCCATACACCGTCGGAACCACTACATCCTACGGTCGCCTTTTGGCCCATCGAAGCTTGGGGCATGGACATTGTAGGACTTATCACCCCTCCTTCATCGAGGGGACACTACCTCATCCTAGCCATCACCGACTACTTCTCCAAATGGGCAGAAGCAGTTCTGCTGACGGAAGTGAAGAGCTCTAGGGTGATCAGCTTCATCAAGCACCATGTCATCTACCGTTTCGGGGTAGCTCGAAGGATTATCTACGATAATGGTCCACAGTTCATCAGCCACATTTTCAGCAGATTCTGTGACAAGAATCGCATTCAGAACGTGGCATCAATCGCCTACATTCCGGCAGCAAACGGATTGACCGAGGCGTTTAACAAGACTATCGTCAGGCTACTCAAAAAGGTTGTATCATCCAACAAATGCGACTGGGACGAAAATCTCAGCAAATGCCTTTGGGCCTACCGCACAACGGTACAGACCCCGACAGATAACACACCATTCTCTTTGGTCTACGGGAGCGAAGCGGTACTGCCTCTCGAGATCCAGATACCCTTACTCCGTGTAGCGATCACAAATCAACTCACAGAAGAAGACAATCGACGTCGTCGTCTGCAAGAATTGGAGGCACTTGACGAAAAATGTCTCCTAGCTCAACAGCACATCGAACTCTATCAAGCCTGTATATCACAGGCTTTCAATAAGAAGGTCAAGCAGAGGACTTTCCAAGTAGGCGACCTGGTTCTGGCAGTCAGGAGGTCGATGGTGTTGACTCACAAGACACCAGGAAAGTTCGAGCCCAAGTGGGAGGGACCTTTCATCATAGAGACGGTATACTCAAACAGTGCTTACCGCCTCGCCAAACCCAATGGGGACTTGTTCATGATGCCCATCAACGAAAAGTTCCTAAAGAAGTACTACTCTTGACATCCTTCAGACATGTACTTCTATCTCCACCCAACAAGAGAGTCTGTAGACCCAATCATTAGGGCTCACGTACACCTCCCTTCTACAAAATCTTACGCTTTCGGAACCCAGCTGTTCTGTGGTGTTCTATCCTCAGTAGAAGAACAACCACGTCCACATTACCTCTGAGTCGCTCTTCTACACCCTTGCAAAACATAATCTGACACCATGTAGGATTATGCTGCTTATCATGTTTACCATATCCACATCACCTCTGAGTAAACATTCCGTACAGACAACCCCTGCGTTGCCGTACATTGATCGTAGAACTTCCATGTCCATATTACCTCGGAGTAGTTCTGTGTATCCCTCTAGAATCACTCCTACCACGTCCATAACACCTCTGAGTCGAAATATTCTCTTATCTGAACCCCGTATTTGCCACGTCTACATCACCTCTGAGCAAACATGTTGGTTCTTTCAAACTTATTATCTGTACCTAAAAACTAAGGTGCACAAAAGATAATAGGTCCACGCACATCATCAAGTTCATGACAGCAAGAATGAGCACACCACAAAACTCTTTATTCTTTATCTAAAAGTAAATGATTACATCCCCAGCAAGAGTTGCAAATTACACAAAATAACTAAAAAAAAGGAGAGACTACAATCCCTTAGCATCACCGGGATTGGCCGAAAGCTCTTCAATCCGACGCTTCAAGTCTTCCGCCCGAGTCCCTGCGGTCGCCAGGACTCGGCGTTCAGCTTCTTGACGCATCATTTCTATGGCCTCAGAGGAAGTGTCATCCTCATACTTCTCGTCCAACTGTTGCCGCTGCTGGGCCAAGGAAAGAGCCTGGCAAGTGAAAGCTGCTTCCTCCTCCTTAGATGCTACATGTTCGGCCTGGACTCGTTCAGCATCTAACAAGAGTTGGGCCCGTTGGTCTTCTAGGAGGCAAATCTTAGCATTTACTTCCGCTATACTAGCGTCCAATGCAGCTTACAACTCCACCTTCTCCTGCGTTGACTGAGATAGCCTCTCCACCGCAGCCTCAGCTTCGGCCACCTCGCGTTCCCAGACAGCTACGGTAGCCTGATAAGATGACTCAGTTTCAGCGATCAACTTCTACTTTTCTGCTTCTATCAGGGCAGAGAGATCATTTCGCCGATACACTGAAACTCGGAAAGCAGCTGGTCGAGCTCGGCCACCGATGCCTCAAGAATCTCGGCTATATGGTCATGGCCCTGGTGGAAACGTATCAGACCAATGTGAGGGAGCGCCACAATTTTTGCCGTCACAAAACTCCTATTGGCATTCATCACTGCCGATACGCCCCTCTGCAGCATCTTGTACACCACCTCAATGATAAACTTCACGTACTCATCCGCATCCGCCAGCACTTGCGACATCATAGCAGGAGTTGGAGGAGCTTCTCTAGACCGCGGACCGGAAGAAGACCCGCCGACTTTAATCTGCGAGGTTGGAACTTCGGCATCAACGGACTCTTCCTCATCAGGGGCTCAAACTTTGCCACTGGCCTGAGGAGCCAAAAGAACAGAAGGAGCCGAGAGGGGCATCGATATCGTACCCCAAGTAGGAGGAGCAACAGGGGGTTTCAGCAAACCCTTAACCTTCTCGAGATCGGAGGGACCACCGACGTCAGGGGCTACCTCCTCCGTCTCTAACACACTATCAGCAGGCCGCACAGGACCTTCCTCCTCTGGCGAGCTAGCGGGATCAGCACCCATCTTCTGGCCGGGCACTTCCTCTGGGGTCTGGCTTGGCAGACGAGTATCCCCTCCCTGATCAAATCCCTCTGCAGGATTAAAATCTGCTGCTACCTCAGGGGCGACAGCCAGCTCGGCTTCTGTAGCCGGGTCCGGGGTAGGGCTCGGCAATGAAACAGCCGACCTCTCCTCATCATGACGAGGGGAGGAATCAATCCTCTCCTCTGTTTCAATCACACCTGTTGTCCCTACGGCAGGCTCAGCAACATCTGGAGGAACGTCATCAGAAGAAGACGAACTCCACTCTTCCTCCTCTTTCGGAGGCACTACTTCTACTGGAACCTCGACATCAGAGCTTCCTATATCAGTTTGGACTATCCTGGGGACTGCTGCACCTCCAGCTTCCCCCTCAACACCATTTGGAGACACCAAAGTCCCCACACAAACGGCATCATCAACACTCTTCTCTTTGGGAGATGCGGTAATCGGAGGAACACGCTCGTCAGAAGAGCTTGCTACCTCCTTCGGTTTAACCAAACCTGGTTTCGAAGCCCAGGACTTCTTCTTCGGCACCGCCTACAAAAAGGAGACATGAGTCACAAAAATCAAAGAATAAACCAGACTATATGGGACGTCTTTACCTCCGCGGAAGCCGATCCTGTTACTACGACAGGTGCCACCTCCGGAGCCCCTGCCTTCGGAGTCGCAACTTTCCTTGGCCTCTTCGGCACAGACGAACCGACCTCCATATCAGCCCACCTCTTTCCAGTTGGGGTCTCTTCCTGACTACCCCCCGTCGATGCTACAGCTGCTGACCTATAACCCGCAACCTCTGGTGGACGATATGATCGAACCACCGCCAACATGTTGATTGTCGCCTCTAGCTGTGTGCCAATGATGAAACTAGTTTCCTTTTCGTACTCACGGGACGCAGCGTTCATGGTACAATACAACATGACAGCCGAATACAAGACCTGCGGCCGAGGATTGTGAACTGGCGTGGTAAAACGGACTCCGGTGCATCCGGCATTGTAATATTGCCAACCCCGGGCTCCATCCAGTAAACTCCCAATAAACTCCAGACTGTTACTGGGGTTCCTTAACATCAGTTGGGTATAACCAAACTGACGTGCAAATCGGCTCGGCAGATAAGGCTCTAGATAGCACTTATTCTTGTTACGGTAGACCAGATGGAAAGACCGAATGCTCTGTAACCAGCAGAACCCCCATATCGGCAGGGCGATCGCATCCTCGCCAGAGTCTTCCAACTGTTGGTCGGCTTCGAAGTCTATAAAGATGGGGTTGATCTTGGTGATCTCCCACCCCTGAAGATAAGACAAAACCCTTCTACAAACACGAACGCCAGTATGCAGCCACTTCCTTTTATAGAAGCGACGGATAAAGGCGTCACCTACAACATGATCGTCTTCGGGGTCGGGGCTCATCACGTTCGGATGATGCAGAATCAGTCATCCCATCAGATAATGGAATGGTAGCTTAGCCCAAGGAAAGTTGTCGTTCCTATCCCTCCCATGGATCACATCGTCAGCAAAAGTCCTCAAATGCCGCAACAGGTTACACACCATCGCGGAAAGGAGGGCCAGAGGGTGACCAAAAACCAACTTTATTACTGGCAAGATGAGATTTTTGCTCACTCTTTCTACAGATCCAGAGCCGCCCGAGAACACATAGTCCCGGAGCCATATCATCAAGTATGCGGCTAATACGGCCCTGGGAGACATCCGGTGTACGCAATGCCAGAAGCAACTATATACATCGGCGCCACTCTCGTTTGAACGAGGGACATTCTCATCTAGTCGGCCCACTTCGAAGGTCACCTCCGTATGAGGCAGCCCCTGCGGAGTCATAAATCGAATCTTGCAAGGGTCTGTCGAGTCCTGCTTAAAGATGTAGTCCCTCCAAGTAGTCATATGGGGCTGCAACCCGCCTCTATCTTTCCATTGTAGCAGATAATGGTGGCTCTCCACCTCCTTGAAAATAGCCATCATCTCCTTGTCCTTCTCTTCTAGGACTTGGATCTCTTTATTTGTCGAAAAATATTCCTCGTATGGTTCTGAACCCCAGGGAAGTTTGGAAACCACATACATCTCGTGCAGAGCCAACCCCAGCTCCCCCACTGGAGTAAAGAAGGTGCCAATCTGGGAGTTTAACATCTCCAGGAGCGCAAGGAACATGGGCTTGTTGATATCGATGCCCCCCTGCGTGGCACGAAGAGCGACAGTCAGCCCAATCGTTTTGAGCTCAGTTTTGAACTTTGACAGAACCCAGATGGTCAACTCATCCCACTTCAACATGTGATGGCACCACCCTTCAACTCAAAAACCTCCTTTCCTATACGTGATCTGCGATGTCAGTATTCGACGTGCAAAAGTTGAAGCCCCAAAGGCGAAGGTATCAGGAGGAACAACACTGTAAAGGCTCCCAGGACGCAAAGTACGGCAACTGAACGAGGCCCCGGCTCGCGAGGCGGCCAAGGTATCCCTCTGATTCGAAGTGACATCAATACGAAAGGTACCTCCCACTGTCCCTCCTTGAGAAGGAGTAAGCTCCCATGGCATCCTCCTTTTGGAAGCCAAACGGAAGAAAGCCGTCAGCGGCAATTGACGCTCAGACTGCCGCATGTACAGGGCTACGCCCATTCGTCGAGAAGAACCAGTTCTCTTTAATCTTCAATATCTTTGCCTCGGTAGAGGTCAAGCGGTCACCGAACAGAAAGACAGGCTTCAAAAAAGTCACGTTCTCGAATTCAGCTGATCTTAGTCTGCCACTCTCCATCATGTTCTGGAGAAAAATGGGCGACTGATCTCGGATTTGCAACATCCTCTCGGGAGGCTGGTCCTGCATGATTGCAGCCTTCGCTGGATTAACAATCTCCTTATTGAAGTCAATCCCCATTTGGCAGAGGGAAGCATCCAAAAGGACTTCGTTCAGCAAAGGGATTGTCATTGACACTGACACAAAACAAAAGTCAGGCAACAAAAAAAGAAAGAGGCTTAAGAGAAGGACGAAACATTTGGGGCACGTTCAAAGCTTCTGCGTCTCATCAGGGCCCAAAAAAAGGCCCATATGCATTGAGGCCTCGGCGCGTAATCAGGACAGAAGTCCATACGCGTCAACAGTAGAGCCTCGGCGCATAATTAGGACAGAAGTCCATGCGCGTCAGCGGGATAGCCTCAGCGCATAATCAGGAAAAAAGTCCATGCATGTCAGCGGGATAGCCTCGGCGCATAATCAGGACAGAAGTCCATGCGCGTCAGTAGTAGAGCCTCGGCGCATAATCAGGACAGAAGTCCATGCGCATCAGCAGGATAGCCTCGGCGCATAATCAGGACAAAAGTCCATGCGCGTCGGCAACAAGGAGTTAGGGCACAGCAACGGGGTGCAACTCATCCGTGTAGGCACCAAACTCGTCTAAAAACGTTAAAAAGCACTCACCCGTCACCACTGGCCGGACGTCGGCGGAAGCCGCAGCAACGACGGAAGAATCCTCCTCATCGAACTCCACGAGCTCTTTCCCCTTGCTTCGCCCTCAGCCAGCACCACCACGAGGAGTTTTGGGAGCCATTTCGAGAAAAGGAGATTAGGGTTTTTTTGGAAGAAAAAAACTCTAGAGAAGAAGACAGCAAAGAGAGAAAGAACTCCCTCTCTCTCTATCAGACGCCTATTTATAGGCTTGGGTGACGTCAACCGCTGTTTAGGGTTCTATGAAGTGATAACCGTGGATAGTCCAAAAGATCATCATTAAATCTTTTTCATTTATCCCGAAGCATTATTATTTGGGCATTAAAAACTGAGAGGAGCATGCGTCCCAGAACAGTTATGTGCCCTGGACAGTCATGCGCCCCAGAGAAGACACCACCATGCTTCTTATTCAAACTATTCCAAAACTTGACGAAAAGTTTTGAAAACTTTGAAGGGGGTCTTGTAGAAGCATAGATTTTCAGGACCGGAAATCCTATGCGCCTAACATTACATGCGCCAGGGAGCTCAGATGAAGTACTTGGCACAGCAAATAGCAAAAGCATAGACATTAAAAAAGATATTTATTTTATATAAAAGTCTATTACATGTCTAAAAAAAAGGCTTTATAAAGAAGAATTTCTACAAAGAAAAGACCCTAAGTCTACAGTTAGGCGCAGCAACCGCCATGCACTCTCAGCCAGGCGCATCTCTTCAGCGTCTCAGTCAGGCGCATCCCTTCAGCGTCTCAGTCAGATGCACCCCTTCAGCATCCCTTCAGCGTCTCAGTCAGGCACTTCCCTCCAGCAGCTCAGTTATATGCATCCCTTCAGCGTCTCAGTTATGTGCATCATGAAGTATCAACATATGCGCTCCACTTCGACCCGATCGAGTGCTTCGACTAATGAAGCATTTATTGAGCAGAACAAGGGTGGACGATCAACCCCACCCTAGCGGGAGGAAGAGCTCTCCAGAGGAAGAGGAGAGCACAGCAATCAATCCGTGACAAAAGGAGGCTTTCAACACAAACAGAATGGGCAACACCCACTCTAGCAGGAGGAGGAGCTCTCCCAAAGCCCAAGGAAGATGATCGGGGCACCACAATTCTGATCTGCGGCTCTTCCAGCATACGGAGACGAGGCTCGAGCATCCGGATTTTCGAATGCAACAAGCACCTTCCGCCTGCCTCAGAAGCCCTCGACTCCGACTTTCGGATGTAACAGTCACCTTCAATTGCATGAACGAAGACAAGTCGTCGCATCTTCACCCTCGAGAACATCTCGTCAACAGAATGTTCTCAAGCAAACATGTTCATTTCGGAAGGACGTGAGAAAACGAGAAGCAAACTCTCTCTTTGCCACTATTTATAGGCCGAGCAAATCAAACCCATGCGCCAAGTGGCGGGCTCTTCGAATCCCGTGTAATGAATTTGTATTTATGGTGATGAACTTGACGCTTTGAATTCAGCCAAGTCAAAAATGGCTATTTAAAGCACTCGAAGAACGTAACAGTCGGACCAATAAAGGCACATCATGTAAAAGGATGCGCCGGTCAGACACCGCACATCGTCCAGATGCGCTCGTCGGTTCCAAAGTGCCCCGTATGGATGCGCCCAACAAAGCACAGATCCATGCGTCATAATCAACATGGACCCATGTGCCCATTCCGGCTCGTCATCCATCAAGCAATTAATGCTCAGGTGATAGAGTTGGCAGCACGTCTCCCGAGGAGTGGACAGTTAGCAACTTTTTCAGAAGACGAGACGTCAGCATCACCATTACTTTCCTCCGGCGGTTACACGCCACGTGGATGCCCAACCATTTCGCATGTGCCTCCGCAGCCATGCGCCCAAATCTCTGCATACGTCTCAAAAGCCATGCGCTTCAGACTTTTCTCTGATCCCTAAAGACAGAGGTCAAGTCACTACTGAAGCCCTGCATGTGCCTCAAAAGCCATGTGTCCAGACTGGTTCGTGACTCCTAAAGGTTACAAGCCAAAGTCTATTCATGCGCCCAATCCTAGGCGCATCCTGTCAGATTACTCTCCACCAAATCCGAGATCTTTGAGCTACAGATACGCGCCATGTGTCTTTTGACTTAGTTCAGCCGATAAAGGGGTACTAATCATCCAAGATCTCAGCAACCGAAAGATCTTCTCTATTGCTACGTGTCAGCTCTGCCGCAGCCCATAAATGCAACAAAAAGAGTTTAACTCCTCAATCCAAGCATGCTACCCATGCGCCTCCATCAGCAATCACCACGTGGCATCCCCATAAACAGGCGCATCCTACATATGCACACATGAGCAGCCAACCTGCTGCTTATAAATAGAAGGGTCATTCTCTCTCACACACACACAGACTATCAGAGATCAAGACGCACAGTCAACCAAAGCATCAGAGTTTACTCCCAGAGATCGGAAGATATACTCAACGTCTTCTTCCTCTCCGCAAACTCCAGCATCCAGAATAACTCAGACCTTCAGAGAACCGAGAACCGTCGTCAGATCCTAAACGGAGTCAACGCATTACCACTCGCTCCATCGGCACAAAGGACCGAGATAAACAAAAGTGTACTCCTAGGACTACGTCTAAGTCCTACATTGTAATACTGTTCTGTTTGTATTAAAATTTGCAATAACAAGATTTTAATGGCAAACAATTCCTCGTAATAATTTTTAATCGTTGAATGAAACATTTAGGCAACAGTTAGTAATCGTCGTGCATTAGTCAATAACTACAACGGTTTATTAATCGTTACCAAGTATATTATTAGCAATATCATTCAACTATTACGCATTCATGTCAAACTCGTTGTATAATATGTTATTTGCAACTATTTATTGAACTGTTGCAAATATCTACGATAACCGTCGCAAGAGGAATCTGCAACGCTCACTTTTACAATGGTTACAATAACCATTGCATATTGATTTCACAACAGTTTATATTGATTTTGCAATAGTTTTCGACCGTTGTAAATTACCCTTGTTTCTTGTAGTGTCTTCTGGTTCTTGTCCCTCATTTGAAACTTCTGGTTCTTGTTCTTCATTTGAACTTTTTTCCTTGTCCTTCCTTTGTTTCTTGTGTTTTTTTTCCTTCTTGTGCTTCTTTATAGATTTACTCGCTTGATTTGCACTCTACAAGAACACAGTAAACATTTATGCATTAGAAATATATATAAGCATTGCTATAGAAGAAGACTTCACACTTAGTAGCAGAAATGCATAACATTTACTCCTAGCCCATTGTGTCCATAACTTGAAATCGGATAGCACAAGGAGTTAATGCTTGTGTAATCTCATTGACTTGTTTGTTTTACAACGGACCATACAGGTTCAGCTCAGAAATGACATACAAAAACGAGGGGTACAGTAAACGATATATGTTTGCGAGGGGTGCTGTAAACGACATACAGAAACGAGGGGTGCAGTAAACGACATATGTTTGCTGACTTGAGTGACTTCATATCATGCAATGAGTCCATACAGAAACGACATATGTAGATGACAGGTTGCTTTCTTTCAACCAAGATTCACAGTGTTGGCTTGGGGCAATTTTAGGGGGGGTACAGTACTTTTGAATTAGTTAAATTCCTTGTTCAGTTTATATCTCTGCACACAGTGATGAGGGAGGGTGCCAAGATAATTATCTTGCTATTTACTTAGCAAATTAACTTATAAATGTTTGCGATATTGTTGCATTAAACATAGCAATAATATGCAATCCTTGGTCTGTTCACAAATAGAATGAGACACATTTAGAGTAGCCTTGATCCTTACCGCATTCGAACCTTCTTGTCTTTGCTTTTTTGCTATCTTTTTTGCGCGTTTTGAACTCTACAAATATGCAACAAATTAAAACACTAACAAATAAATGAGATTGATGTAAGCTTAATTTCAAATACATATTGAAGGTTATTTACCTCAGCATGAGCATCATTTCTCTTCTGCATTGGTGACATTGCAAGATAGGGTAGCTACGAGCAAGAATTACTCGCTAATGATGATCAGAAAATAAGCAAATATTAAAGAAATAAATCATGACAAGTAGAGTATCATAGAGTATCACAGACAAGTAGAGCTTTAATAGTATTGGAGATATAGTATCACAGTATCATAGCCATAATCAGAAAATAATGCTACATACTGCAGTCCAAACACTGTATACCCAACTCCTTGCTGCACAGTTTAGCCTACATAGACAGATACCCAAGACACATACACATACACACACACACACACACACACACACACACACACACACACACACACACAAACACACACACACACACACACACACACACACACACACACACACACACACACAGTCTATTTCCTTGTTCACTGAACAAGGAATCCCCACTTCCCATGTTTGCTGACTGTACTCTCCCTTCCTGTACAATTGTTTGCACACATTATAATAGAAAGTGAAAGAGGAGAAGAAAAAAGTTCTTTATTTTTTGGATATCTTCCAACATATGTGTTTGATACATAAAACAAAGGTACTTATGCTTAAGAAAGACTCTGCACAAAGGTTTGATCTTTTGTTTCGAGCATTTAAGCCTACTAAACATTGAGGTTCTTAGTTCAAATATACTGTAGTGTATAGCGATATCTGAGCAAAGTTTATGTTCATAGCAATTTTTTATGAGCAAAGTTATATATATATGTAGGTGTATCAGCTTTCACCCAACATATTATGAGAAATTGATTGGATGAAATGAGAACTATTGATCTATACTATGTAAGCAAAAAACACAAACTTAATATCATGCTACATACACTAACAGTTTAGTTAGCATACTACTGATGGTCAACTTCAATGTTCATATAAGATGAAACAAGCAAACCATAAAACAGGAACAAAAAAAATTTGAAGGATGAAAATTAAGACTATGAGGGGAAAGATAAGCTATTTGCTTCTATAAGATTTCTCAGAGATATTGTTATTACACATGAATTTTCTAGTCGGGTAGAGTGTTAAAGTATTTCTATACTACAACAAAAATATGAAAAAAGTAAAAGAAACATGCATGTATATATCACCCCACATTCAAATTATTCGAATCATTCATTTGAAAGTCCTTTTCCTACTGCAATTTTCTTAACAAAGAAAATTAAAAACCTGCATATAACAAATTCAAGAACAATTATGAAGCATTAAAAAATATACTAGTTATTTCCAACCATGCTTCTATACCAATAAAAAACTAACTAAACATAGAGAACAACTAAACCATATAGAGCATTTCATAAGATTAAATATAGAGGAAAAAGACCTCTCAAACATAAATGGTGATGACATTCTATTTTAAATATAGAGGAAAAAGACCTCTCAACCATAGCACTTCAATATAAACGCTATGGATGATTATATATAATAGCAGGGAGGCTCGAACGCTATAGATAAACTGCTATTGTATTCTATTTTAATAGCACTGTGGAAGGAACGCTATTGATGATGACATTCTATAGCAGGGAGGCTTGAACGCTATATATAAACTGCTATTGTATGCCCTATTTATTGTAGTGACTGCTTTTTTGCATATGCTGTTTCTGCTGCTGCTGCCACACCGGAGGTCGACCGGCAGCCACCACGGAGACGTGCGCATGAGGTAGGGTAAAGGGTCGGCTGGGGCGCGACTAGGGTTAGGGTTTTTTCTTCTTTTTCTTTTTTTCCTCTTCCTTTATAAGGATCGGGCTTTGTTCTATTCTTCTTTCTCCGACAATTACTGTTCAATGAACAGTAACCGCTGAGTTTTTATTTTTTATTTTTTAACACAACACACACACACACACACACATACACACACACACACACACACACACACACACACACACACATATATATATATATATATATGGCTTCCAAGTTAGGTTTTTGGGCCAGTTTTTTGTGCCAAAAATCGAGTTTTTCTCGATTTTGGAACTCGATTTATGATGTGTACACTATGAATTACTTAAATTCTACTTGATGAGTTTTAAAGAGGGTTAAGTTGTGTTTGTACTTGAACGATCCATTCGTAAAATAATGGAACAACATGAAAGAATTTCTGCCACGAATATGCTATTGTTGGTGCCATTACTATGAACTGCTGCTGTCGTATCTGCTGTTTCTGTCGCTGCCGCCCACCGAAGGTCGACCGGCGCTCGGCCACCACGAATATGCTTATATATAA
>JANAVB010034018.1:2804082-2934082 GCA_029216955.1 Iris pallida | reverse complement strand
TAAAATATTTTGTCGAGGATGATTTTATTACTTAATTGCTATACCTGGATGATATCTTATTGGTGGGACAAATGCCATTAGGATAGTAGAGTTGAAGTGTCAAATGGATATGACCTTCTTTGTGAAGGATTTGGATGCAATAAAGACTTGGGATATTGAAGATCAGCAGAGAGAGAGAGAGAGAGAGAGTCTATATTGCTTTATATGTTCTAAGAAAAGTATTTATTGGGTACTTCAACATTTTCGGATGGACAAGTCAAAGAAAGTAAGTACCCCTTTATAGCTCACTTTAGGCTTACTACTGAGCAGTATCCATCGACCAAGGACAAAAAAGAAGATATGGAATAATTTTTGTATACTTCAGCAGTGTGCAGTCTCATGTATGCCATAGTGTATACAATGCCATATATTTATGGTGTAGTTGACATGGTTAGTATTATCTCTCAAATATAGAGAGGATACAGTATGGTCAAATGGATTCTTTGTTAATTTTAGGGCACTAGTGAGTGGATGCTTTCATTTAGAAACAACGAACCAAAGCTGGTTGGGTATACCGATGCTATGGCTGGAGATATGGATACCAGGTGATCGAATTTATGCTATATTATTATGCTTGTTGATGGGATGATTTTATTGTAATCGCGGTTGTAGAAGTATTGGTTTTATTACTGCGATGGAGGCTTGCAAGTAGTTGTTATGGATGAAGAAATTCCTACAAGTGATGGGGCTAAAACAAGACCAGTCCATTTTGCATTACGATAAGAAAGTGATACTTATCTTGAAAATAATCCTATATTTCATAGTCAATCCAAACATATTATAATTTAGTATCATTGGATACGACATGAGAGGCAAAGGATGCATCCCTTCAGAAGGTTCATATAAAGGACAATAAAGTTTGAGAAAGTCCATATATATATATATATATAACGATAAACTAAAAACATGTGACATTTTAAGTTGGACACATATTTGGATATTGCTTGTAGACTGTTTTATTATAGTTAGAAGATCCGATTAGGCATGTCATAGATACGGGTCATATGATCGCATTGGAAGGAAAGAACAATCACTAGACGCTTGGGCTACTTTCTTATATTGTTACTGCCGCCTCATTACCAGAGGTACATAGTTTTTATTGTTACCATAATTTTTTAGAAGCTGTGGAGTTATCATATTTACTGTAAAATCATTACTAGAGCTTTCGAGTTTATCGTGATAGCCCATACATGCGAACATTGTCCTCAAAATGTATATTACTTAGTTTGTTACTCTAGATGTACTCTTATTCGAGTGGAGTTATTATTTTATTATTTAGTTTTGGTATGCTATTATGTATTGCTATGTCCTTCTAAAGACCAGATTTTCTTCTAGGTTAGGTGAGCAAGATCATATAGAGCTTGCCCTCAGAAACATTAATGTTTCTTTTCTTAGATTAGGAGAAAATTTGGGCGTACTTGTACTCAATATCGTTTATATTTATTAATTATCTTATTACTCTATTGCTATATCCTAGTATTTGCAATTCATGTTATAGTTCTCGGTCTTATTCGAGCAGGTGTATTAATGGGTGGCCTACTTTAGTACATTATGTCCAAATCTTGATATTCGTATTTGCTGTGGATTAAGATTAATGTGCTAGTTTAGTCATCATATTTGTATGGCAAAATTGTTTGGTCTTGGATAGCATATACGTATTGAGTTGGGCTGGAGTGTTAGAAATTTTTTATTGTGCCCTGTCGATTCATGAGATGAAGAACATAAATTAAATTGCGGAAGCGTACCTGACAAAAAGAATCTGAATCCTTTGTCCCTCTCTTTCTGTTGATGGGGATGCAGAAAAGAAAAGAGAGAACCTTCTCTTTGGTGGCCGTATGAGTTGGGGACCATAACCCTAATGAATACACATATTTATATATGTGTTGATATTTCTAATTTGGCCCCTCATCAAATTAGAATTATCTCCGGTATCTATACACTAATTCCATGACAATTATACCCTTAAGCCAATTTTCAAATATACCACTTTAATTGGCTTAATTATTTAGATAGCCCAAACACAATTAATTTTACATGTGTGGCCCTTTAATTGTTGAATAATTCCAACAATCTCCTACTGGGCCACATATGTAACCTTATAATTGTGTTAACCTTAGTGAGCTCATAAATTGCTATCTTAATCCTTAGGGTATATCCGGACAATCTCGTCCATTAACCATATCAACATAGGATCAAAGCGACCTTCGTCACATATAGCGTAACTAAACCATCAATGGTCACATATACCAATATAGCTAAACGACATAGATCAATCATGGATACGTAGCATGGAAATTATACGCAATGTGATCAATACATGTCTATTTCCAACTGGTCCTCCTTAACTTTAGTAAGATCAATACTTTAACATAATGAAAACATAATGAACTGAATTTCCATATATCTGATCAGATAAATATCCAAAATATTTTAATACATAAATGTGTCCAAAACCAAATAGCACCCAAATACATAAAATAAAAACTTCCACTAAACTGACATATCATCAAATGAGATAACACCCATATGAGCAGTGTGCTCATGAAAGGCCTTGGGTGGTAACCCATTTGTGAGCGGATCCGCTAACATGGAGTTTGTTCCAATATGCTCTATGGATACTTTACCATTCTGAATTCTCTCCTTCACAACTCAGAACTTTATGTCAATATGCTTTGACTTATACGAGCTTATGTTGTTATTAGAATATAGTACTACTGATTTATTGTCACAATATAACTTGAGTGGTCTTTTAACACCCTCCAGAATGCGCAGCACAGTGACAAAATTTTGCAACCATATTCCATGATTAGATGCCTCAAAACATGCTATAAACTCTGCTGCCATAGTGGGCGAAGCTATGAGTGTTTGTTTGACACTCTTCCAAGATATAGCTTCTCCAGCTAACATGTAAATATAATCTGACGTGGATCTCCTACTGTCTTGGCATCCAGCAAAATCAGAGTCGGAATACCCTATGATCTCCAGCTGATCCGATCTCCTATAAGTGAGCATATAATCCTTTGTTCTCTGTAAGTATCTCATGACCCGTTTGGCTGCTTTACAATAATCCATCCCAGGGTTACTTAAATATTTACCTAGAATTCCAACTATTTATGCAATATCCGGACGCGTACACACCTGAGCATACATTAGACTCCCCACAGCTGATGAATAGGGGATCAATTGCATTTCCTTAATTTCAAGGCTGTTCTTAGGGCACTGATTGAGACTGAACTTGTCTCCTTTAGCGACTGGGATGTCACCTAGTTTGCATTCTTGTATGGCAAATCTTTTAAGCACTTTATCGATATAGTTCTTTTGTGATAATCCAAGAATACCACGAGAACGATCTCGTTGTATTTGAATTCCTAATACAAAAGAGGCATCACCAAGATCTTTCATCTCAAAGTTATTTGATAAAAATTTCTTAGTGTCATACAATATGCCTATATCATTTGTGGCAAGCAGTATGTCATCAACATACAAAATCAGAAAAATAATTTTACTCTCACTGAATTTGTGATACACACAA
The DNA here is from genome assembly GCA_029216955.1 of Iris pallida. Classification (NCBI taxonomy): domain Eukaryota; kingdom Viridiplantae; phylum Streptophyta; class Magnoliopsida; order Asparagales; family Iridaceae; genus Iris; species Iris pallida. The sequence goes on along the minus strand of JANAVB010034018.1, from coordinate 2,930,511 downwards.
TCTTCAACAACGTTAACCTCAAAACGAAACGAGGTAACAACTTGGTAAAATTTATTGTACCACTGACGAGAAGCTTGCTTGAGTCCATAAATCAATTTTGTCAGTTTGCAAACCATATTCTTTGGATCTCCCGACACAGTTTTCTGGCTGCACCATATAAATAGTTTCGTCAATGTTGCCATTGAGAAACCCTATTTTGACATCCATTTGATGTAACTCAAGATCAAAATATGCAACAAGTGCCATGATTGTTCTAAAAGAGTCTTTCGAAGAATCCAGAGAGAAAGTCTCTTTAAAATCAATCCCTTCCTTTTGAGTAAAGCCTTTAGCTACAAGACGTGCTTTATACTTCTCCACATTACCCTTCGAATCCTTCTTGGTTTTAAATATTCATTTACAACCAATAGGGTTCACATCTTTTGGTAATGGGACAAGTTCTCAAACTTTATTATCTTGCATGGACTTATACTCTTCATTCATTGCATCAATCCACTTTTGAAAATTAGAACTTTCCATGGCCTGACGGAAGTTGATTGGATCATCTTCCAATATTCCATGGTCTTCCTCATGTTCCTGGAGAAATATGATAAAATCATCCGAAATTGCATTTCTTCTTTCTCTGGTGGACCGTCTTAATTGTACCAATTCTTGAGGTTATTGAGTTTTTTCCTCAGGAACAACTGCCTCATCTTGAATGGGGGGCGCCTCTATGTTGTCTTGTTGAGGTAGCTCAACATCGACTTGTAGAGGTAAATCAACATTGTCTTGTTGAGGTTCCGGATTCACTTCTTGATCAATGACAGGTACAGAAACCTGCACATCGTCAAAAGTGATAGTAGGGATTGTAACCGATTCCTCCTCAAATACAATGTCCCTAACTTTATTTCTTTCCCCAAACTCAACATCCTCAAAAACTATAGCAGTTCCCGTCTCAAAAATTATCCTTTTTGTGGGATCGTAAAATTTATAACCCTTTGATCGCTCTACATAGCCAATAAAGTAGCTGCTTACAGTTTTGGGGTCCAATTTCTTTTCATATGGCCTATAAGGCCTTGCCTCAGCTGGACAACCACAAATATGTAAATGCTTCAAACTAGGTTTTTTGCCTGTCCAAAGCTCATATGGTGTTTTTGCAGTCGCTTTAGTTGGCACTCTATTCAGAATGTAAGCTGCTGTTTTAAGTGCTTCACCCCAGAGTGACTCTGGTAAGGTAGAATGACTAATCATACTCCTTACCATATCCTTAAGAGTCCTATTTTGTCTTTCAGCTACACCATTCACGCTAGGTGATTCTGGCATGGTGTACTGTGGGACGATTCCATATTCCTCTAGGAATTTAGCAAACGGTCCTGGACGTTGTTCACCTGATCCATCAGATCTACCGTAGTATTTTCCACCACGGTCAGACCTGACGACTTTTATTCTTCTGTTGAGTTGGTTCTCAACTTCAGCTTTAAATGATTTGAATACGTCCAAAGACTGTGATTTCTCATGAATGAGATATAGGTAGCCGTATCTAGAATAGTCGTCTATGAATGATATAAAATATTCTTGACCATTCCAAGAAGTCGAGGGAATGGTCCACAGATATCAGTATGAATCAATTCTAAGACTTATGTAGACCTATTGGCACCTAATCTCTTTTTTTTTGTCTGTTTTCCCTTTACACATTCAACACAGACATTAAAGTCTGTAAAATCAAGGGAATCCAAAATCCCATCAGACACAAGTCGTTCAACTCTTTTTCTAGAGATGTGACCTAATCGCTTGTGCCATAATGAGGTTGAATTTTTATTATTAATTTTGCGTTTAGTACCACGTGACTCCACATGCAAGGTTTCATTATAAGATGCAATAGTTTCAAGTGAATATAGGTTATCATAAACATTAAGAAAACTATTACCAACAATATTTGAATTTAAAGATAGACTAAACTTATTGTTTCCAAATGAACAATGGTAACTAGATTTGTCCAGTAAGGAAACTGAAACTAAATTCTGTCTAAAAGACGGTACAATAAAAGTGTCTATCAAATCCAAATAATAACCGGTTCCCAATAATAACCTAAAATGTCCTATTGCTTCCACTTCTACCGACTTGTCGTCACCCACATAGATGTATCTTTCATCATCAATTGGCTTTCGGTAGCTCAGACAACCTTGTCTAGAAACACTAATGTGGGTAGTAGCACCAGAATCTAACCACCTTGTATTTCTAGGTACTGAAGCTAAATTAACCTCAGAACAGACCAAATTGAGAAATGTACTTTTTCTTATGTGTCCTGACTTGTCACAAAATAAACAACCCTTAGTTTTATATTGTTGTTTCTTTTGAGCTAGGACCTCAGCAGCTTCTGTATTTCTTTTCTTTTTGCCCTTAAAATTTATCCCATTAAGTATGGAAATTGAATTCGTATTGGCAGATATTATAGCAACATTAACTGAAAAGAGAGCAAAAAATAAATAAATAAATATGCTCTAATTAATAACCAAATAATAAAAGATAGTCAAACAAATTCAAATAATGGTGAACCCCATCTCAAGATACCTAGTGCATCATTAATATCATGTCTTTGGACAGTGATACTAACTGCAAGTGGTACTCTTGGTGTAGTGATCAAAGTTGACAATAAGTCATGTCAAATAATAAGCCTATCTTCGGATCGGGTTATTATTTACATGTAAACCGTATAATTGTCACACATTTATCACCACAAGTATGTGTGCAATTCGGCCAAATATTAACCTTCCTTTGGCCGGCTAATACCCGGATGAATGTACACACATAAACATCCAACATCCTTCATAGACTATCTACACAAGAGAGGTCACTTTGGCGACATCTTGTTTCAATAAGTCTATTTAGAACATTAGACAACTATGGTAGTCACAAAAGGTACCAAAAATTTGAATGTTGACTAAATTTTACAAAAAACTGAATCATCTCCAAAATCTTATGTACATGCATATTTAAAAAAAATCAAAATTAACCGATTGGATTCTAATACACATGTTTGATATATAAAGCATACTGCCATTAAAAAATCTATTCCATTAAACATATTGACAGTAACATGCTAGGAATACAAAAGAGAAAGTCTTCCTCCTTTAAAATACAAAGTGGTATTCCTTAAAAACCAAAGCCAAAAACATAAGAGTGGTACTCATTAAGAAAGCCTTCCTCGATTTTAAAAAAAAATCATATAAGATATTACTGTCAATATGCAATTCTTAAACGAACAAAGTGGTCTATGCAATTCTTAAACGAACAAATCATCCACTCCATTAATAGCTAGCATCACTATTATTATTATTATTATTCGTTGCAAAGTTAATGACTGTAGCCATCAAAATCATAATGAAAGTTGACTCGTATAACAAAATAATAATAAAAAATTATGATTCGATTACTTCTAAACTGTAGCGATTAAGTCGACCAAGATGGCCAGCAACAAATATCAACAATCAACAGAATATATTAACATTATCATAAACTGAATTTGGAATATAATTTGTTAAACAATTGGAACCCTAAAATAAATAAGATTAAACGATCTAGGGTTTCCAAACAAGAACAAAAAATAATTATGAAATTTCTATCTCATGAATCAAACAGGGAGGCTGTGATACCACTTGTTAGAAATTTTTTATTATGCCCTGTCGATTCATGAGATGAAGAACATAAATTAAATTACGAAAGCGTACCTGAATCCATTACTAGGCTTAATGGATCTTGAAGCGAACGTCTCTTTATTGGGTTCGATCTTCCAACTTGTTACGACCCTTAATGACAAAGAAGAATCTGAATCCTTTGTCCATCTCTTTCTGTTGATGGGGATGCAGAAGAGAAAAGAGAGAACCTTCTCTTTGGTGGCCGTATGAGTTGGGGACCATAACCCTAATGAATACACATATTTATATATGTGTTAATATTTCTAATTTGGCCCCTCATCAAATTAAAATTATCTTCGGTATCTACCCATTAATTCCATGACAATAATACCTTTAAGCCAATTTTCAAATAGACCACTTTAATTTGGTTTAATTATTTAGATAGCCCAAACACAATTAATTTTACATGTGTGGCCCCTTAATTATTGAATAATTCCAACATGGAGTTCGTATGATACGTAATTGGTCATTGCCATGTGGCTCGGTCCTACGTATTTTGGGACTGGAGCATGATACGAACTCCTCCACTTTATTGAGAAGGGAAGATTTTTTGGGGTTTGGGGGGGACTATCTTATATGGAGAACATCATGGACTAGGACAAGCACCCTTCGCGTAATGGAGAATCTCGGAGAGTCGATGGCGTCAAATGTGGTTCGATTTGAGCGTGTAACAAAAGTCTTTGCATATCGTATCAAAGGGGCCAATAGAATGTCGGTATGCCTCTTATGGGTTACTTCGCTCCATAACATTCTAGCAGTATATTATAGTATATCCTATTATTGTTGCTAATCTAGAAACTCTTTGCTGTAGACCGACGGTATACGTCAATATACCATCAACTTACTGTAGTCGGGGCTAAAATTCTTAAACGGGTATTTTATTAACATTGTTAGATCGAGATCAGCAGTCCATGTTATCTCGGGATTATGGTGACTTAAATAGGAGTATCATAACTCTAATCTCAACAGAACAAAAAGAAAGAAGAGAATTTCTCAAAAGGGTGTAATTATTTAAGAAGACAAAAAGAGGTGATTCAGAATTTCAGCAGTTTTTTTAAAAGGGAGATCGCTTCGAGCATCTCTTCTTTAGTTCGTCCTCACCTTATCGTCTTCGGTAATCCCTATTTCTTATTATAATATAATTTCATCTATTTGAAGTATTGTGATGATCCGTGTTAGATCGGTAGAGAAGTCTGTAAAGAACTCAATGTACTTTTTTTAATCCTTTAGTGGAGGCTTTTTTGGGTTAGACTTTGATTGTCCGTAGTTTTTTCCATCAGGATTTTCTACTTAAAAATCGACTATGTTTATGTCGTGCTCGCTATGTGATCTTCTTTTTGAATCATATTCCGGTTATGTATTTCTCTTCGGTCATTGATATGTTTCTTCCATTTTGATGAACAATATTTTTGTATTCGTTCCCAACAAAGTTCTCTCAAAAGATAAGAGAATAAACTAAGCATCACGAAAGGAAGAGATCCCAAAACAACTAACAAAAGCCATAGGTTATTGTAAGCTTAGATATAAAGAGAGAGAGAGAGAAAGAGAGAAAGAAAGAGAGATTACACAATCCAAAGGTGCAAGTGAGAGAAGCAAATGGAACCATCCCGAGGAAACTCAAGCACAAATCTGTTGCAACAATAACCACCTCCCTCAAATGCCCTTCCATACCTAAACTCATAAAAACCGTTCAACTATATATATATATATATATATATATATATATATATATATATATATATATATATATATATTGCATGGTTGAGATTAAATGACTTAAAAAGGAGGTGGGGTCTACATCTTTTAATCTCAATCACTAAATTCCAATCCAACCCATAAAACATAGGATGGTTCTGTAATACAAAACCAACCAACTAGTTTTGGAGGATTTCTGTATATATATATATATATATATATATATATATATATATATATATATATATATATATATATATATATATATATATATAGCATCACGAAAAGAAGAGATCCCAAAACAACTAACAAAAGCCATAGGTTATTGTACACGAATTAAGCTCAGATATTAAGATAGAGAGATTACACAATCCAAAGGTGCAAGTGAGAGAAGCAAATGGAACCATCCCGAGGAAACTCAAGCACAAATCTGTTGCAACAATAACCACCTCCCTCAAATGCCCTTCCATACCTAAACTATATATATATATCTATATATCTATATATATATATATGTCGTGTTCAGCCAAGTGGAGATTAATATTAACCCTCTATGTGGTGGGTGCTCGGCTGTCTTACATGTAGCTTTTGTCATATCCTCATCATGCATGGATACGAAGGGGAGGATTGAATTGTTCTCGAGAGAGAGCATTTTTTCTTTGCTAGATTCGAATTGGAATATGAACTTGTTTTGATGTTGGAGAAGGGTCCTTTAATTTTTGATGGTCGCTTGATGGTTATCAGACGGTGGTCCACAGATGTGGCATTGGAACACGAATTATTAGCGGTAGTCCCTACTTGGACTCATCTTCTAAACCTGTCCTTATTCCTCTAGAGTAGGTCATTTCTTGATAGGTTAGCCATACAGCCCTGATCCTATAGGTGAAATATCAAAATAAGATCTTGTAGTAATCCTTCGAGAGAGGATAGACTCTATGGATTCGTTGAATCTATGTTTAGATTCTTCTTAATGATAGAGAAGTCTTTGTCACCCCTTTGCATGGATGTGTATATCCTTCACCTAATTCAGGCTCTGCACTTGAAAGGGATAACTTAGACTCTCTTATTGACCTTCACTTGGTTTTCAACCGAGTGACCACTTCCTCGTCAAGTTGAAAGTGGGTGTTTTGATGGGCAACGGAGCTGGAGGTTCTGGTCAGTAGCTGGCCGAGCTACTAGAAGTTTAGGAGGAGGCTGTGGCAACCATACGAGAGGTGGACTTATTACCTCAGAAGCAACCTTCAATAGTTGTAGATCAGTCTTCTGTTAAACGCGTACGAAAGCGTTTGCCAACCCACCTGATCAAAACCAACCCCCGTCTAACGGACACCAAGCACAAGATGAAGACAACTATATGTTGGTGATGTATGTCACTAGATAAATCCCAACCTTTAATAACTAAGATAAAATTATAAGATTGACAGAACTCACGTTGAACACTTTGCCCTATTAGGTTCAACCTCCTCACCACTCTCAAGAAGAAAAATAAATGATTACAATTGAGATCACTCACCAACCCATAGAAATCTCCCTAACCGAAGATGACGAATCCTCGATTAGATCTTCTTCTTCCTTTTGTCATGGATATCGAAGTCCTAAGAGCAAAGTACAGACTTTCTCTTAGATTTTCGTGTAAGCGAGCATCCTGAATCTCCACTTTATGCCTTCCTTTTGTGCCTCCACCCTTACCTCATATAAATAAGATAAGAAACCTAACTTTAGGGTTAGAAAACCCTAAAAGTAGTCTACTATCAGATTTGGCCGTCCACTAACAACCAACGGTGCAGATTATATCCCATCACCAATTATGTATGTCACTCACGTTTTCCGTTATACGTATTTTTAATATACGTGTACGGATTTCTGACAATTCTCAGGTGGATCATAGTTAGACTTGTCTTGCTTAGCCTAGTCTTGGTTTAATCTTGTCTTGGTTTTTTTTGGTTTGGTTTAACATGTTGGCTTGGTTTGGTTTGAGATGGTTTGGGCTTAATATATAAGTCAACCCCTCTCCCTCTCCTCTATTTATTTCTCATAACTTCTCCATCTTCTTCATTTACTCCTCTCCACCTACACCCAAGAGCCCTAGGCAAGTACAACTTGCTTCATGATGGATCTCAAGTTTTATTGTTCCATTCTCTTCTTTACATGATTATAAGCCTCTTTAGAACTTGGAGTTTTTGATTTTTATGGGTGGATTCTTATAGATCTAAGTTTGATGCATTTTCGGTTTTTGTGGTTTTGATCTGTCAAACTTACTTGTTTTCAAAAACTAGTTGTTCCATGTTGTAGAGAATTTCGTTCTACCCCATTTTGACCTTTGAAAGTCCTAATTTGGAGTTATTTTGACCGAGTTATGGTCATTTGAAGTTCATGGGTTCAACCAAGTATTTTTATACTGGTTGGAGAAGAAGAACAATGTGCGCGCGGTTTTTAGCACCGTGTCATCTAGGTTGCGCGCAACCTGGCACTGCCGTAACCTTGCTTGGCACAACCTGGCTTGGCGCACTCTTGATAAGTAACAAGTAAACTTGATATGGCATGTATAATTTTGATAGTGGCCTATCGAGGCGCACTCCTGACAAGCAATCTTGACAAGTAACAAGTAACCTGACATGACATGATAATCTTGGACACTGTTGCGAAAGCTACCCTTACTTGCTAAGTAACTCATGTCTTGACACCGTGGTTGATTTTCTTGATTGTGCCTGTATAAGCTTCCTGTCTCGTCTTGCATCATGTCTAGGACATGAATTCCGGGTTACCATGGTCAGGGATTTATAATGAATCTGACTAGGTTAATGACTAGATTGATCAAGTAGTTCATATAGAGAGATTTTCCCAGTTACAGGCGATCCCGTTATCCCGTCCACACCAGAAGCACTTGTAGCCTGCCGACGAGTAGGGCACATTTCTAGCTCACTGTCATGTGGGCCACTTCATGAAAACATAAGTACTGAAAGTTCACCAGTAAGCTTGATAACTCTTGTAACTCTAATAAATCTCCTCGCCTGGATAACCTGGATAGCTGCAGGGCTTGTGACTGCGGGAACATCTCATTGCATCTTGCTAGTAACTAGGCTTGTGATAACCCTAGTTAGTTAAAGTATCAAGCCGTACTCTTTGCTTGGCCGTGAATGATGGATGTAGTCCAGTCTAGTCTTGTCTAATCGATTCCAGTCTATGATTACTTCAGCACATGCTTGCTTATGCTTTACTATTGTCGATAATTGGTTGGAGATTAAGCTCTGTTCAGGTGAAGGATTACAACCCTGGTCCTTGTTTGGTTTACGGGTTGTAACTTGGCTACCGGAATAGTCCCTTAGTTGTCATATCGTTTATCACCTTGTTTTCTCTAACTCATTTCTTTTATTACCATTTATGTTCCCATGTGCTAATATGCTGGTTTTAGTTCTTATGTGAAGCCTCCCTTGTGGCACTTACTCTTCTGGGGTCTGATCCAGCTGGTTTTGTATGGCCAGATTTCGGAGTAGGACTCGAGGATCCTCCAGCCTTCCAGCCAGATGGTGACCACTAGGCGCAACCCTGGCAATGAGTGGGTTCTTATTTTGCTCTCCCACTCTCTTGTACAAAATATATTCTTTTGAGGCGTTTAGCCGCTGAGCAAGTGTTAGCTCATTTGCAATTTTACTTACTGTCTGCCTATGGACTATAACATGATTGACAAATCCTAGGGTTGATCATATATGACTGAAACTCTTGCTAGTCTTCATATTTTGTATGACTAGCTTCATGATCATCTGAATATGTAATATTTGGGACGCCTTACTTTGTATGTCTGATAATCTAACATCTTGTGACATTTACTTACTTGCTTGAGATTGAGACACTAGGCTTGTTCATGACCATAAGAGACTGTTGGCTGGTAGATAAACCCTCATGCATCTAGACAGCCGTGACCGTATATCGAGGTAGATTATACTTCAATGTACGTAGCTGGCTGTGTTTGTCTTCCGTTCTCTAGTATTCTGGTTCTGGGGCATGACACGATTTTAGTGGTGGCCCATGCAGGTCTTGTAAATCAAGATGTGTGAGGGTTTTACTGAATAGATGTCTCAATCAGCACTCGCCCTTGATCTCTACTCGTGTCTTCTAATCTTTCTGAAATCTTGACCTGATCACATGTTTATATCCTCAATCTATCATGGTCCTTCCTTATTATTCTCCATGTCATTTCTTCAGCAGCATTGTGCCTGGTCCTACCGATCAGCAAGACGGAGCACCTCCAGTAGACCAGCAGCAACCTTGAGACCAAGCCCAGCACTCTGGAGCAGCCTCCCGAGTCATGTATTCCGAAGATCCAGAGCCTCCAGTTTAATCCGTCCAGCCTGTAGAGCCTGATAATGGAACCCTGGTGGGGCTTATTAGGGAATTGCTTGCATCTCAAGATCGTCGGGGCGATGTCCTGTACCAGACAGTACAAGATGCCATGGGCAGAGTTGGTTACTAAGGGAACAATGCGGCTAACAGCTTCAAGCGTCTGAACCCTCCTTTCTTTGACGGAACTGAAGATGCTATTGCTGCTGATGCATGGCTTCGGGACACATAGGTTATCCTGGAAGCATCTAGGATTCCTGAGGGTGAGAAGGTGGCCGTTGTGCGCCTGCAGTTATTGGACTTAGCTCGCAGCTGGTGGGCGATGCAAGCAGTTGGATTGGCGATGCCTATCTTATGGGCAGTATTTAGCAACAAGTTCCAGACGAAGTACTTTGATGCAGTAGCTCGGTATGATCTGTAGACCCAATTCAGTAATCTCAAGCAGATGGAAAGGACGGTCGATGGATATATGGTCGAGTTTTCTAGGCTTAGTCGATTTGCTCCCACCTTGGTGGCGACCGAATTGGACCGAGCGCAGTAATTCCAGCAGGGACTCCACCTAGAGATCATTATATCAGTGGAGCAGTTTGAGCACCAGACATTTGATGCCATCTTGCGAGCAGCGAAGAGGCAAGAGTATACCTCCCAGAGGATAATAGATCGAACTGGAGGACGGAAGAGGTCTTATGGACAGTTGTCCCAATCATCAACACCAGCCCCGGCAGCTAGGGCTTTGACCATTGGAGCTCCTAGGAGGGCTACCACAGTTTCGTCGGTTCAGCACTCGACACCGATGTACCCTCAGCAACATAAGCAAAAGTAGAAGCAGTCTTCCGCGATGGGCTGCACTCATTGTGGAAAGCTAGGACACGTAGTCTCAGAGTGTCGCAGAGCACAGGGGTTGTGCTTGGCTTGTGGGGTACCGGATCACATGATAGGGACCTTCCCGCATAGAGCCAGTTCCTTTTCATCAACCCTAACCAGTCCATCGGTTAGGGGACCAGCACCAGTACAGCAACAGTACCAGCCTCTGATGCCATTGCTGCTTCAGACTCAAGCTCAGATTCAGAACAGGTAGAGGGGTCACCAGCAGAGGGGACCAGCACCGAAAGGACAAGGTCAAGCTTTGGCTCTGACCGTGGCAGAAGAATTGGCATCAGGTGAGGTAGTGGCAGGTACCATTCTCGTCAACTCTTTTCCAGTATTAGTATTATTTGATTCGGGTGCATCACATTCATTTATGTCTGCACAATTTGCTACACAAATAGAACTGGAGCCCGAGTCATTATCAGTAAGGCTCAATATACTTACTAGTAATGGTCTTGTAGGGGTAGATAGAGTTTATTCCTCGTGTCGAATCGTAGTTAGTGGTAGAGAGTTTTCTGCTAGATTGATAGAATTTCCGATGGCCGACTATGATGTGGTCCTAGGAATGGATTGGTTGAAGGATCAATACACAAGAATAGACTGCCATATTGGCAGGATTACTTTTGGTATTCCAGGCGAACCAGAGTTTTCATTTTCCAGAGGCGAAGTAGAACCTTCTCCACCAGTCTTGTGGATGGCAGTGGCAGAATCAGTTCAGTTTCCCAGAGTGGTAGAAGAGTTTCATGATGTATTTTCTGAAGAGCATCCAGGCATGTCGCTAGAGAGAGAGAGATAGAGTTCACCATTGATTTGATTCTAGGGACGGCACCAGTAAAGAGAGAGTCTATAGAATGACACCATCAGAGTTGGAGATCCTGTACAAGATGATTGAAGAACTCAGAACCAAGAGATTCATTCGTGCTAGTGGATCACCTTGGAGAGCCCCGATGCTTCTTGTGAAGAAGAAGGATGGTACATTAAGATTATGTGTTGATTATCGTACCTTGAATAATATAACAATCAAGAACAAATATCTTCTACCAAGGATAGATGACTTGTTCGATCAACTCAGTGGGGCAGCGGTATTCTCGAATATTGACTTGCGGTCGGGATACCATCTGATTAGAGTCAGAGAGCAAGACATTCCGAAGACAGCATTCAGATCTAGATATGGACATTAGGAGTTTCTCATTTTGCCATTTGGAGCGACCAATGCGCCAGCCGTATTCATGGACCTTATGAATCGTGTCTTCATGCCCTATTTGGTCCAGTTCGTGATAGTGTTCATAGACGACTTCTTAGTCTATAGTAAGAATGTAGCAGAGCATGAGCAGCATCTCCGAATAGTCCTATAGATTCTTAGAGAGCATGAGTTGTATGCGAAGTTCAGTAAGTACGAATATTGGCTTGATCGCATTTCGTACTTAGGTCACTGTTTCACTTAACAAAATGCCTAAAAATTGGCCTTTGAAAATAAAACGAGAAAAAGTACAAGAAGTACAATTTATTCTGGGAAGTATTGCTATGGAAGTCTGATATGAAGGCTATCACTTTGTTCCTTGGACCATACGATGATGATGAAGATCACTGCTAGAAGATGAACAGCCGGAAGAACTAAGTCACCAGAAAGGTATCGACGCACTTGGGCACTGATGGCGAGGTTGAATGCTTTCCTGCTTTGCTTCACTCTGTTTTGGAAGAAAAGTTGAAGAAGAATGCTCTCGAAAATCAAAGTCTCTGAGCTCTGATTTCTGTATTCTCTCATGTCTCTCTGCTCATGATGCCTTTGTTATAAAAAATAAGTCTATTTATAGACTTAACCCACTGTGCGTAAAAAAGCAACAAAATTGGGTTTTGTACGCTGGTAGCTGTCACCCATGATGGAACTCACCCTCTGAATATGTTGACACGCGTCCCATTATTCCAACAAAAATAGGGAGCACGTATACACGTTCCTCAATAAATGTGGCATAAAAGCCACGTGGATAAACCACGTTCCAAAGTAGTCAGGAAGGATCGGGCGTAAAAACGTCCCCAAAATATGCTCCGAGCGTAAAGTAGCAACTGGCGTAAAAACAACACAATTAAAACTTCTCAGCGTAAAGTGGCTAAAATAGCCTTCAGCGTAAAACTTAGCCCAAATAGACTTTACGCCCACAATAGTCTTGAGCGTAAAAGCTCACATAACTATCGTGCGTGAAAAAGAAGTAATTATTGAGCGTAAAGTAGCCTTTTTTGCACACCATACGACAAGTATTGAGCTTGGTAAAAATCCAATCTTCTCGACTTCTGTGTTGCATGTTGTCAGCAAATCATTATGTCAGAGTCATTATCACTTTGCATTAAATACATGATTCGACAGCCTGTCCCTGGCATAAAGTAGTTGGCCTGTCCCTGGCGGGAAGTAGCTGACCTGTCCCTGGCGTAAAGTAACAGACTTGTCCCTGGCGTAAAATAGTTGGCGTAAAACAGCTCATTTGAGTGTAAAGCTCTATCTCTTTGACTCAGTCTATGAAGCACTTTTTACGCTCCTACAAGACCCCCTTCAAAGTTTTCAAATATTTTTCAAAATTTGAAATACTTAGAACAGAAGCGTAAAATTTGGGTTTTGACCAGTCAGCGATTCGGGTAAAAAAATAGGGATATCCAACAGTCGGCGTAAAAATAGGGATTTCCAACAGTCGGCATAAAAATAGAGAATTTGAACCGATTCAAAATCTCTATAAATAGAGCTTTTCGAGTTCGATAAGGACTTTACTTGTCTCTTTGCAATCACGAATCTCTTTACCCCCCTTTCTTCGAAAGCTCTCTCACTTTAACTCGATGGCTCCGAAGAAAACCGCCGCCGGCAGCAAGGGGAAGAAACCCGCTATCGATTCTTCATCGACCGACCGTGCACAAACTCCCGTTCAGTCATCGACACCACTCCAACAGCCCAATCCCGCCGTAGCTCCACCTATGATGGGTAAAACCCTACTTTTCGACCGAAAAACTCATCGGAGAAGAAGAAAACAACCCGAACTTTCAGATTTCACGCCCACGTCATTCGTGTTAGCGTAGAAACTGAAATAACAAAATACGCCCACGTTATACGTGGCAGCATAAAAAGTTTAGAAATACGCCCACGTTATACGTGACAGCATAAAATTCGAATTACGCTCATGTCTACTCATGCCAGCGTAAAATTTTCCAATACGCTCACATCAACATGTGCTAGCGTAAAATGAAAAAACTTTGTAAAACAAAGACCTTTTTTAAACTTTAAAACTTTTAATCAATTTTAGTAAGCGTAAAAGTTAATGTTTTTGCTCATAAAAATTCAAATTAGATTTTTTACTAATTTGATCTTTTTTCTTTTGTCAGTGGATTTGTAAGCTCATCCTCTTGAAGAAGTTTTTGGCTCATCAGCGGGCATGGTGGGCTCAAACTATCTGGAGGATTTATCTCATGTCAAATTTCCTCAATCCAACCCTGAATACCCTACAGCGAGATCACAGCTGATATCTGCCCAAGGAGATAGGATGCTGTTATCCATGATCGACGGGGAAGTGTTAGTGTCACTGGACAACCAACAATTCATGAAGCCGGCTTTCTTATTCGGGGATGCGATAGATTTCAAATCGCAGACTCATCCCAAGAAGGAGGCTTGGGTATTTAGATCTGGAGAAAGGGTGATGTATCTCCCTGACATGGACAAGGATTACCCTCTATCTGCTTTCGTCCATGCTAGCCATCACCGTCAAATGCTGTGGAATTTGACTCCCAATAGCTATGGTAGACCGGGCAGGATCATTTTCAGAAGAGAGAGAGCCAATGACATGGGTTATCACATTAGCACTCCCTGTGGTGGTGTCATCCCATTTTCTGGTCTATTGTCTGGGTTTACACCGAGTGAGGACTCATCTCTCATCCAGCCGGTACAGATTCCCATGTTCATAAATAAATTCCTAAGGGCTGCAGTTTTATATCCTCAGACCAACCCTAGGCTGACAGGGTGGCTGACCCCTTACAGTAGTAACTGGATTCAGATCAGTAATTGGGTCATGAAGAACTTTAAAACAGAATTAGACGATATTGGCCTGTATGAAGCGGTGGCCTCTACCAGTTATGGGATTCCACCGAACAGCAACTTGTTCCTGGCTTTACTGGAGTTGTATATGAGTTCAACAGGAACTTTTGCAACTCCACACGGCGAAATGGGTCTTGCTCTTTATGAGATGCAATTCATCTCGAAGCTGCCGATGGGTGAATTCCCTTATGAAGAATACATTCCTTCCAATCGGGAACTAGCAGAAGTTCGAGAGAAGAACCCTGAACAGGTGCAAGTCTATGAAGAACTTATGTGCCATTATCTGATTTGTACCAGTATGTATGAAACTGGATCACATTTGGCATACATAACCAAATGGACAATCTATCTATTTTACCATGAAAATAGAGTGTCCAAGACTGAGAAGAGCAGATTTCGAGAAGACAAAACTCAAACCATTAAACCTTGATCCATAATTCCTGCAGATATAATCCAGAAGTTGATGGCCTCGCAGAAAGCTCGCGACCAATATCTGTCTACCAAAACTGGAGACATCCCTGCGGGGACTAAGGCTTTAAGCTACCCGAGGCAGGGTAGTCAGAAGATGTCAAAGAAGGCCTTGCTGGCAGGCTTCCTATCCTTATGGCTACGAAGATGGGTCGTGCCAGGGATCAGTACCGTAGACAAGATTCATCGCAATGTATTGTGGCCAGCGGTACGTTTAGTATTCAAAAACAGAATCAACCTATTGTCAGCAATGGTATGCCGAATAAATGCAGGTCTACGGACTTTCGGTGAAGAGCTGATTAATAATGCTCCTCACCGAGACAATTTTCCAAGGGTGGAGCTACCATACACCTATCTGATGGGTTGGTTACTACACCACAATTGCAATTTGCTGCCACCGGGCCCTGAGGATGAAGCGAGGATTTTCCTCCAAAAATTTAGCAAATCCACATGGAAAGTTACAACGGTGGCAGACACCCGAGCAGCATAAATTACTCTCACGGCTGGAATTTCTTCTGCACAAGGCCACCAGTTCCAGCCGACTGCCTTGGCATGCAATTCGAAGACAGGGTAGATAAATCAGCTTTATTGCCAAGATCTGTCTTCCGATGGCTTGTGTACATCAGACCTTCTCATCTGATGTACAGGAATGAAGATAACTGCGCGTTTGAGCCTTATCTACCAAGTAGGTTCGCTCGCCAGTTTGGATATGACCAACTTCACGTTGGCAATCCTTCCACCAGCTTCCATCATTATGGAATGCTGATTGACGGTGCACGAGCGTGGAGATACTTCAGCACTGCATGTACTGGTGCTAGGTTCAATATATCTACAGCCACTAGTGCAACTCAGCTACGTATACTTCACTCGTATGCTCGTTTTTCTACATCCATTCGCTCCTTCGAAGACGGTTATAGCATGCAAAGAAGTCTTCAATGGGCCCAGGAGGGAAATATTGAAGAACCCATCAGAATAACTCCTGACATACCAGACAATACTACTGCTATAGATGAATTTCTGGTAGTAATTCTTAGAGGAGCTGGGGAGATAGCCGCGGGACCAATAGTTATTAGAAAAAACCGTGAACGAAAGCAGACTACAGCTACCACTCTTCCAGTGAAGTCTCCTGAGAAGAAGAAGAAGACTACTACTAACCCAGAGTCTTTACTCCAGAAGATGACATCTCGGTCGAAGAGGATCAACTTGTTGCTTCCTCTTCAGTCCATCCGGGAGAAGGGTCTTCAGCACCTCAACCAACAGCAGTACCAGAAGTTGTAAAACTTTTGTCTCCTGGACGCCTTAGCTCCTCACTCCATTTATCTTTGCCACAAAAGGCACAAGTTATGGAGGATGCTACTGCTGCACACATTGCTGATCGAGACCGTATCCCATCAGACGAGCCGGCTCTCACCTTTGACGATGATGACTGGGATGGTGATTATGATTCATATCTTGAACAACACGCACATACTCCAGGTACTACACAAAACCTATACAGAATTATGTATCATGATTTTGTATATTAACTTATTTTGTTCATTTTGTAGATATCATCATTACACCAAAGCTTGTGGCTCCTCCTCCTCCTCAAGAAGATATCTATGAGAAAAACGAGGAATCTGATGAAGAGGCTTCTTCTTCAGACGAAGTAGAAGTAATCCAACCAGGAGATGAGCAACAAGAAGTAGAGAAAGAGTTTGAAGCAGATGTTGAAGCAGAGGTTGAAGCAGAGGCTCAGCCCGAATTATCTTCTCATATTGATAACCGAGAAGAAGAACAAGCTGCAGAAAAACCAACTGCAGACCATGAAGCAGCTGTTGAAGGAGGAACTGGCCTCGATGAAGAACTTGAAGTACCTCCAGAGCCTGAACAGCCAAAAGTCAAAGGAGGTAATGAAGGCATAATCAAATCACCAACCGAAACTGAGAATGTTATGATAGCACCCTCTGCTGAAGTCGAGTCAGCTGCCACCACCGTCATTCCACCCGCACATATCACCGCCACTGAAACTCTAGTAGTTTCAGCTCCAGAAACGGCTGGAGTAACAAACATTGAAGACATTGTTCCCGAAGCTGCTGGAAACCAGTTGACTATGGTAGCTGTAACAACAATGGCTTCATCTCAGCCTACTATCAGAGCAACTATATCTGGAAGTGTTGAAGATATAATCCCTGAAGCTCTTACGGACCAACTGGCTGTGACAACAGTAACAACAACGGCTTCATCTCAATCTGCTATCACACCAACAACATCTGTTCCTATTCTCAGAGAAGAGACTTAGTAGATATTGCCGCAACGCCAAGTTCAAGCATAGAAATGAATCTCCTAGTTGAAATTCATACTGAAACTTTTTATAAAACTTTGGCGACTCTAATCAAGATGGTCCTGAATAAGGGCCTCAATTATGAGAGCTTGAAGGCGTCTATGGCTCTTACCATCAGGAACGTTGCTATGTTCAATGATACGGGGAGAGCAGCAGCATTAGAGAAAATTGTGGAGGGTCTTGAACAATTAAGCTGTCAAGCGAGACTGTTGAAAGTCTCATACAAAAAAAATATGATGCCTTAACAGCTGATTATCTTGATCGGGAGACAAGATATAATGAAGCCCTCCATGATTATAGTATAAAGGTTGCCAAAGAGAAATTCTTTTTAGCTGGAATACAGCCCGAGCTGGATGGTCATAGAGCAGCCTATGACGCTTCAAACAAGGAGATTCGGCAACTGAATAATAAAATCCAAGAAGTTGAGGCTGAATTGGCTCGCTTAAAGGCAGAAAGAGAACAGATGATCGCGGCTCGGAATTAGCACCTTGCTCAGGGCTCTATTTTAGAAGAACAGGCCTACAGAGCTGAATCAACTATCAGGACCCTTGATGAAGCCAAGGATAATCTGATAATCAGCTTCGCTGGACTTTCTCATATTTGTACTACCGAAGCTCGACATGCTGAAGCAACCAAGAAGGTATTGAGCTATCGTGATAGGCGTCTGGCAGAACAGCAAAAATTACTTCAAGATGTTTCTGCTCCACCTTAGGAAAAATAAAGAGCTTTTTGTAATCTTTTATCTTATCCATTTTGTAATGTTTCAAAATGAATAAAATATTTGTTTTGTGATCCTATTATTTATTTTGAATTTAAACAATAGGTATGAGATAGAAAACACTTGTCAGAGGTAATATAAACATGACAAACCTTTTTAACTCAATAAATTGTATCTATTCAGAGGTAGTATGAACATGATAGATAATGAAATCTTGTTTTCTGTTTTAGAGTATACAATACTATCAGAGGTAATATGGACATGATAGATCGTAACAACTCAAAGAAAAATAGATTAATATCTATTCAGAGGCCAAATGGACATGATAGATAGAAAATATAAGCAAATTTAATATTTATTCAGAGGTCATGAGAACATGATAAATAACAAATCCAACTTTTTAATCAACTGATAAGATAGAAGATTAAAATTTCCCTCCGAAGAGACAAGCAATCAGCTTAACCAAACATTGGTAGCTGGAGAAGAAGACAGATGTCATGGAGGATATATGCCAATATCGATGAAAGAATGAATGAACCAACATATCTTTCGGGAAAAGACAGATCAAATCACTTCCATAATTAAATGGATGAATCTGATGAAATGAATGGATAGGTCTTTCCGGGAATGAAAAGTTGTTTCAAAAACTGGTTCATTAATAGCTCTCTCCTATAAATAGATGAGAACTTTTTGTAAAGTTTCATCCTTGTTTCCACTCCTTTATCGAAAATGTCTTCCAAAGATGTGCTGCAAAAGACCGAAGTCAACATGACGATTGAGGACATCATCGAGGCGTGCCCCGTTGAGCCAATCGCGTCAGGCCCAACCGATATAAGTGAAGGCTCTTCTACGCCCAAGCCACCACAAGACATTTTCGCGTTCTTAACAGAGTCAGGAAAAACTCCTGAAGAAGAGGCACTGAGGATGGCTGCCTGCAAGTTTTTTATGAACTCAGGCAATGATGTCTTTGATGCATTGGCTGACTATGTATTCAATAAGGAAGGCAGTGGTCCTCATCCTTAATCCTTTGTTCTGAACAAAAATAAAAAAAGATTTTATTTTCATTCCGTGTCTCTTTTTTTTATATATAGTACTTCTTAAGAAATTTGCCATTGATCGGCATCATGAGTAAATCTCCATTGGGCTTAGATAATCGATAAGCACCATTGGAAAACACTATATCGATAACATAAGGGCCTTCCCATTTTGCTTGAAATTTCCCTTTGCTCTTATGAGTCATCACCATCGGTCTTCGAACAGCTAATACTAGTTCACCGACTTTGAATACCCTCTCTTTAACTTTACGATTAAAAGTTCGAGATTTACGGGCTTGATATAGTTTAATATGCTGTTGAGCTTGAAGACGCTTCTCGTCCAATCCTTCAAGTTCTTGGAGTCGTAAGCGATCATTGTTCTCTGTAGTTAGTGAAGAACAGTTTGGCAACTCTAGAGGGGGGTGAATAGAGTTTATATAGAAAAATAGCCAATTAAAAATAACTCTTTCACCAATAATAAATAATCAGAGTAAAGTGCGGAAAATAAATAGAGAGCAAAAGAGCATACGCAAACACAGCGATTTTAACCTGGTTTCCCTCGTGGAGGACTAGTCCAGGCCTGAGAACTCTAGCTCAGGATTAAATCTACTATTTGTGAAATAGTAGTTTACAACTCGTGCCTTTACTTCAGAAGAGCACGACAACTTCTAACAGAGGATCGCAGTGGCGATTTGCTTGGAATTGTCCAAGCGACTTCTTCAACTCTTGCACAAGAATCCTAACTGAGAGATGCTGAGCACTCGAGACTTATGAGGCTTGTGGCTAGTAGATGGAAAGGATATGGCTTATTTGAGCTTATAAGAGAGAAGAGAAGAGAATATTGGATGGATTGGAATGAGAGAATTCATGCCCTATTTATAGTGTTTTTATAGGCAGAATTCGGCCAGAATTCGGGTAGGAAAATTCAAATATTTGGCCGTTGGACAACTAGCAACCAGCTAACCCTAAAATTAGGGTTCCTGATTTCTAGGGGACAGAGTTCGGCCCGAACTCTGTGTGGAGGCAGAGTTCGGCCCGAACTCTGTCTCCAGAGCACAGAGTGTTTCAAAGGGGACTATTTGGGAATTTCTGGTTTGGTGGAGCTTGGGATTTTTGGGTAGGCTATAGTCTAAGTTTCAAGAGCTCAGCATGACTCAGATTACATTAGTCTAGACTCAAAGAAAGTGTAAAATACAGACTCGAATCAACTGAGACACGGAAGCTGAGCTGTCTTCTGTCTTGAGCTTAATGCAGACGTCGTATGTCGTATTGAATTATTACAGATATTATTTAGTCAATATTGTCAATATTTGGTTGACTGTGACTTTGTGTCAACAATCTCCCCCATATTGATAATTGACAAAATAATATATGTATATTCAACATTCATACCTGGACACAGTTGATCATAGCAACATAGCTCCCCCATAATCGATGCTGAGCTAGAAATAAGAGCTCCCCCGTGATCTGTGAACGGTGCTGAGCTAGAAGAAATAGCTCTCCCGTAAATAATGCATTGAACCTGTATAATATCTCCAAAAAGCACAAACAAGCACAGATATACGAAAGCGAAAGATATAATACCAAATATATCTAGCCAAAATATACATAGTTCTTCCCCTTTTGGCATTTAGCAATATAGACTGCAGAGGAACATGGAAACGCGATAGACAATAATAGGAATGCAACCACACCAAGCAGAGAAGAAACAGTATATAAATAAACAAAATGAGTCACTAGCATAAAATATAAAACTACGATAAGCATAAAGTGCATAACCAAATGTCAAACACACAACCAGAATTTTAGAACATCCAAGTACATAAAAACTAAATAACTAGAAATCAAAATGCATCATCATCAGCAGCAGCGGCAGATAGTAGCCAATCTCCATCACGGAGCACGAGATGGTCCAGGAGTGTCTGAGTGACCAGGGAAGGAGCGACGGGGGTCCACAAAAGTATCATCTGGATCCATGTAACGCATGACCCACGGATCATCAATGCGATGGCCCGCGCGCGCTGGATCCCGCTCCATGGGAATATGCAGATGACGAGACAGGGAATACCGTATATCATGCAGAGAGTTTCCGAGGGCACTCATCTGCAGAGTAGTATGATAGTCCAGCTGTGTCCAGCGATCGTCCTCAAGAGCAAAATGATCCCAGAGCATAGTCTGAATAGACTCAAGAGAGGCAGGTGGAGGAGGTGCATCCTGACCGAGTGGAGGGGAGTCAGGCTCCTCATCATCAGAATGCTCAGAAGCCTCAGGAGAGGCGACGACTGCCTGAAGAAAAGCAGGAGCAGGCAGGAAAGGACAGGTGTCAAGTGGTATACGGAACGCACGAAAGACCATAGGAAGATATAATGCAAAAACCAAGGCTCGTGGTTTCTTCCTACAGTTAATCATCCAGTCCATCATGGTACGTGGAAGATTGAACGAGATACCGAAGTGAAGATGATACATAGCTGAGATTTCAAAATATGTAACTTCATCGGTTGAGCCAGCTTTTGGCAGAATAGTATTGAAAATAATCCGATAAAGATCAGAAAAATATGGATTTAAAAATTTAGCCATAAGCTTGCGAGGACGTGTGTACGGAGTGCACAGATCGTCCTTGAAGCTCTCAAGGGAAATTCCGTCTGGAAAGAGGAACGACCGGGCTTCAACAAGCTTTTTCCAAGAGGTGGTTTCTTGTAGATCAAGATATTCGGCTAAGTCAAAGTCATCAAAAGATATATCAATACCTGCAACCCTTGAATAGATGTGAGTGTCATCATAGGTCAAGTTGCAGTAGAACATTTGGATGGCATGGCGATAGATGGCAGAAGTTGTAGTGACTAACTCATCGAGACAAAGGTCGTGGAATAAAGAGTCATATAGAGAGAAAATAGAAAAATTAATTGGATGCCCCGCGAATACCGGACGAGTCCGAAAATCATTAAACCACTCGTTGGATGCTTCAAGTGATATAAATAATCGGTCGTCATAAGTCTTAGGATCGTGGGGACGAGATGGATTGAACAACGGATGAGGTGGTTGTAGTTGTTCAAATGGTTGCTCAACGAGAGAAGGAGAATCTGACGAGGAAACACCCTCGATCCGAATTCTCTTTCCACGGTTGAACAAACGAGGAGCCATTTTACAAAAAGAAGTAAGAAGGAGTTATACCTGAAAACAACAACAAACAGTGGAAGAGAATGATGATAAACCCCTTTCCTTTGATTTTGAGAAGGAATGGAGCACTCTAGATAGAAAACTAGGGTTAGGGTTTGTTGGAGAAAGTTTGGAGAGGTGGAGAAGAAGGAAAGAATGAAGAAGAGAGTTGAAAACCTGAAAATGAAGAGAGGGTTTTCTTTGGTCGGAGGGAATCTGAACCGTACAATCTAAAATGATCAAACGGCGGAGGCTGTCCCCGACGCTGGAACAATGGGACCGAACTCGGCCCGAACTCTGGTAGGGGCAGAGTTCGGCCCGAGTTCTGGGTTCATGTCCCAGAACATAAGTCAGGCCAAAAATTAGAGAGAATGGTTAAGTGGTAAAAAAGAGTTAGAAATGAGGATAAAAGCTTGATGAAATCAATCAGATAGATAGAGAGGTAGACTAATATCAGAATGAACTTAGAAGTTAGTAAATAGGCAATAATAAATCAAAACAAACCATATAATAAACAAGGAAATATAATATAATTCAATAGTTTGAATTTGCCATGGGTTAGCTGCAGGGGCCGGATCCCAGCTAGCGGTAGTCCTGAGGACTAGTGCACCGTGTCGCTTAGGCTTTTACGCCTTGTTGTCAGAAGGACCCTTTCGGCTTGTACCCATACCAAATTCATCGTAAAAGAATCATACTATACTCGATATTTACGCAGGTGAGTTTCAATTTATGACCGCTTCATCTAAAATTCCAAGTTCACGACAAAGGAAATTGAAGCGCTCTTCGGATAAAGGCTTAGTAAAGAAGTCTGCTAGCTGATGATCAGTGTCAATAAATTCTAAGTTAATCGTGCCATTTTGCTGATGATCACGCAAAAAGTGGTGTCTAATCTCAATGTGTTTAGTGCGTGAGTGGCAGACAGGGTTCTTAGTCAAATTAATGGCACTAGTGTTGTCACAGAATATAGGAATATGCATGAAAGATAACTTATAGTCTTCAAGGGTTTGCTTCATCCACAGAATTTGTGCACAACAACGCCCAGCTGCTATGTATTCAGCTTCTGTTGTGGATAGTGCGACAGAGTTCTGCTTCTTGCTAAACCAGGAGACTAAAGCCTTTCCTAATAAATGACACGTGCCGCTCGTACTTTTACGGTCGACCTTGCATCCAGCGAAGTCAGCATCAGAGTAACCAATAAGGTCAAATGATGTGGACTTGGGATACCATAGGCCCACTGTAACCGTACCCTTAAGGTATCGAAAGATACGCTTAACCGCGGTCATGTATGATTCCTTAGGATTAGCTTGATATCTAGCACATAGGCAAACACTAAACATGATATCGGGACGACTAGCAGTTAAATAAAGTAAGCTGCCTATCATACCTCGATACTTACGTTGATCAACAGGTTTGCCGCTCTCATCTGGTTCGAGTTTGGTTGAAGTAGCCATTGGAGTGCTGATTGGTTTGACGTTGTCAAGATCGAACTTCTTCAGCATGTCCTTGGTATACTTCGATTGACAGATAAAAGTTCCATTAGCCATTTATTTCACTTGCAGGCCAAAAAAGTAGTTGAGCTCTCCCATCATGCTCATCTCAAATTCTATCTGCATACACTTGGCAAATTCTTGACAGAGGGTTTCATCAGTAGAGCCAAAAATGATATCATCAACATAGATTTGAATCAACAGAATAGTGTCTTTAAAAGATTTTATAAACAGTATAGTGTCAATTTTCCCTTTTGAAAAACCTTTCTCAAGTAAGAAGCTACTTAGCCTTTCATACCAAGCTCTGGGGGCTTGTTTGAGGCCATAAAGCGCTTTCTTTAGCTTAAATACGTGGTCGAGAAATTTGTGATTTTCAAAGCCAGGAGGTTGTTTCACATAAAGTTTCTCCTTAATAAAACCATTCAAGAAAGTACTTTTCACATCCATTTGAAATAATTTAAAGTTTTGAAAATTAGCAAAAGCACAAAGCATCCGAATGGATTCTAGTCTAGCAACAGGAGCATACGTCTCATCGTAGTCGATACCTTCCTCTTGGTTGTATCCTTGAGCTACTAGACGAGCTTGTTACGTATGACTGAACCATCTTCATTTACTTTGTTTCTAAAAACCCATTTAGTACCAATTATCGAGTGATTAACCGATTTAGGAACGAGTTCCCATACTTGGCTTCTCTCGAATTGGTTGAGTTCTTCTTGCATAGCAGAAATCCAAAATTCATCATTAAAAGCTTCAGAAATGTTTTTAGGCTCTACTGGTGAAATGAAGGCAGTGCTAGCAACGGAGTCTCTTAGTGATGATCTAGTAGTTACTCCACGTGAAACTTCTCCTATAACTAAATTTTCTGGATGAGAAGGTTTGAAAGAGAATTTCTTAGGCAAACCCTCCAGAGAATCAGTTTCGGTTGAAGTATTCATTGGAGTAGAAGTTGATGGCTCAACGTCATCATCAAGAGTACTTACTGCACTGTTATCTTCATCAAAAGTCACATTTGTTGACTCTTCCACAATAAGTGAGCGTTTATTAAAAACTCTATATCCCTTACTCTTGGCGGCATAACCTAGAAAGACACCATCGTCAGCTTTGGCATCAAATTTGCCTAAGTTGTCTTTGGTGTTAAGGATAAAACATCTACAACCAAAAACTTTAAAATAAGAAACATTGGGGGTTCTCCCAAACCAAAGCTCATAGGGTGTTTTCTTCGTAATGGGACGAATCGGCACCCTATTCAAAATGTGGCATGCTATACTGACAGCTTCTGCCCAAAAGTATTTCGAAAGAGAAAATTTATTCAATATGACTCTGGCCATATCGCCGAGAGTTCTATTCTTCCGCTCCACAACACCATTTTGTTGAGGAGTTCTAGGACAAGAAAATTTATGATCAAAACCATTTGCATTACAAAAATTTTCAAAATCATAATTTACGAATTCGCCTCCATGATCACTTCGGATTCGAGTAATCATGTAGCCTTTTTCGTTTTGAACTTTCTTTACAAAAACTTTGAAAACAGAAATAGCATCGCTCTTATTAGCGAGAAAGAAAACCCAAGTAAATCTCGAAAAATCATCAACAATAACAAATGCATAAAGTTTGCCACCAAGGCTAGCTATTCTACTAGGACCAAATAAATCCATATGAAGTAGTTGCAAGGGTCTAGTAGTACTTACAGAGTTGATGGAATGAAATGAGGATTTAGTTGCCTTGTTTAGTTCACATTCGGCACATACCGTATCCTTTTTGAATGTGATGTCAGGCAATCCTCTCACTAGCTTCTTGGTAGACAGCCTGGATATAGCATCCATGTTGGCATGACCAAGACGCTGGTACCAAAGTAGTCGTTCGTCTTTGTAGGCATATAGACATCTACCTGCATTGTTAGTATTTATAGAAAGATAAAAAATATATATGTTGTCCTCTCTTTTTCCTTCAAAAGCAATGTCTCCTGTTGACCTATCATAGATGTAGCAACTGTTTTGTCCAAAGTTAATATCATATCCATGATCAGCAAGATGACTAATGCTGAGCAGGTTATGCTTTAACTCGGTCACTAGGCAGACATCCTTTATTACAGGAGAAGGAGGATGACCAATGATACCATTACCTATTATGTGCCCTTTGAGATTGTTACCGAAGGATACATATCCTTCTCTCTTCATCGATAGTGATACAAAAAGATTTGCATCTCCCGTCATATGTCGCGAGCATCTACTATCGAGAATCCACTTACTTTCAGTTGAAGAGGGAAGGTCCACCTACATCAAGAGTAGATGTGACCTTTGGTACCCGAGTTCTTGAGGGTCCTGAAAAGTTAGTCTTTGGAAACCAAGCATATATCTTTTTATCTACAAGTCTTCTAACTTTGCACTGTGGTGAGATGTGTCCATGTGATCCACAGTAAGTACAGATAGCATTCTTATTTATACTAGGAGCATGAGAATAATATCTATAAGCAACAGGATGAGGATGGACATGATGTGAAGAGTTAGCATGGTGATGATGATTATGCATAGAATGAGTGGCATGGTGATGGTGTTTATGAGGCATATCATGATGGTATTGTCTATGATGTCTGACATGCTGATATTGTCTATATGGCATGGCATGATAATTTTGTCTATATAGCATATGATGATCTTGTCTATATGGCATTGCATGATGATCTTGTCTATATGGCATGGCATGATAGTTCCTATGTATGGAGTGATATTGATTGTGTCTTTGTGTATGATGATTGTGTACTGAGTGAGAATTATTCTTACGAGCACGTGGTTTGTGAAAGTTTGTGTATATAAATATATGGTTATGTACTGCATGAGAATGACGTGGTTGACTAGCATGAGTGGTGTTGTGCCCATGTGATTGGGTTTGAGGTTGAATAACCTGTTTACCCAATTTGGTTTCTAATCTTTTAGAAACAGCTTGCAGTTCATCAACCTTAATATTTAAGCCATATATCTTAGTCATGGAAATCTTGTGTCGACTCTTTTCTTCAGCAAGCAACGTATTGAGTGTAGTGATTTCTTGAGTTTGTTGCTCAATACGTGCTTCAGCATCATGTAAGCCTAATTTAAGCTTGGATACTTCATCAGTGTCATTAGTGGGTGTCGTGTTTCTAACATTATCAAGAAGTAAAAAAATTCTTTGTATCTCATCTTCAAGACTTTTGATTTTGTCCTTGGCATGTTTGTATTTACCGATGACCTTTTTGTGATCATCGAGTAAATCAGTGAAAGCATCGCCAAGTTCATCAAAAGAGAAGTCATCTAGAGTTTCGTTAGATACCATGTTGGAAGTTGCCATTAGGCACACATTTGCTTTATCTTGAGGATAGTCCTTTTCTTCCTCGGAGTCACTCGCTTCACTTTCATGCCAAATGCCTGTGTTGGCATATTTCTTTGATGAGTTCTTTTTGTATGGCTTCTCATAGCGATTGCTCTTCTTCAGGAATGGACAGTCTTTTCGGACATGTCCAGTCTTCTTGCAACCGTAACAAGTTGGCTCTTCTTCATCGTCTTCTTGTGATTCCTTCTTCCTTCGATTGAAGCGAAGGAATTTCCTGAAGTTACGAACC
Source organism: Iris pallida (assembly GCA_029216955.1). Classification (NCBI taxonomy): domain Eukaryota; kingdom Viridiplantae; phylum Streptophyta; class Magnoliopsida; order Asparagales; family Iridaceae; genus Iris; species Iris pallida. Next base: position 2,903,093 of record JANAVB010034018.1, on the reverse strand, counting down.
ATGAGAGCTTGGTCTTCATCATCCGAGTTATCTTCTTCGGTCTCATCGTGATTAGCCCTTCGCTGATGAGCTTTGAGTGCGATCTCCATGGTCTTCGGAGCAGGCTCTTCGAAGTCCTTGAGGTCAAGCTCGTGAGTCATGAGCTTACCCATCAAGGTCTCCATTGACATTGTTGTAAGATCGTTTCCTTCTATGATGGCAGTCACCTTAGGGTTCCAAATCTTTGGTAACCCTCTGAGCAACTTACGAATCTTCTCGTGGTTTGAGTACTGCTTTCCAAGCGAGGATAGAGGATTGATGATGTCGAGGAATCTTGTGAACATTTGAGTGATCGTCTCATTTGGCTTCATCTTGAAGGCTTCGTATTCTTGAGTGAGACGGCTTATTTTGGATTCCTTGACCTGTGTGGTTCCTTCATGCGTCACTTCTAGAAGTCTCCATACTTCATGGGCAGTGGTGCATGTAGAGACCCTGTTGAACTCATTCCTGTCTATAGCACAGAATAAAGCATTAATAGCCCTAGCATCTAGACTTGCCTGTTTCTTCTCCTCGACAGAATATTTATCGTGTGGTTTCTCAATGAGGTCACCATCGACAACTATCCTGGGGGCTTTTTGTAACCGTCAGTGACAACAGTCCACAGGTCAAAGTCTAGAGACTTAAGATAGAAGCTCATCCTTATTTTTCCAATATGTGTAGTTAGTCCCATCAAATAGGGGAGGCCTATGAGTGGACTGACCTTCACTATGATTGGAAATCAAGGATTGTGTGGTTGCCATGGATCAGCTCTTAGGATGTTAGTCCTTGTAAAGAGAACAGAGCTCTGATACCAATTGAAGAACAGTTTGGCAACTCTAGAGGGGAGTGAATAGAGTTTATATAGAAAAATAGCCAATTAAAAATAACTCTTTCACCAATAATAAATAATCAGAGTAAAGTGCGGAAAATAAATAGAGAGCAAAAGAGCATACGCAAACACAGCAATTTTAACCTGGTTTCCTCGTGGAGGACTAGTCCAGGCCTGAGAACTCTAGCTCAGGATTTAATCCACCATTTGTGAAATAGTAGTTTACAACCCGTGCCTTTACTTCAGAAGAGCACGTCAACTTCTAACAGAGGATTGCAGTGGCGATTTACTTGGAATTGTCCAAGCGACTTCTTCAACTCTTGCACAAGAATCCTAACTGAGAGATGCTGAGCACTCGAGACTTAGGAGGCTTGTGGCTAGTAGATGGGAAGGATATGGCTTATTTGAGCTTATAAGAGAGAAGAGAAGAGAAGATTGGATGGATTGGAATGAGAGAATTCATGCCCTATTTATAGTGTTTTTATAGGCAGAATTCGGCCAGAATTCGGGTAGGAAAATTCAAATATTTGGCCGTTGGACAACTAGCAACCAGCTAACCCTAAAATTAGGGTTCCTAATTTCTAGGGGACAGAGTTCGGCCCGAACTCTGTGTGGAGGCAGAGTTCGGCCCGAGCTCTGTCTCCAGAGCACAGAGTGGTTCAAAGGGGACCATTTGGGAATTTCTGGTTTGGTGGAGCTTGGGATTTTTGGATAGGCTATAGTCTAAGTTTCAAGAGCTCAGCATGACTCAGATTACATTAGTCTAGACTCAAAGAAAGTATAAAATATAGACTCGAATCAACTGAGACACGAAAGGTGAGCTGTCTTCTATCTTGAGCTTAATGCGGACGTCGTGTGTCGTATTGAATTATTACAGATATTATTTAGTCAATATTGTTAATATTTGGTTGACTGTGACTTTGTGTCAACAGTTATCTCATTAGCAATGGCTATTCGAAGAGATGGAATCTGAATTTCCAGTGGAAGAACAGCCTCACATCCGTAGACCAGTAAAAATGGTGTAAAACCAGTAGGAGTTCGGACTGTCGTTAGATAAGCCCATAAACATTCTCCAAGTTTCTCATTCCAATCACGTTTATTAGAAGAGACAAACTTTTTGAGAAGTTTGATGATCGTCTTGTTGAAAGCTTCGGCTAAACCGTTAGTAGCTGGATTATAAGCCATAGAAGCCAGATTTTGAATTCGATTCTTATTACAAAACCGATAAAATGCTTGACTGGCAAACTGAGGTCCATTGTCATGAATTATCCGTCGAGGAATCCCGAAACGATAAATGATATGGTGTTTGATGAAGCTAATCACATTAGATGTTTTTACTTCAACAAGAGGAACCGTTTCCACCCATTTAGAAAAGTAATCGGTTACAGCTAATATAAACCGATGTCCCTTGACAGAAGGAGGATTAATCGGACCAATAATATCCATGTCCCAAGCTTCGAAGGGCTAAGAAGCTGCCGTAGGATGCAAGAATTCAGACGGTTGATGAATAAAATCAGCATGAATCTGACATGCTTTATATCGTCTGGCATAATCTATAGCATCTGCTATCATGGATGGCCAATAATATCCTATTCTTCGAATGCGGTCTTGTAATTTCGGACCTGGTTGATGAGCACCACAAATACCATCATGAGCTTCACGAAGTGTTTGTTTAGATTCACTTTCTGAAAGACAGCGCAGCAAAAGTCCATCATATGAATGACGGTATAGCATATGTAAAGACGAATCATAATAAAATCGAAATGATCGTCTCTTGATTGATGCAACTTCTTTTGGATCTTCAGGTAAAATCCTATAAACCGCATAATCAATGAATGGACTTCTCCAATCCCTCTGCTGGGAACTTGACTCTGTAATATAACTCTGTTCAATATACAGATTATTCTTGACACAGAATAAGTCTCGGTTCAACAAAGTAATTGTGTTTTGTCTTCGAATTGGAACAGCTAAGTCTGCAGCTAGGCTAGCGAGAGCATCAGCTTCCATATTCTGAGAACGTGGTACGAATTCGATGAAGAATCCTTTGAATGAAAGGACCAACTCAGTTACCACTTGATGATAAGGGATGAGATCAGGATTTCTGACTTCATAAGTCCCTCTAACCTGATTAACAATCAGTTGAGAATCTCCATAAGCTTCCTGGAATTCAATGTCCAATTGTTTTGCTACTTGGAGACCAACCAGCAAAGCATTATATTCTGCTACATTATTAGAGCCTGGCTCATTGAGAGAATAAGCACGATATATGACCATTTTGTCAGGAGAAACCAAGACGATTCCTACCCCAGAGACAATATTGCCTTTTGGTCCAACACGTGATGCTCCATCAAAGTATAACTGCCAAATATCATTTCTCAAAGTCATGTTGCAATCCACAACTTCATCTGGAATATCTTCATATAGCTTTCATGTTTCAGGTATAGGGTGAGCAGCTAAGAAATCAGCTAATGCTTGACCCTTTATTGATTTTTGAGGTACATAGATTATATCATAAGGAGTGAGCAACATTGCCCATGTAGCTAACCTGGAGTTAAGAATGCTTGGTTTTCTCATCAGCACCCGAATAGGATTTATTCTGGAGATGACATGGATAGTCTGTCCTGTCACATAATGTCGTATCTTTTAGACAGCGAAAACCAAAGCTAGATATTCATTTTCTACAGGAGTATACCTGTGTTCAGCTCCGACCATCATTCGGCTAAGATAATAAATTGCTTGTTCATGAGCCATATCACTTTTCTGTGCAAGAAAAGCACCAAGTGAATGATCCAAGGCTCGAACATATAGCAAAAATGGTCTTCCTACTTCTGGAGGTACCAGAATAGGTGGATTTGTAAGGTATTGCTTGATATCATTGAAAGCTTTCTGACAAGCTTTATCCCAGACAAATGATACACCTTTCTTTAATAGGCGGGAGAAAGGTTGACATCTCCCTGAGAGATTGGATATAAATCTTCTAATATAAGCAATGCGACCTTGGAATCCTCGGAGTTCCTTTAGATTGCGTGGAGGACGCATTTCAAGAATTGCTTTAATTTTATCAGGATCAACATGAGTACCCTGAGAAGTGATGACAAATCCCAAAAACTTGCCACTGGAAACCCCTAAGAAAGACTTAGTAGGGTTTATTTTCAATTGATGACGACGCATCAATTCAAATACTGTCTTCAAATCTTGAATGTGGTCATCTTTTGATCGACTTTTGACAGCAATGTCATCTACGTAACATTCAACTGTCTTCCGTAGATGTTCTTAAAAGATGTTGCTCATAGCCCTTTGATACGTGGCATCGACATTTTTAAGACCAAACGACATAACCATATAGCAGTAAACCCCAAGGGGTGTTCGAAAAGCAGTATGCTTCTCATCTTCGGGATGCATCTTGATCTGATTGTATCCTGAGAATCTATCCATGAAAGACATGCGTTCAAAGCCGCATGTATTGTCTATCATGACATCAGTAATTGGAAGTGGAAATTCATCCTTTGGACAAGCTGTATTAAGATCTCGATAATCTATACAAACTTGGACTTTTCCGTTCTTCTTCATAACAGGAACAATATTAGCAACCCAATCTGGGTGTTGTTCTTCACGAAGAAAACCACATGTAATCAACTTTTTGACTTCTGCTTCGATTGCATCCATCATGTCTGGTCGAAAATGCCGTTGCTGTTATTTCACAGGCTTGGCAATAGGAAGTATGTTGATTTTATGAGTAGCAATTTTAGGATCTAGACCCGGCATATCCTCATAACTCCATGCAAAGATATCAATATATTCTTTAATCAGTTTTATCAACTCTTCCTTTTCATCTTCGGAAAGGTTCTTACTGATGAATATTGGCTTGGATGTAGTTCCGTCTCCAACATCAATCTGGAAAATTTCATCCTCCGTAGGTGGTTGTCGTTGTTCAAAACGAAGTTCCCATTGGGTATCCATCTGTTGAGCCCAAGGGTCATTTTCAAATGGTTCAGATTCTTCTTCAGTTTGAACCATGTTGACTGAGAATACACATTCAGATTCATCGTAATAGTCCTCTCCAGCATATTCAGATTCGACGAAATGTATTTCTTCAGATTCTGAGGATTGTGAAGAACTAGAAGAGAATTCTTCTTATATATCATCATTAAACATGTGGGACGGATCATATCCCAACCCATGACGAGTTTTCTGGTAAAACGGATTACCACATAATGGTAATCGTCTACCCTTGCCTTGATTGAGACCTTGCATAGTCTTCAAATCATATCCCATATTTTGGATAATCTTGAGAGATTGTTGACTATATTTGTCAATTCGGATTCTTCCTTTATCTTTATCTCTAAGATCATCCGTCTGAACAACAGGGATATTTCTAGCCAGGCCAAACACAATTTGGTGCTTGTTTTTCTTATCAGACGGAATCACAAAATAAGATTCTTCGTGACGTCTAAAAGTTACACAAGCTTGTGATAAAGCAGCTATAGGAAGAAGATAGGAAGAAGATGTTAAGGACTTTTGAGCATAAAGTCCTACATCCACATGAGGAGGAAAAGAATTTTCCTTATGGTCAATGTATAAAGTTTCCTCAGTATCTGTTTTGTCTTTATATTGATAACTTTGATCATCAGGAGATAAAGTCATTCTTTCAACAAATTTGACAGCCATATACTCAAAAAGGAAATCTTTATTGATATTAGAAAGTACAGAATGATCAATATTTATATCATGTACAATTTGACTACTACGCTTCGGATTGATCATTAACTGACCGTCATCCATTTTTTGCGTAGACTTGTCAAGGTTGATGACCAATGGTGGTTCTGGATCATTCGTACGAGAAGTACATCCTTTGACTTTGATCATAAAGGGTTGAACTTGGCTCTTGACAGAAATACTCATTGATTCCTCAGATGAAGCTAGAGTTCTTCCTTTAACCTTGATCATCAGAGGTTGATCACTGACAGGTTGGGGTTGGATTCGACCTTTTAACTTGATCTTCAAAGGTTACTCTTCTGGAGGATCTTCATTGACAGACTGATCTTCAACAGGTGATTGATCTTCAGCTATATCTGATATCTCCTTCACATGCTCTTGTTTGTAAAGTATTGAGTCCAAAAAATAGGCTTCAACACCCTTAAAGGGATTGATATCAGCAAATTCAGTCTTCACAACTCCTTGTGAATCTACGTACTTGAAGCATTGGTGGAGAGTTGAAGGCACAATGTTATGCTCATGTATCCACGGTCGCCCGAGAAGGATATTGTAGGAAACGTCGGAGTTGATAACATAGAAAGTAGCCATAGTTCGAAGATCACCAATCTGAATCTTTAGACGAATCTTCCCCAGTGGTTTACTCTTGCCAGAGTTGAAACTAACTATTGTGGTACTAGTGTAAGTCAAATCACTAGTAGAAATCCTCAAAGGTCTTAGCATACTCTGAAGAATAATTCTAATTGAAGACCCAGGATCAATGTAAATCCTGTCAATTTCAGTGGATCTGATATACCCAGTGTAGCACAGAGGCCTGTCATGCTTATTATGCTTCAACAACATGTCTTCTTGTATGAAGGTAATATTAGTAATTGCCTCCATCACACTATGACATTGTGGACATGACACTGGTGTACTATCAGGACTCTTGAGTTGAGCTAAGCATGAATCTGCTTGAAGCAAAACTTCACTCAAAGTCTCCCTACTTTCTCTAGAAAGGTGAAGCAACTCGAAGATAGAGAGTCTAGCCGGAGTATTAGCTAACTGGGCTAGAATATCAAATTTGTAGGGCTTCATCATCACCTATTGACTGGAAGCAGACTTCAACGGGACGTCAAAGCGTACTGCTTTCTGTTTCTCCTTCTCAACCACAGATGGTTTAGCAGGAACAGAAGAAGGTTGAGCTGGTAGTGTTTCCACTATGTCTTCTGCTTCTTTGGAAGATCCCTCATAATCTTTGTAGTACTCTTTTCCAGATCTCGTACCAGCAAAGCTTTCTTCTTCAGACTCAGGAGAAGGAAGTACCATATTGCAGGATTTAATCTTCTTTCCCTCGGCCTTCTTCTTTCGGGCATTTCTATGAGGAAGCTCAGAAACTAATCTAACAGTAGATTTTTGGCTTTGAATCTGTAAAGGAAGTCGTATTCCTTTATCATAGTTCAAACCTTCTGCCTTCTGAAAGTCATAGCCCATCTTTTTTATGAGAAGGATTGATTGTCGACTGTATAAATGAATGGGCAGCAGACTTTTAACAGGTATTTCAACAGAAGAAGAAGCAGAAACCTCTGTAACTAAAGGAGAATGAGGAATAGAAACCTCTGTAACTATGGAAGGAGGAGGATTCGGGATACAAGGAAAAATACCTGTAGGAGCTTTTTATCAGCAGCGAAAACTTGTTGTGCCCTGTATAAGGAAATACTGTTTATAGCTAGCCACTGCTGATGAGTCAACTTGAGCTTGGTAGGAGGAGCTAGACTTGGAGGGCATATGTTCAAACCTCTCAGTCGATCCTCCAAAGGAATGCCATCCCATAGATGATCCAAATCATCAGGATCTCGAATAACATGAGAAATCATATTGCAGGTTTTGACTTTTTTATCTTTTGTGGATTTTGAAGTTTTACCTTCATCTTCTATTTCAGGTACTAAGTCAGGATATACCCACATAATTTCACCATTCTTTAATGTGAGAGGTAACAATCCTTCATTTTTCTCTCTGGCAGGCAAAATATTCACTATCTTCATCATCGCCTTCGGAATTAGGACAATCCCATCTGGGACTTGTTGAGGAGGAAAACCTCCGAATTGAAGAGAACCCATATTGGTTGTGACCGTATGCTCATCGTTAGTTAAAGCAATGGCATTGGCATTGATCAGCTCTTGGATTTTCTTCTTTAGAACATAACAAGCCCTGGTAGGATGATTTATGTATCTGTGATAGATACAATACTTAGGATTGTCAGTCAGATTCACCTCATTAGGCCTTTTCGGCTCCGAAATCTGGAGTTTGCCGCTCTTTACCAGACATTGAAATATCCCTGGGATATCACTCTTGTCAAAAGAGTATTCTACTTTTGGCTTAGAAGACTTCTGATTATTCGGCATCGTTTTGTTCTTAGAAAGATTAACCATGAGGGTATCCTTTCCTTTTCCATTACGATTGCCAGAATTATTACCAGAAAAGCCTTTCTTTCCTTCATCCTCCGAGGCAAAAATTATCCTATGTTCACGAGCTAACCTACCATTGGTCTCGACAGAAACTGCTGCTATAATAAACGAGGCCCAATCTGTGAATTGGAAACCCGTGAAGACAGCAATGGATGGTCGCAGATTCATCTTGCATGTATCAATCAACGCTGAATCCGGCATACCAGGAGGCATCTTTAGAGTCGCCTGTCAGAAACATTTGATGAACGTCCGAGTATCTTCCTTCTCCTTTTGTTTGATTTCTATTAGGGAGGACATGTTCATGTCCATGCCCCCTTCATAGAAATGGGAGAGAAACATTGCTTTAAATTCATCAAAAGATAAAATGCAATTGTCGGGTAAACTACGATACCAGTCGTAAGCTGAACCCGTCAAACACCCGATGAACACTCGAGTGAGAAGGGCATCATCTTTCTGCAGATGCACAGTCATAATATCAAAGTAATTGATATACTGACAAGGAGAAGCCTTTCCATCAAACAATACCATTGATTGTGGCTTAAATTTTGGTGGAAATGGTACATCGTTCCAATGAGGAGGATAAGGTTGCTTAATCGCTAACCTCTGGAGCTGATACTTGTGCTTAAAAACTTCAAACTGCGCTTTTAGTTTACGCACTGCTTGAATGGCTTCACTGGTTTGAGGAAGCACGTTTGATTGAATAGTTGTTGGATATACCGTGACCCCCACTAGAAGTGGTACATCTTCTGGAATGATGGGATCTGGAGATGCAGAATTTTGATTAACAGCAGGTTCTTGAATATTCAAAGGTATATTAACCCCTTGACTATCTTGAGTTTGTGCTGCTACTTGTACTGGTGTTACTACTGCCGGCTGAGTATTTTGCTGAGTCAATATTATCTGGTACATGCTTTGCATCATGGTAAGCATGTCCTTTAATGATTGCTCAATAGCTGTGAGACGTTGTTCTGTATTAGCAGAAGACGTCTCCGGTTCATCTCCAATAGCATAGGACTCAACCTCTCTTGAAGATACAGAGGGATTAGTATAGAGGTATGAATCGACACTATCAGTTTCGGACTCAAAAGATTGAGTACCCCCAGCTTCTGAATCAGAAGTTTACAACTGTCTTTGCCTTCTTGATCGAGTATTCTGATATACTCCTTCAATGGAATCAAGAAGTCTGTTGAATTATTGTTGACCTGGAGTCTGGGATGTATTGCATCTTGGACGTCGTCCTCTATTGGTATGAGACGCCATGTTGACTGACACATATGACAACTCATGTTCTTGGTCATCCACTTGTTGTTGAGGCGCATTGAAACTTAATCGATCAAAAATTGACCGTTTAGAAGCCGAACAACTACATTTGATCACAATCTGGTGACACTCACAATGGTGATTTTCTTGGGGGAGTGTCACAGAAGATTGTCTATTTTTATGCTTTTGCATTAGCAACTCGCACAAATCAGAAGGAATAGAGGGAGTAGTCTTCTTTATCACATTTGGGGTTGAAAAACATTTGGTCCCTTGTGTATAAAGAAGATTACTGGCTGCATTCGCAGAACCAAACTTTATATTTTTACGCGCTTGGAGTTGCGTGCGTAAATCTTGAGATTTTTTAGCACAAAGAACTCCATCTTCATTGCATATAATTTAAAGGTTTGGTACCTTGCGTACAGCAGTATAAGAAGGCTGTTGGTTAAAAACAGGGGTTTTACCAACTATGTTTTTATGCTTCATGCGTGCAGGTACATTCACTTTAGATACAGAAACATCATTATGAATTTTATCTATACTGTCACAGACAGGAGATTTACCTTTACGCAGAGAACGCAAAACATGAGTATCTGCCACGTTATAAATAGGAGATTTTCCTTTATGCGTGGAGCATAAATTTTGTGTGTCTACCACGTCACAGACGAGAGACTTGTTCTTACGCACAGGGCGTACTGGTTTGGAGTCTACCACGTCACAGACGGGAGACTTGTTCTTATGCGCGGGGAGTAGAATTTGATTTTTACGACCAGAGCGTAAAACCTGACGGTCTGCCACGTTACAAATAGGAGACTGATTTTTACGCCCATGACGTATCACCGAAGTAGAGACTGTCTCATCATCGATGGGAGCCTCTACAACAGGAGTGGGAAGGATTCCTTTGCCTTCAGAGACAACAGGGAGATCCGAGGATGCCTTGGATTTGGGAATCCAAACTTTTTGTGCCTTTCTCGATTTTTGAACATTGGAGCAGCGAGTACCACCCCCAGTTCGGAGCATTTCTTCGTAAGCAGTCTGGTCAAAGTGTACAACCAGAGTCTTTTTTGTCGATCCGATCGACACATCATCATATTGAGCAATTGCCTCATCGTCAGAGGAGAAGGTCGTCCCCAGCAGAGTCGCCATTTTGTTTCACTTAACAAAATGCCTAAAAATTGGCTTTGAAAATAAAACGAGAAAGAGTACAAGAAGTACAAATTTTTCTGGAAAGTATTGCTATGGAAGTCTGATCTGAAGGCGATCACTTTGTTCCTTGGACTATACGATGATGATGAAGATCACTGCTAGAAGATGAACAGCCAGAAGAACTAAGTCACCAGAAAGGTATCGACGCACTTGGGCACTGATGGCGAGGTCGAATGCTTTCCTGCTTTACTTCACTCTGTTCTGGAAGAAAAGTTGAAGAAGAATGCTCTCGAAAATCAAAGTCTCTGAGCTCTGATTTCTGTATTCTCTCTTGTCTCTCTGCTCATGTTGCCTTTGTTATAAAAAATAAGTCTATTTATAGACTTAACCCACTGTGCGTAATAAAGCAACAAAATTGGGTTTTGTACGCTGGTAGCCGTCACCCACGATGGAAGCCACCCTCTGAATATGTTGACATGCGTCCCATTATTCCAACAAAAATAGGGAGCACGTATACACGTTTCTCAATAAATGCGGCATGAAAGCCACGTGGATAAACCACGTTCCAAAGTAGTCAGGAAGGATCGGGCGTAAAAACGTCCCCAAAATATGCTCCGAGCGTAAAGTAGCAACTGGCGTAAAAACAATACAATTAAAACTTCTCAGCGTAAAGTGGCTAAAATAGCCTTGAGCGTAAAACTTAGCCCAAATAGACTTTACGCCCACAATAGTCTTGAGCGTAAAGGCTCACATAACTATCGGGCGTAAAAAAGAAGTAATTATTGAGCGTAAAGTAGCCTTTTTTGCACACCATACGACAAGTATTGAGCTTGGTAAAAATCTGATCTTCTCGACTTCTGTGTTGTATGTTGTCAGCAAATCATTATGTTAGAGTCATTATCACTTTGCATTAAATACATGATTCGACAGCCTGTCCCTGCCGTAAAGTAGTTGGCTTATCCCTGGCGTGAAGTAGCTGACCTGTCCCTGGCGTAAAGTAACTGACTTGTCCCTGGCGTAAAATAGTTGGCATAAAACAGCTCATTTGAGTGTAAAGCTCTATCTCTTTGACTCAGTCTATGAAGTACTTTTTACGCTCCTACAGTCACATCATCACCCGAGGTGGAGTGGAAGTGGATCCCCAGAAGATAGTAGCCATAGAGACATGGCCAGTTTTCAACACCGTCACAGAAGTTCGCAGTTTCTTAGGATTGGCCGGCTATTACCGATGATTTGTGTCAGACTTTGCTCGAATTTCAGCACCATTGACGCAGTTGACCCGCAAGGATTGCAGTTTGCTTGGACAATAGAGTGTCAGAGTTCATTCAAGAAGTTGAAGCAAGGATTTATGACAGCTCCTATTCTCACGCTTCCAGATGGGACTGGAGGATTTTTAGTTTATTGTGATGCTTCTGGCAGAGGTTTGGGATGTTTCTTGATGCAGCATGGTAAGGTAGTATCTTATGCGTCACGTCAGCTTTGTGTCCATAAGAGAAATTATCCTACCCATGACTTGGAGTTAGCAGCGGTGGTTTTTGCCCTTAAGTTGTTGAGGTATTATTTGTATAGAGATCGGGTGGAGATTTTCACCGACCATAAGAGTCTTAAGTATGTGTTTACTCAGAAGGATCTTAACATGTGTCAGAGGAGATGGCTAGAGCTACTTGTGGATTACGACATCAACTTACAGTATCATCCTGGGAAGGCCAACGTAGTTGCAGATGCGTTGAGTAGAAGAGCATGAGCTTATTTTCTAACAGCACAGCCAGAGTTATTAGCAGATCTTCAGAAGATGGAAATAGAAGTGGTTCTTCCTACCAATGTGGCATTGATGTCTAGTATGCAAGTTCAGTCCAGTATAGTTGAGAGGATCAAGATAGCTCAATCAATAGATTCTAAGCTTCAGCGGCTTAGGGCAGAATGTGAAGCAGGAAGTAGAACAGAGTTATGTATTCATGAAGATGGTACTCTCCGACATAGAAGGCATCTTTGTGTACCCAGCGATGATATCAGACAGAAGATCATGGCAGAGGCTCACAGTTCGCAGTATTCAATTCATCCCGGTAGCACGAAGATGTATCGTAATATTCGTCAACATTTTTGGTGGAATGGCATAAAGAGGGAGATAGCCCGGTTTGTCTCTCATTGTTTAGTTTTCCAACAAGTTAAAGCTGAATATCAGAGACCGGCCGGACTTCTTCAACCTTTACCGATCCCAGAATGGAAATGGGAGCACATTACCATGGATTTTGTAACTGGATTACCTAAATCTCCAGCTGGGAGAGATGCTATCTGGGTTATAGTTGACCGGCTCACAAAGGTAGCTCATTTTATCCCTTTCAGAATTAGCTAGTCAACGGATCAGCTTGTAGAGATGTACCTCAGGTAGATAGTTTGATTGCATGTAGTACCAGTTAGTATCATATCAGACAGAGATTCAAGATTCACATCGCACTTTTGGCGGAGTCTGCAAGAGAGTTTGGTGACTCGTCTCAAGTTCAGTTCAGCATATCATTCGCAGACAGATGGTCAGTCAAAACACACGATTTAGACTCTCGAAGATATGTTACGATCATGTATACTCGACTTCGGTGGTTCGTGGAAAGATCACCTTCATCTCAAGAAGTTCTCCTACAATAACAGTTTCTAGGCTAGTATCCAGATGACACCGTTTGAGGTACTGTATGGCAGAAAGTACAGATCATCTTTAGCCTGGGACGATGTAGGCGAGAGGCAACTATCGAAGTGGTCAGACAAGTTAGAGATCATCTTCGAGTTGCACAAGATCGTCAGCGTCATTGGGCCGATTCTCATCGGTGTCCTCTTGAGTTTTCTATCGGCGACCACGTATTCCTTAGGATCTCGCCTACCCATGGCGTCATTCGATTCGACGTACGGGAAAAGCTTAGTCCTAGTTATATAGGGCCGTTTGACATTCTCGAGCGAGTAGATGATGTGTCCTATCATCCCGCTCTTTCACTGTCATTACGTGAGGTAGATAACGTATTCCATGTATCCCAAATGCGACAGTATATTCCGGATCCGAGACATATCCTTGATCATTCAGAATTGGTTGTAGGTACCAACCTTTCGTATGAGGAAAGGCCCGTATCCATATTGGACCGAAGAGAGAAGGTACTCAAGAACAAGACTATTAAGTTAGTCTGTGTTGCTTGGGGTCATCACTCTTTGGGTGAGTCAACTTGGAAATGTGAGGATGATATCTGATCGTGATATCCGCACCTGTTTGACTCATGAGGTATAATGTCTTCCTTATGCCTTATGCTCTTAACTCCTTGCTTGCGTGAATGATTGCTTGATTAATTGCTAGTCATAGATTGCCTGTGGTTAGTGTAGCTTGCCCCGACATCTCTAGCCTCTTGATTAAATTTCGAGAACAAAATTCTTTTAAGGTGGGAAGAGTTGTCACTCCCGTTTCCCGTTATATGTAATTACATTATACGTGTACGAATTTTCGACATTTGTCAGGTGGATCGTAGTTAGACTTGTCTTGCTTAGCCTAGTCTTGGTTTATTTTAGTTTGGTTCAACATGTTGGCTTGGTTTGGTTTGAGATGGTTTGGGCTTAATATATAAGTCAACCTCTCTCTCTCCTCCATTTATTTTTCATAACTTCTCCATCTTCTTCATTTACTCCTCTCCACCTACACCCAAGATCCTTAGGCAAGTGCAACTTGCTTCATGATGGATCTCAAGTTTTATTGTTCCATTCTCTTCATTACATGATTATAAGCCTCTTTAGAACTTGGAGTTTTTGATTTTTATGGGTGGATTCTTGTAGATCTAAGTTTGATACATTTTCGGTTTTTGTAGTTTTGATCTATCAAACTTGTTTGTTTTAAAAAACTAGTTGTTCCATGTTGTAGAGATTTTCGTTCTACTCTATTTTGACCTTTGAAAGTCCTAATTTGGAATTATTTTGACTGAGTTATGGTCATTTGAAGTTCATGGATTCAATAAGCATTTTTATGCTGGTTGGAGAAGATGAACAGTGTGTGTGCGCACATTTTAGCATCGCGTCATCTAGGTTGCGTACAACCTGGCACTTCCGCAACCTGGCACTACAGTAACCAGGCACTGCCGCAACCTGGCTTGGCACAACCTGGCTAGGCGCACTCTTGATAAGTAACAAGTAAACTTGATATGGCATGTATAATTTTGATAGTGGTCCGTCGAGGCGCACTCTTGACAAGCAATCTTGACAAGTAACAAGTAACCTGACAGGGCATGATAATCTTGGACGCTGTTGCGACTGCTACCCTGACTTGCTAAGTAACTCTTGTCTTAACACCGTGGTTGATTTTCTTGATTGTGCCTGTATAAGCTACCTATCTCGTCTTGCATCATGTCTAGGACATGAATTCCTAGTTACCACGTTCAGGGATTCATAATGAATCTGACTAGGTTAATGACTAGATTGATCAAGTAGTTCATATAGAGAGATTTTCCTAGTTACAGGCGATCCCGTTATCCCGACCACACCAGAAGGACTTGTAGCCTGCCGACGAGTAGGGCACATTTCCAGCTCACTGTCATGTGGGGCACTTCTTTAAAACATAAGTACCGAAAGTTCACCAGTAAGCTTGATAACACTTGTAACTCTAATAAATCTCCTCGCCTGGATAACCTGGATAGCTGCAGGGCTTGTGACTGCGGGAACATCTCATTACATCTTGCTAGTAACTAGGCTTGTGATAATCCTAGTTAGTTAAAGTATCAAGTCATACTCTTTGCTTGGCCATGAATGATGGATGTAGTCCAGTCTAGTCTTGTCTAATCAATGCCAGTCTATGATTACTTCAGCACATGCTTGCTTATGTTTTACTATTGTTGATAATTGGTTGGAGACAATGCTCTGTTCAGGTGAAGGGTTACAACTCTGGTCCTTGTTTGGTTTATGGGTTGTAACTTGGCTACCGAAATAGTCCCTTAGTTGTCTTATCATTTGTCACCTTATTTTCTCTAACTCATGTCTTTTATTACCATTTATGTTCCCATGTGCTAATATGCTGGTTTTAGTTCTGAAGTGAAGCCTCCCTTGTGGCACTTGCTCTTCTGGGGTCTGACCCAGCTAGTTTTGTATGGCCAGATTTCGGAGTAGGACTCGAGGATCCTCCATCCTTCCAGTCAGATGGTGACCACTAGGCGCAACCCTGGCAACGAGTGGGTTCTTATTTTTCTCTCCCACTCTCTTGTAAAAAAAATTCTTTTGAGACGTTTAGCCGCCGAGCAAGTGTTAGCTCGTTTGCAACTTTACTTACTATCTGCCTACGGGCTGTAACATGATTGACAAATCCTAGGGTTGATCATGTATGACTGAAACTTTTGCTAGTCTTTACATTTTGTATGACTAGCTTCATGATCATCTGAATATGTAATGTTTGGGACGCCTTACTTTGTATGTCTGATGATCTAACATCTTGTAACATTTACTTACTTGTTTGAGATTGAGACACTAGGCTTGTTCGTGACCATAAGAGACTATTGGCTGGTAGATAAACCCTCATGCATCTAGACAGCCGTGACCATATATCGAGGTAGATTATACTTTAATGTATGTAGCTGGCTATGTCTGTCCCCCGCTCTCCAGTATTCTGGTTCTGGGACGTGATAATGTACGTCCAGATATGGTCAAATTAAATATTTGATATAAATTTGTAAATTTAATTAAATCATATATTTAATGTAGATTTCCAAATTATATTAAATTAAATCTTGTACCGTATATGGGCTCCAAAATTTGCTCTAACCAAATCCAGACTGGACTCCAACAATCTTCCCCTCATGTCTGATGATAGGGTGTTGACCCCATGGCTCCTCAACTGGACTCAATGTATGTCATCCCGCGATAGAGTTCCTGCTTTTTATGCCACTGATCTCCGATCCCTTGAGCTACTTTGCATCTTCTTTTGTCTCTAGCTCCTCGACCGTCACGTCGACGCTAGCTATCATGCGTAGCACCTCCTGCACCACTGGGATCCTGCCGATATCAATAACAAGGCCAACACCGAAGTCTCTGATGATCAGCCTCACCGTAAGTCTCGGTTGTCTGTCACCGTCTGTCGCCTTCCACCGAAAAGTGTTAATGTTCCGACGAGCTTCTTTATCCTTGGCTGGCCCAACCAAACGGATGATGCGGTTCTCTCGAGATTTGAAGTCCTGAACTTGTTCACCTTCGAATCCGAACTTGAAGCTCCCCAATTGTGAGACTCGTCTCACAGTATTGGTATTTATAAACGGATACGTATTTTTGTACTGTATTTCATGTTTTCTTGGTTTTAGGAACGCTTTAAAGATTTTTCCAACTTATTGATTTTCTCCTTAACCGGTATACCGCCAGTATACCAGTGTATACCGAAGGCATACCTGTTACTCCTATTTTCTGTGATAAGTATTTTTAGTATACGTGTACGAAATTCTAATATTTGTTAGGTGACCTATGTTTTTACTTGTCTTTCTTAGCCTTGCCTTGGTTTAATCTTGACTTGTTTTAGTTTGGTTTGGTTCAAGTTGGCAAGGCTTGGTTTGGGTTGGTTTTAGATGAGAAAGGTTTTGTATAAAAACCAACTTCTCTTCCTCTCTCCTCCATTAACTTCATTTACTTTTCATCTTCTTCTACATTTACTCCCCCATCAACCCTAGGCAAGTACATCTTACCAAATCTTGAACAATATTATTTTGTTGTATTTTCGTTTGTTCTAATCTATTCCTTGCATAATTCTAACCTTTTTAGAAATTGAAATTTTTGGTTTTGATGGTTACATTTTTGTAGATCTAAGTTTTAAGATTTTTCTTATTTTTCTTAGTTTTGATCACTTAAAGTTTGTTATTTCTGAAATCTTATGGTCCTATGTTGTGGGGAATTTTATTCTACCTAATTTTGCTTTTTGAACTACTTGATTTCGATTTATTTTGAGTTAGCTTTGGCATTTTTCGTGTTCATGAGTTCCCATGCATCTTCGGTGCTGCTGGGACGTTGAACAGTGCTGTGCGCACAATTTGTTTGCCGTGCGCCTGCACGCCGTGCTCTCACGCCCTGCGTGTTATGTATCTATGCGCTGCACGTTTCGTGCGCCGCATGCCTGCGCGATTCGTTGGCCACGCACCTGCGTGCCGTTCTCTCGTGCTCCGCATACCGTGCGCTCGTGCTCTGTGTGCCGTGCATCCGTGCGCTGCACAATTTATGTGCCACGCGCCTGGGTATCGTATTTTTGCGCTCCGTACGCCGTGCATCCGTACGCTGTCGATTCGCGGCCGCACGCCTGCTCGATTCTTTCGTCGTGCGCCTGCACGTTGTGCTCTCGCGCTCCGTGCGTCGTGCATCTGCACGCTGCGCAATTTGCGGCCTTGCGTGATTCTTTTGCCATGCGCCTGCACGTTGTGCTCTCGTGCTCCACGGCCGTGCATTCATGGCCGCGTACCAACGCGTCGTGCTCTCGCGCTCTGCGTGCTGCATGATTCGCAGCCGTGTGCCCACGCGATTCTTTTGCCGTGCTCTTGCGTACCGTGCTCTCGTACTCCACGCATCGTGCATCCGCCTGCTGCATATTTTGTGCGCCGCACGCCTGCGCTATTCGTTTGTCGTGCGCTTGTAAGGTGTTTTGTAGATAGAATCTTAAAAAATTAAAAATATAAAAGTTGTAGATCTTTGTCTTGGCTTCATGAATCTTCTTGTTTCACCTTAATTGGAGTTCATATGTAATTGATAGTTTCAAATCGCCCATGAATGTCTTTGATCTTCTTTATATGTTTTCTGTACTTGGCCTAACTTGCGACGACCCGACTTGATAACTTGTTAATATTGAATTTAACTTGAACATGACAACATGATCTCATCTCGATAATCTAGATAGTGGCCCGTCGTGGCGCACCCATGTTGCATGTCTTCTTTGCTTACTAGATAGTGACCCGTCGTGATGAACTATTGTACATGTCTTTCCTTGCTTACATGATAGTGGCCTGTCATGGCGCACTCCCTATTTTCTCTAAAGTGGCTCGTCGTAGTGTACTCCTAGCTTCTAGCTTATTAAATTTTTTTGTTGTGGCTAGTTATAGTACACTTTCTTGTATTGTCTAGTCTTGCATATCATGTTTAGGATGGATTCTGTGGAATGCCACACCCAGAATCCAACAAGAAAATGTTAATGACTAATAACTAGCTTGATTATCTAGATCATTGGGAGGGGAAAATTTCCTAGTTACCTGCAGCCCTTCGTGTTCCGGTCTTTATATATATATACATGGGATTTGGAGCTATCTGTCATGATGAGCACACTTCCAACACACCATCGAGTGGGTCACCTCTTTAGGACACACGTATCTTACTGCGGTGTGTCTGCTATACTTATTTTTTTTTGGCCTGGATGAGTCGGATAGTCTGCAGGACAGGTAACTGGATTAGATTTCTCAAAAGTGCATATGTTAGTAATTAGGATTGTGATAACCCTAGTTAGCTAATGTACAAAATCATACTCATTGCTTGGCCGTGATTGTTGTATGGAGACAAGTCTAGTCTAGTTTTGTCTAGGCAGTGTTCGGATTTGTTTATTTCAGTACATCATTGTGTTACTTTTGCCGATAAATGATTAGAGACTATGTTCTGTTCAGGAGAAGGGTTACAACCCTGGTCCTTGTTTGGTTTACGGGTTATAACTTGGGTTTCGGAATAGTTCCTAAGTTATCGTATCATTTGTCCTTCTATATAGTTCTTATATACTCACATGTCCCAGTTATCTAACATGCTCACATGTCCCAGTTATCTAACATGATCACATGTCCCAGTTATCTAACATGCTCACATGTTCCAGTTATATGACATGCTCACATGTCCCAATAATCTCACATGCTCACATGTCCCATTTATCTCACATGCTCACATGTATCATTTCTCTTACATTGTTCAGCTTATTTCACATGTTCACATGCTTTCGTTTAATTCACATGTCCACCGTTTACTTTAGGTTACCTATTATTTACTTTATGCTCCATGTTGTTTGTTTATTGTCTTTTCTATTCTCGGGATAAGTGTATTGATAGTACACGAGTCTTGATCTATATTTACTAATTTATGTCTCTATCCATTGCTATGTTAGTTATTGTTGGTTTTAGTTTATAGTTTGGCTTCCTTTGTGGTACTTGCTATTGGGGGTCTGACCCTACTGGTTTTGTTTGGCCAGGTCTGATAGAGGAGCCCGGAGGATCTTCTGTACCATCTACTCGACGGTGACTACCCAGAGCACCAGAGTACCTTAGTGAGTTTTCTTATATTATTCTTCCACTAGTTATGTACATTATTCTTTTGTGGCATTTAGTCTCCGAGCATGTGTTTAGCTCATGTTTTGGATCTTGACAATTAGCCTACGGGCCTAAACATGATTTGCGTATTCTAGACTATAGCTAGAGCTTATCATGTATGACTATTACTCTTGCTAGTTCTTCACTTTGTATTACTAGTTTCATGATCATTCATGTATATGTATAGTTTAGGACGCTTTACTATTTTATGTTTGATGATCATATTTCTTGTACTTTGTATATTTGCCTGTGATTGAGATACCTAGGATTGCTTGACCTAGGATTGACTGTTGGATTATAGTAGTAACTCCCATGTCTATACAGCTTATACGATATTTCGGGATACTAGAGTACTTTGGAATACGTAGCTGGCCTGGTTCGTCCCTACTTGTCAGTATTCTGGTTCTGGGGCGTGACACCAATACACATGTGTCATCGAACAGAACATCATGCACTATATATGCCGTCGATGACCCATAGCTCCCTCTGAACTGTGTGAATGATGATACTGTCGCCTCAGATTGAGTTTGCTATAAATCTTTATCTCCTTCCTGGCTTCGAACTGCTGAAACCGATGTCTCTCCATGAAGCTTTGGTAAACCATCTGTCGCCAAAACTAGATCCGTAGAGCAACCCCCACCTGGGGACCAACCAGCTATTATGGGACCGACAGTTCGACGCTTAATCTTTGACTCATCACCATCCGTAGATTTTTCTCGATGAACCGAATCCTCTATATCTCTCAAAGCCTCAGCAAGTTTTCGACGATCCACCTCATGTCAAATACCCCTCGAGCCTCCATCCGGTGTCTATGTTCTGCCTACACAACTCAGCAGCTTGAGCCTGTACATGACACAACACAAATCTCCCCAAGCCAGTTGTTGGGAACCCTTCGCAAGCATCCAATCTTTGTCTCCAAACAGACTACGACAACCATCATCTGCCAGCCTTCCTACCGAAACCAAGTTGTAGCACAAACTTGGTACATGTCGTACACCCCTGAGGACGAGCTTTTCACCAAACTCTGTCATCAAGTGCATATCACCGATGCCTACAACTGCATCCGTCCCCTGGTCGCCTATCTTTACACGTCCAAACCTGCCGCCACGGTTTGATGTGAAGATCCTCCTATGTAGAGTGGTGTGATACAACGTCCCCGTATCCATGACCCAATCGCCATCATGACACATGGCACAAGGTTACTCTGCGTTGGTTGTTGTGATGATGATATCTCCAAACGCTATGAGATCCTCCTGATCGTCCTTCCCTTTGACCTTTTCAGTTTTAAGATTCATTCAGTTCCTCTTGATATGACCCCTTTCGCTACAGCGATAGTAGCACTCCTTGCTGTCTGTAAACCCTCTACTTGTTTAATTATTTAATTGCTAGTAGTCCTATTTTAAAATATTATTAATCAATATCTATATGTATGCCGTAGCCTAATTAGTTTATTGATAGTATTATGGATATCAATTTACCACTATGTTTTATTTATTTAAATACTTACTTAATTATAGCATTTTACTTTTATTAATTGAGTGGTAGCATTAGGTAATAAATATAGTCTATATTGATTTTCATTAGATTGTCCCTATGTCAACTACACCAAAGCCCATAATATATACTCTAGTTCTTTTTTATTTTTACCCTAATAATTAAACTAGCCTAACCTAAAACTCATTCCTAAATACCAATCAGCCATATTATTATTATTATTATTATTATTATTATTATTATTATTATTATTATTATTATTATTATTATTATTATTATTCTTGTTGTTGTTGTTGTTGTTGTTGTAGCATTTTTTTCTTTCCTTTTTTCCTTCCAAATTCCCTTTAGAATAAGCTCAATGCTCATTTAAATCTTCACCCCACTGTCTCTCCAAGATTCCTGGCCCAATAAAATTAATCCACTCCTTTTAGCCAACCGGTCTGGGTCGGATAGCAGCCACATTAGGGCAACCCGACCTGAACCCTATAATTTGAACCCAACGGTTACTGTTCGTCTCCTTCGTTTCTCTGCGCGTGCGTTGTGCCTTATGTGCACTGTTGCTGCCAGCAGCAGTCGTGGCCAGAGCATGCGTACGATCGTGACTCCCCTCTCCAGCTGGTGCGCGGCTACCCCCGCTTCTCCTCCTACATATTCATCACCTCCTTCACTCCTCTACCATTAAACCTTAGCCGCCACCAGTTGGCACGCCCACTCGTCCACAATCCTCCATCACCACCTTCCATTCATCATCGACCAGCAACCCTCTTGTCGCAGCCGGGTGCTGTTCCAACGATCTTTGAGATGTGCGCCACGAGAAGAATCATTTTCTTCCATATGGAATTTCGGCATCGGCACTACTGTCGTCTGCCGTGAGCACGAAGCGGAGCAATAATCTTCCAGACGGTTGACCCAACCTCATCGGGTCTTTGTCCCGATCAGTGTGGCCAAAGATGCCTCCCGTACTCATCTTCGTTGACAACTGTTGGTGCTTTCTTTACATGGAGAGAGCTTGCTCTCAACATGCCTTGTAAAAGTTTAGTCCCACATCGGAAATGCACCATGAGTTATCTCAACATATATACTTGGTTGTGTTGTTGAGAGATGCACATGGGGTGGTGACCCTAAGGAGGGAACCATGTGGATGATTTTACTAAGAGGTAAGAATAAGGCTCCAAGGATTAAGCATTAATGCTTTTGTCATTCTCTTGGATTAATTCCATTTGGAGCTAAGCCGCAAAGGGGCTTAGCGACTCGGACGCGGACTCGGACTCGGACTCGGGCTCATGGGCTCATAAGGCGTAATGTGGCATTTTGTTGGCGCACTTTGCACTTAGCACGTCAGCAGTCATACAGCTCATATGCGGCCACGCGGCTCATGCGGCTAATACGGTCCATGCGGTCCATGCGGCCATGCAGTCCATGCGGCACATGCGGTCCATGCGGCTCATGTGGTCCATGTGGCTCATGCGGTCCATGCGGCCATGAGGCTCATGTGGCCAGGCTGCTGCTGCCGCATGGAGGGTTCCGCTGACTGTGCAGACTACAAGTCAGTTATGGAAAGACTGATTCAATGCGATTAATTCAGATCCTATCTTTGTGGGATTTGAATTAATTTCGTTGCGAACTTTGTGGGATTTAAATTAATCTCGTTGCTATCTTTTTGGGATTTGATTCAATCTTTCCATAACTAAAGAGGCGGTTAGGGTTTCCACCCTCTCTCTATAAATACTCTCTTCTCTTTGGAGATACTACGAAAATAGAAGTCAGAAAGGTAGAAAGAGAGAGAGTGCTGCTGCCGCCATTGCAAGTCCATCCGAGGAGTCAGAACAGAGGTGACTTCGAGCGTTCCACAAGTACTTCAAACTTGCTGGTTCCTGGAAGCAGATCGTGTGGGGCGAATCTTGCTTTGAGCAACGGTGTTTTGACACCCCAGCATTGTTCTTCTTCTCATTTCTCTCTAGATTATTGTAACTCGTTCTGTCCCAATTGCAACACGTTTGCAAGGAAGAACGAGAGATCTTCTCTTCTCTATTTCTCTCCTCCATATTGTAATCGGGTTATTTGGTTTTTGTATCATCGTAGATCTTTGTTGCATCTGTTTTACCATCTTTGATCAAGCCCTGGGATTAACAATCTCAAAGCAAGATTCTTATAGATGGAAAACATTAATACTTCGCTCGTCCAATCGGACTACTGCAAGTTAGAAAAGTTTGATGGAGAGCATTATCAAGTCTGGAAGAGAAAGGTTTATCTAACTCTTCAACTAAAAGACGTTGATGATGTTCTATTGGAGGAAGAACCCTCTGTTCCAGACACTGGATCTACTGCCGCAATCAATGCGGCTACCAAACTCCAGGCCAAATGGAGAAGGGAAAATAGAATCTGCAGGCTTCTCATCCTGATTGCTATGGAGGACTCCCTGGCAGAATTCTACTCGAAGAAGGAACTTGCCAGAGACATATGGGAGTCTGTGGAAAAACTGTATGAAGAAGACAGGAACAGGAGCAAGTTGTTTGTGGTTGAAAAATATCACAAATTGCTCTTTGAGGACGAGAAGTCCATATTGCCACAGGTGAAGGAATTTCTGAAGCTACGTCAGAAACTGGAAGACGAAGAGATGCCCCTTTCCGACAAGTTTGTCGTTGGAGGGATCGTCTCGAAACTTCCTGCTGGATAGAGTACCTTCTATGCAAGGATGCACAGAAAGAAGCTAGACATTAGCTTGGGAGATCTACTTCAAGAGATCCATGTTGAGGACGAGATGCGTTCCCAACAGAAGGTGGACACTCTGTCCAAACAGTTGGCTAAAGCCAATCTAGTACAGACGAGAGATCCCGAGGGGAAGCAGGCGGCTTCTCATCCCAAGAAGAAGGACTTCACTAATCTAAAAGTGAAGGGTCCTTCATTCAAGCAACAGAAGACTAAGTCCCACGTGACTTGTTACAATTGTGGCAAGAAAGGCCACTACAAGAGTGAATACAGGTCTAAGCCTAAACAATCAGAGAAAGGTGAGCCTAATAAGGTTTCATTGGTTTCTATCTTTGTTGCTATGATCGCACAGGTCACAACTGTGGGGGTTGACTCTGACTGGTGGATAGACACTGGTGCGACTTGCCATGTCTGTTCTGGCAAGGAATGGTTCGTCACGTACCAGCCGATATCTGAGAAGGCTGTCATGGCGAACCAGGTCCAAGCTGAAGTTCTGGGGATCGGGACCGTGGAACTAAAACTCACTTCTGGAAACACTCTGACGCTTCAAGGTATGAAGCATGTTCCGGCGATTGCCAAGAACCTAATCTCTGGGAGCCTGCTCTGCAATACAGACTTGAGGATGGACATCAATGCTGGTCAGATGGTGATGTCCAAGAAAGGAACATACTTCGGGAAGGCTTATCAAACCGAAGGAATGTTTAAAATTCAGTTTGTCAACCAATTTGATGACATAAATGCAGTTGCATTTTTTGATTATTCTCTTGAGTTGTAGCATAATAGACTAGGACATGTTCATTGTAAAAGAATTAACAAAATGTCTAGTCTAGGACTTATCTCCAAATGTGGGGGTAAGGTGGAGAAGTGTGAAGTGTGTGCTCAGACGAAGATCACAAGGAAACCCTTTCATCGGGTCAATCGAAGCACAGATCTTCTGGAGTTGGTGCACTCCGATATCTGTGACTTCAAACATTTCTCCACGAAGGCCGGAATGAAGTATTTCATAACCTTCATCGACGACTTCTCAAAATACGCATTCGTTTACTTGCTCAAGTCTAAAGACGAAGCCTTCAAGAAGTTCAGAGAGTTCAGGGCCGAAGCTGAACGGCAGACTGGACAACAACTCAAGAGGTTGAGAAGTGATCGAGGTGGGGAGTACAGGTCTCATGAATTCGTATCATTCTACAAAGATCATGGGATCATATGCGAGACTACTGCTTCATATTCTCCTCAATCCAACGGAGTAGCAGAGAGGAAGAACCGAACATTAACAGAAATGATGAATTCTATGCTACTTACTGCAGGCCTTCCAAAATGCTACTGGGGAGAAGCTGCATTAACGGCCACTTTCATTCTGAATAGAGTGCCATATACAACTTCGGACGTAACTCCTCATGAACTCTGGTTCAAAGTCAGACCTAACTTGAATATCATTCGAGTGTGGAGATGTCTGGCATATGTGAAGCTCCCAGATCTGAAGATTCAGAAGCTAGGGACAAGGACTACGAAGGCGATCTTCTTGGGGTATGCCGAGAAGAGTGATGCTAGAAGATTTCTTGATATTGAGTCAAATCATATCATCGAATCTCGCGATGCTGAATACTTTGAAGACAAGTTTGCAAAAGACAAAAATATTGTTCTTTCGGACATTCCGGAAAATGATGTAGGTACAAATGAGACTGAAATCTCATATGGGCCAGTAGTCCAAGAAGAAGCTGTTGTTGATGAAACAACTCTTGTACCAGAACTCGCAGAGCCGTCAGCTAAGCGAGC
Organism: Iris pallida; assembly: GCA_029216955.1. NCBI lineage: Eukaryota > Viridiplantae > Streptophyta > Magnoliopsida > Asparagales > Iridaceae > Iris > Iris pallida. The sequence continues at coordinate 2,877,393 of JANAVB010034018.1, read as the reverse complement.
GAGGCGACCGAAAGACTTTGGAGATGACTTTGTCACCTATTATGTGGAAGCAGATCCACTTACCTATAATGAGGCGATGAAGACCAGAGATGCTATCTTCTGGAAGGAGGCAGTGAATGACGAGTTTGACTCTATCACCTCCAATAACACATGGGTGTTGGTAGATCTACCTGAAGGAGAAAAGCCCATCGGATGTAAATGGATCTTCAAGAAGAAGATGAAGGCAGATGGAACTATTGACAAGTTCAAGGCCAGGCTGGTAGCCAAGGGATTTTCTCAGAAACAGGGGATAGACTACATTGACACGTAATGCTCCAGTAGCTCGGATGACCACCATCAGAATGTTAATCGCTCTAGCAACTATACATAAGTTGGTGATACATCAGATGGATGTTAAAATAGCATTCCTGAATGGGGAGCTGAACGAAGAGATTTACATACAACAGCCAGATGGATTTGTCGTCAAAGGTCTTGAAGACAAAGTCTGCAAGTTGGTAAAATCATTGTATGGTTTGAAGCAAGCTCCCAAAATGTGGCATGAGAAGTTTGACAAAGTTATTAGGTCAAACGGCTACAGAGTCAGCGAGACGGACAAATATGTTTACACAAAGTTTGCTGATGGAAGAGGAGTCATCGTTTGTCTGTACGTGGACGACATGCTAATCCTAGGAACGGATATAGGCTGTGTCACAGAGACAAAGAAGTTCCTCTCAACCAAGTTTAGTATGAAGGACTTGGAGGATGCAGATGTTATCTTGGGCATAAAGATCATCCGAACAGACACTGGAGTAGCACTGTCACAATCTCACTACATTGAGAAGATGCTCACACGCTATGGGTATAAGGATCTTCCAGGGATCGATACGCCATACAGGGGTGATCAAAAGCTGAAGCCAAACTCGAAGGAAAGCGTCAGGCAGCTGGAGTATTCTAGCGTTATCGGAAGTTTGATGTACGCTACCACTGCCACAAGGCCTGACATAGCTTTCGCCGTAGGAATGCTGAGTCGGTTCACCAGCAACCCAGGGGTTGAGCACTGGAAAGCTGTGAAGCGGGTGATAAGATATCTCAAGAAGACTCAGACATATGCACTGCACTACAACGGGTATCTGACAGTAGTAGAAGGCTTCAGAGATGCTAGCTGGTGTTCAGAGGTGGAAAGCGAGAGGTCCACAGGTGGATATGTCTTTTCCCTGGGTGGAGCTGCTATATCGTGGAAGTCGAAGAAGCAGACTATACTCTCTCGTTCCTCCATGGAATCTGAATTCTATGCACTTGAAACTGCAGCAGATGAAGCAGAATGGCTTCGGGAGCTCATGTATGATCTTCTAGTGGTTGGGGATCAGATACCGGCGATACCGATATACTATGACAACCAGGCGACTACGACAGTGACATCAAATGACCTCTTCAACGGGAAGAAGAGGACTGTGCGGTTGAAGCACAGGGCAGTACATGATCTTATCAAAAGAGGTGTAATTGCAGTGGTTGATGTTCGGAGTCAGGAGAACCTGGCAGATCCGTTCACAAAGGGCCTCAAGCGCCAGTTGGTCGATGACACAGCTTGTAAAATGGACTTGAAGGCATTCTGATAGTGTGTCTTTATAATCCTACCATAAAGTTTTATGCTATTAGTTCAAAGAGAAATCTACTAGGCATCTAACTTTTGGTTCAAAGGAGGATCACTGACTGGGAAACTATCAGGTAACAGTGGGTACTTGTTCTCTGGAACATGAAAGGGATACAGACCCATAACCACTGTTGTCTACTATGTATTTTCTGCAGAAAAAACAGATCCTGTGGAAGGTTGGCTTAAACGCCTTAATGAGTTCTCAGGCAGAGTCAATGCCTGGTGTGCTTTACAGGAAGCACGGTATAGCATTACTACAAGGAGTGAAACTCTATGCTACAGTGGGGTGACTCCACCATGAGGTTCCCAGGTAGGGGTAATGCCTCGGCTTTGCAAGCCAAGTCATAGCGGTATAGCACCGCAAATAGGCAGGCAGCCTAATGCTGTATGACATAATTAAAGAGTTATAGACAGCACTACAAAGGGGAGGATGGCCCCATGTTACAGTGGCACGACACCACGATGAGTACCTAGGTAGGGGTAAAGCCTCGGCATTGCAAGCCGTGTCGTTGTGGCGTAACACCGCAAGGAAGCCTTAGGCTTTATGCTGAGTAGATTGGCACTACAAAGAGGCTGAGACCTCATGCTACAGTAGTATGACACTACGATGAGGTTCCCAGGTAGGGGTAATGCCTCGGCTTCAGGCCATGTCATAGCGGCGTAGCACCGCAAGGAAGCGCAAGGCTTCATGCCATATCTCTTTAATAAAGAACTCACCTATAGTGTATGGAAAGAGATATCAGGCCATGTCTTGAGGGTAAACTTGTAGACGCCTAAAATTATACACTGAAACTAGGCTGGCACAGGGTCATTAATGTACAGACAGAAGCACACGTAACTACACTTTGTGAGTAGGAAGAATTACATTTATGGTACAGAATTCAAGGCGTAGTCCATTCTTGTATCACATTGTTATTTAACCCATGCGGGAAGATTCAAGTCATCAGCGACATCTATTCTAATGCAAAATGGATAGTTACTGTGGGGAACGCTCAACCTTGGACACATATATGTTGTGATATGTGGGGGATTGTTGGTGCTTTCTTTACATGGAGAGAGCTTGCTCTCAACATGCCTTGTAAAAGCTTAGTCCCACATCGGAAATGCACCATGAGTTATCTCAACATATATACTTGGTTGTGTTGTTGAGAGATGCACATAGGGTGGTGACCCTAAGGAGGGAACCATGTGGGTGATTTTACTAGGAGGTAAGAATAAGGCTCCAAGGATTAAGCATTAATGCTTTTGTCATTCTCTTGGATTAATTCCATTTGGAGCTAAGCCCCAAAGGGGCTTAGCGACTCGAACTCGGACTCGGACTCGGACTCGGACTCGGGCTCATGGGCTCATGAGGCGTAATATGGCGTTTTGTTGGCGCACTTTGCACTTAGCACGTTAGCAGTCATGCAGCTCATATGCGGCCATGCGGCTCATGCGGTCCATGCGGTCCATGCGGCCATACGGTCCATGTGGCTCATGCAGCACATGCGGTCCATGCGGCTCATGTGGTCCATGCGGCTCATGCGGTCCATACGGCCATGAGGCTAATGCGGCCAGGCTGCTGCTGCCGCATGGAGGGTTCCGCTGACTGTGCAGACTACAAGTCAGTTATGGAAAGACTGATTCAATGCGATTAATTCAGATCCTATCTTTGTGGGATTTGAATTAATTTCATTGCGATCTTTGTGGGATTTGAATTAATCTCGTTGCTATTTTTTTGGGATTTGATTCAATCTTTCCATAACTGAAGAGTCGGCTAAGGTTTCCACCCTCTCTCTATAAATACTCTCTTCTGGCCTCCTTTGGAGATACTACGAAAATAGAAGTCAAAAAAGGAGAAAGAGAGAGAGAGTACTGCTGCCGCCATTGCAAGTCCATCCGAGGAGTCAGAACAGAGGTGACTTCGAGCGTTCTATAAGTTTTTCAAACTTGTTGGTTCCTGGAAGCAGATCGTGTGGGGCGAATCTTGCTTTGAGCAACGGTGTTTTGACACCCCAATATTGTTCTTCTTCTCATCTCTCTCTAGATTATTGTAACTCGTTCTGTCCCAATTGCAACACGTTTGCAAGAAAGAACGAGAGATCTTCTCTTCTCTATTTCTCTCCTCCATATCGTAATCGGGTTATTTGGTTTTTTTATCATCGTAGATCTTTGTTGCATCTGTCCCTCCAAGATTCCTGGCCCAATAAAATTAATCCACACTACTTTTAGCCAACCGGTCTGGGTCGGATAGCAGCCACATTAGGGCAACCCGACCTGAACCCTATAATTTGAACCCAACGATTTCTGTTCGTCTTCTTCGTTTCTCTGCGCGTGCGTTGTGCCTTATGTGCACTGTTGCTGCCAGCAGCAGTCATGGCCAGAGCATGCGTACGATCGTGACTCCCCTCTCCAGCAGGTGAGCGGCTACCCCCGCTTCTCCTCCTATATATTCATCACCTCCTTCACTCCTCTACCATTAAACCTTAGCCGCCACCAGTTGGCACGCCCACTCGTCCACAATCCTCCATCACCACCTTCCATTCATCATCGACCGGCAACCCCTTTGTCGCAGCCGGGTGCTGTTCCAACGATCTTTGAGATGTGCGCCACGAGAGGAATCGTTTTCTTCCATCTGGAATTTCGGCATTGGTACTGCTGTCGTCTGCCGTGAGCACGAAGCGGAGCAATCTTCTTCCAGACGGTTGACCCAACCTCATTGGGTCTTTGTCTCGATCAGTGCGGCCAAAAATGCCTCCCGTACTCATCTTCGTTGACAATCGCGAATAACCTGGTAAGGCCATTCGCTTACTCTTGTAACTATGCCCACATGTTGGTGTATGTTATTTTGTTCCTTCTTGTAATAGCCTTCTGTCATTGCATATGTTTTATATATCACCAGAGAAATCCAATGGCATAGGTATAAATGTGGAGTTATAGAGAATATGAGACAATGTGTATCGAAAGAATAGTGATTGTGTTAGTGAAGTATATGATATATGTGCATAGTTGGGATGTACTGAAGGAAGCAACGAATGGAGTTTTTTGAAAAAAAATTGTTTAGATGCATGGATAGAGAAGATAATATGTGCATGAACCTTGAGTGATTGTAGTTAAAAATAAAGTGTATGCAGGGGACTGTAGTAAGAGAAAACTTAGATGGAAGAAGTAACAATCAGGTGGTAAGTTATGCCTATACGGTTATACCTATAGCTGAATACATGCAAGGCCATTATGTGGTATCTACTAGGATGTAAGGGAACGAAGGAATAGTTAAATTGAGTGCCATGTGAGTTGATACTCTAAAGAATGGCAACTGGGTGTCAAACTACATCTAGCCAAATTGATTTCATTGGTGTAGTTAATTAGAAGCATAAGGCTATTGTGTCCTCTTCATGAAGTTATAATAATAAATGAATAAAGAGACATGAGTGAGGGAGAGACTAGAGGTGATAAATCATATATTTATATATAAACCTCCTCTAATGGAAAAGTGTAAAGACAAATATGGGTTGTAGGTGTATCCAATAAGGATAGCATGAGCCTAGGAGCATAGGTACAACAGATTTATATCAATGAGTGTGGCATAAGGAACCATCAAACTATTTCTAAGTCAATAACATTTTACCATTAAGTAGAAAATTAGTTAAAGCATATAATTAACCTTATCAGGGATATTTATGAATAAATAGATTATTAGTATACTAGCAACCAAATTATTTAGTAATTAATTAATTTCTAAATTAGGCTTCTTGGACCCTCTGGACTTGGACTCAGGATTGAACTCTCATTCTCAGCTTCCAGATCAAGGCAAGTATATCTTGCCACTATGTTAAATCATTATTTTTGTTACATTTTATATGCATGTTGTTTTATCTGATATGTTACATGTGCACGTCCGAGCATGACACTGGGTGCAACCAACAAGATACGTTGTCTCTTTATTTTCTAACCTAGGCCTTATGAGACTACCCTTACACGACTGAGCAGATACACCGATATCCTGTAGAACCCTGACAATACTTTAGACATAGAGAGATGATGATGAGATATAGGACACGTATCTCCATACCCGACTGCTCATCTGTACGACAGAGCATGTGTCAGCATAATCATGTTAGTTATTTCATTATACTACTTACTGGACTTCTGATTAGGGACTGAACGTGGCGAGGAGTCGACATATTCTAGATTCATTGGGTGGGAAGGACAGTCACTAGACGTAGGGGATATGAGTTGTATTCACTTGACGTTGCTGTATGACGGGTACCCGGAAGGAGCGCCACTGCACGAGTACCCTAGACATCATTGACAGCCCCATATGTCGAAAGTTGTCATCATTATATATACACATAGTTGATAGAGTACCCCTGATCTTTATGCATTTAATTTATAGTGGCATGTATATTATGTATCTTGTTGCGTCCCACTGAGGACCTGGTCACCTTTCAGGTTTAGACGAGCAGGAGTATTAGGAGACGTACGGATAGGGACCTGACGCTGGAGTCGAGGTTGAGGAGATATTCCCAGGAGAGCACATTTTATCGTGGGTATGATACCATCTTGGATGCAGTCTTCATCTGGAGTCTAGGCCTAGTTATCTTACTTTCAACATGTTCTTTCTCAGACTATTTGAGTAGTGGATACGTCTCCACCAACTTTATATTCATTATGGTTATGTATGACTCATTTCTGATTATATGACTATCTCGTATTCAGACTAGTTTATTTACATCCTCTTTGGATGAGATTCAGCATGCATGTGATTTTGTTTTTATTTAGTTACAACTTAGTGTGTATTCGAGGATGCCATTAAATTGGAAAATCCTCGAGTATATATCTGCTGGCCGTTACCACATAGCCTGGTCCTTAGTATTCTGGGACTAGGACATGATACGGTTTTTTGTGGTGGCCCATGCAGGTTGGGAATTAAATTATCTTGGATTACGTTATTTTACCAAGAGATCCTGCAATAAGATTACCCAGGTAGACTCTCCGGGAGAGTGGTGCCGCCACATGACTCTGACGAAAAGAATAATCTGATTCCTTAGTTGCTTCTCCCTGTGGTCGATGATCTCCACGGGCTGCTCTATGTATGCAAGGCCCGGTCCCACCTGCAACTCTGAGTAATCAACTATATGGCTCCGGTCATGTCATCCCCGTTTTTTATTATCCATATTTCCAGTGTACGTATAAGGAATCCTGACACGTATTTTTACTTTCTTGCCTTACTAGCTAATTTTGGTTTAATCTTGCTTAAGTTCATCATGGCATATCACGGTTTGACTTGGTTCATTTTGGTTTGGCTTGGTTTATTTCTTTTGGTTTATCATGTTAAATCCCCTCCCATTTAAAGCCCACCAATCTTCTCACTCCTCAATTATTTCTTCTTCTTCCTCCTCTTTCATTAGTTTTTCCACCCACCAAGCTTAGGCAAGTGCAACTTGCTTCATGAAGGAACCCTCCATTTTATTGTTCTAATCTCTTCTATGCAACATTCTAAGCTACTTTAGTTCTTGTCATTTTGCATTTTCATGTATATATTTTTGTAGATCTAACTATGCACCATTTTGGGGTTTTCTTGGGTTTTGATCTATTAAACTATCTTATTTTCGACATCTAAGAGCTCCATGTGGTAGAGAATTTGATTTTACAAAAAACTTTAACTTTTGAAAAGTTAAATTTTATTGTATTTTGACCAAGTTATGAGAGTTAGAAGTTCATGGGTTCCATGACTTGTGTTCTCAGCCAACTTGGAGAAGATAAACAGTGTTTGCACACTGTTGAGTGCAAACCTATGGGCGCGTAGCCAAATCATGTGGACGCATAAGGCCATATGTGGGCGCATGGCCTCCATTGGATGGAGCATGAGCTCCTGACTTGTAATTCTTCAAGCCATTTTCATGCTTATGTAGGCGCATAGGTCTGGGCACATAGCCCACCTTGGATTTGCATCTTTCCATAGACCCATATTGTGCTAATGGTAGGCACATAGCTCCCTAACTTGGGCACATAAGGCCCTGAGACTTGTAGTGCATACTCTGACTTACCTTTCCCCATATGTAGGCACATAGGCATGGGTGCATAGCCCATGGGTGCATGTCCCCTGGTGCATACCCTTGATAGCATATGCTTTACATAATAGGTTTAACCCTAGGCGCATACATGTGGGCGCATGCCCTTAGGCGCATGCCACTCTGAGCACATGCATTTGGGTGCATGCTCTTCATGACACCCAATTGACCACTTTGCGCAACCCCTTCCAAATGTCCATATAGTCCTCATGATCCTTAGTGTAAATTCTGTTCTTGTTTGTACTCATCACTTGATTAGTCCTATAGTGTTATTTTTTGTGTTGCACATGTACTCTGAGCTTTAAATATGATCTTAGTGTGGCACAAACACTCTCTAACCACTCCTTGACAGTGGCCCGCTGTGGTGCACTTTCATGAACACGACATGACATTATGACCTTACATGATAACTCTTGATAGTGACCCGTCGTGGTGCACTCTTGACAAGTAATTTGACATGATAATTCTTGATGGTGGTCCGTTGTGGCGCACCCTTGACAAGTAATCTTGATAAGTAACCTAGCATGATAACTTTGACTTTTATATGCTGTTGCGACGGCTATCTTGACTTGCTAAGTAACTCTTGCCTTGATACCATAGGTGTTTGTGCTTGTATAAGCTACATGTCTCGTCTTGCATCATGTCTAGGACATGAATTTCTGATTTCCACGGTCAGGGATTCGTACTGAATCTGTCTAGGATAATGACTAGAATAATCAAATAGTCCATGAAGGGATTTCCAGCTACAGGCAGTTCCGTTATCTGGGTGTTTTAATTGGACTTGTAGCCTGCCGTCGAGTAGGGCAGATTTCCAGCATACTGTCATGTGTTGCACCTCTAAGTTTGCTAATCCAACTCTCTCTCAACTTGTGACCGGATAACCTGGATTAAGACTGCAGGACATGTGGCTGTTGGAACATCTCGATGCATCTTGTTAGTAACTAAGCTTGTGATAACCCTACTTAGTTAAAGTATCAAGCCGTATTCATTGCTTGGCCGTGATTAATGGATGTAGTCCCGTCTGGTCTTGCCTAGGCCAGACTAGTTTATGGTTATTTCAGCACATTACTATTTTACTTTAACGATAATTGGTTAGAGACTAAGTTCTGTTCAGGTGAAGGGTTACAACCTCGATCCTTGTTTGGTTTACGGGTTGTAACTTAGTTACTGGAATAGTCCTTTAGTTATTTTATCGCTTATCGCTTTGTTCCTCTAACTCATGTCTTTTGTTATCATTATGCCTTTATGTGCTAATATGCTGGTTTTAGTTCTTAAGTGAAGCCTCCCTTGTGGCACTTGCTCTTTCTGGGGTCTGACCCAGCTGGTTTTGTATGGCCAGATTTTGGAGTAGCACCCGAGGATCTTCCATCCTTCCAGCCAGATGGTGAATACTAGGCACAACCCTAGCAACGAGTGGGTTTTATTTTGCTCTCCCACTCTATTGTAAATTATTCTTTTGAGGCGTTTAGCCGTCGAGCAAGTGTTAGCTCGTGTTAAATATTCATTACAGTCTGCCTAAGGGCTGTAACATGGTTGACAAATCCTAGGGTTGATCATGTATGACTTAAACTCTTGCTAGTCTTCGCATTTTATATGACTAGCTTCATGATCATCTGAATCTGAATTGTATGGGATGCCTTACTTTGTATGTCTGATGATCTACCATCTTGTTACATTTACTTGCTTGCTTCAGATTGAGACACTAGGCATGTTATTGACCATAAGAGACTGTTAGCTTGTAGTAAAACCCTCATGTATCTAGACAATCATGACCGTACATCGAGGTGGGTTACACTTCAATGTACGTAGCTGGCTGTGTCTGTCTCCTGTTCTCCTGTATTCTGGTTCTGGGGCATGACACGGTTTAAGTGGTGGCCTATGCTGGTCTTGTAAATCAAGATATGTGAGGGTTTCACGAAATAGATGTCTCAATCAGCACTCGCCCTTGATCTCTACTCGTGTTTTCTAATCTTTTCGAAGTCTTGATCTGATCACATGCTTATATCCTCGATCCATCATGGTCCTTCCTTATTGTTCCTTATGTCGTTTCTTCAGCGACATTATTCCTGGTCCTACCGATCAGCAAGGCGGGGCACCTCCAGTGAACCAGCAGTAACCTGGAGACCAAGCCCAGCATTCAGGGGTAGCCTCCAGAGTCATGCCTACCAGGGGTCAAGATCCACCAGTTCAGCTAGTCCAGCCTGTAGAGCCTGATAATGGAACCCTGGTGGGAATCATCAGGGAATTGATTGCTGCATCTCAAGATCGTCGGGGCAATTCCCTGCACAAGACAGTACAAGATGCCATAGGCAGAGTTGGTTACCAAGGAAACAATACGGCCAACAGCTTCAAGTGTCTGAACCCTCCTTTCTTTGATGGCAGTAAGGATACAATCGCTGCTGATGCGTGGCTTTAGGACATAGAAGTTATCCTGAAGGCAGCTAGGATTCCTAAGGAAGAGAAGGTGGTCGTTGTGCGCCTGTAGTTATTGGATTTAGCCTGCGGCTTGTAGGCGATGCTAGCAGTTGGATTATCGATGCCTGTCTCATGGGCGGTATTCAGCAATAAGTTCTAGACCAAGTACTTGAATGCAGTAGCTCGGTACGATCTGCAGACGAGATTCACCAATCTTAAGCAGATGGGAAGAACGGTCGATGAATATGCGGCCGAGTTTTCTAGACTCAGTCGGTTTGCTCCTACCTTGGTGGCAACATAGTTGGATCGAGCCCAGCTATTCCAGCAGGGGCTCCACCTAGAGATTATTATATCAGTGGAGCAGTTTGAGAACCAGACTTTTGATGCTGTCTTGCGAGCAGCGAAGAGGCATGAGTATACTTCGCAGAGGATTGTAGATAGAAGCGGAAGACGAAAGAGGTCTCATGGGCAGATGTCCCAATCATCAGCACCAGCCATGACAGCTAGGGCCTTAACTATTGGAGCTCCTAGGAGGGCGACCACAGTTTCGTCGGTTCAACACTCGACCCCGACGTATCCTCAGCAGCAGAAGCAGAAGCAGTCTTCCACAACGGGTTGCTCACATTGTGGAAAGCCAGGGCATGTAGTATCAGAGTGTCGTAGAGCACAGAGATTGTGCTTAGCTTGTGGGGCACCGGACCATAAGATAGGGTCCTGTCCGAATAGAGCTAGTTCAACGTCGTCAAACCTAACCAGTCCGTCGGTTAGAGGTCCAGCACCAGTGCAGCAATAGAACCAGCCTCCGAGGCCATTGTCGCCTCAGGCTCAGTAGTATACCCAAGCTCAGACTCAGAATCGGTAGAGAGGTTTCCAGCAGAGGGGACCAGCACCAACAGGACAATGACAGGCTATGGCTCTGACCGTAGTAGAAGAATTGGCATCAGGTAAGGCGGTGGCATTTACCATTCTCGTTAACTCTTTTCCAGCATCAGTGTTATTTGGGTGCATCGTATTCATTTATTTTTGCACGATTCGCAACACAGATAGGACTGGAGCCCGAGTTATTATCAGTAAGGCTTAATATACTTACTAGTAACGGTCTTGTGGGAGTAGATAGAGTCTATTCCTCGTGTCGAATCGTAGTTAGCGGTAGAGAGTTTTCCGCTAGATTGATAGAATCTTCCATGGCCGACTATGATGTAGTCCTAGGGATGGATTAGTTGAAGGATCAATACGCAAGAATAGACTACCATATTGGCAGGATTATTTTTGGTATTCCCGACGAACCAGAGTTTTTATTTTCCAGAGGCAAAGTAGAACCTTCTCCACCGGTATTGCGGATGGCAGTAGAAGTAGCAGTTCAGTTTCCCAGAGTAGTATAAGAGTTCCCTGATGTATTTCCTGAAGAGCTTCCAGGCATGCCCCCAGAGAGAGAGATAGAGTTCACCATTGATTTGCTTCCGGGGACGGCACCAGTGTCAGGGGGAGTCTACAGGATGGCACCTTCAGAGTTAGAAATCTTTTACAAGATGATTGAAGAACTTAGAACCAAAGGATTCATTCGTGCTAGTGGATCACCTGGGGAGCCCCGATACTTCTTGTGAAGAAGAAGGATGGTACGTCAAGATTATGTGTTGATTATCGTACCTTGTACTCTGTAACAATTAAGAACATATATCCTCTACCAAGGATAGACGATTTATTTGACCAACTCAGAGGAGCGACAGTATTCTTGAAGATTGACTTGCGGTCAGGATACCATCAGATCAGAGTTAGAGAGCAAGACGTCCCGAAGACAGCATTCAGATCCAGATATGGACATTGGGAGTTCCTTGTTATGCCATTTGGAGCGATCAATGCACCAGCCATATTCATGGACTTCATGAATTATATCTTTATGCCCTATTTGGGCCAGTTCGTGATAGTGTTTATAGACGACATTCTAGTCTATAGCAAGAATGAGGCAGAGCATGAGCAGCATCTTCGTGTAGTTCTTTAGATTCTCAGAGAGAACCAGTTGTACGCGAAGTTCAGTAAGTGCGAGTTTTGGCTGGATCGTATCTTGTACTTGGGTCACATCATTACTAGAGGTAGAGTGGAAGTGGACCCCAGAAGATAGTGGCCATAGAGACATGGCCAGTTCCCAGTACCGTCGCAGAAGTTCAGAGTCTACTAGGATTGGCTGGCTATTACTGGCGGTTTGTATCAGACATCGCTCGGATTTTAGCACCACTGACGCAGTTGACCCGCAAGGATGTTCTGTTTGCTCGGACAGCAGAGTGTCAGAGTTCATTTAAGAAGTTGAAGCAAGGATTGATTATGGCACCCATTCTCACGCTTCCAGATGGGACTGGAGGATTTTCAGTCTATTATGATACTTTTGGCACGGGATTGGGATGTGTCTTGATGCAGCATGGTAAGGTAGTAGCTTATGCGTTGCGTCAGCTTCATGATCATGAGAGGAATTACCCAACCCATGACTTAGAGCTAACAATGGTGGTTTTTGCACTTAAGTTATGGAGGCATTATTTGTATGAAGATCGGGTGGAGATATTTACCGACCACAAGAGTCTTAAGTATGTGTTTACCTAGAAGGATCTTAACATGCGCCAGAGAAGATGGCGAGAGCTACTTGTGGATTATGACATCAACCTGCAGTATCATCCTGGGAAGGCCAACGTTGTTGTAAATGCATTGAGCAGAAGAGCCGGAGTTTATTTTCTAACAGCACAGCCAGAATTGTTAGCAGATCTTCAGAAGATGGGTATTAAAGTTGTTCTTCCTACTAATGTGGTATTGATAGCCAACATGCAAGTTCGGTCCAGTATAGTTGAGAGGATTAAGTTAGCTCAGTCAGCGGATTCTAAGCTTCAGCGGCTTAGGGCAGAATGTGTAGCAGGACGGAGAGCAGAGTTATGTATCCATATGGATGGTACACTTCGACATGGAAGGCATCTTTGTGTACCTAATGGTGATATCAGGCAAGAGATCATGGCAGAGGCTCACAGTTTGCAGTATTTGATTCATCCCGGCGGTACGAAGATGTATCGTGATATCCGTCAGCATTTTTGGTAGAATGGCATGAAGAGGGAGATAGTCCAGTTTGTCTCTCGTTATTTAGTTTGCCAACAAGTTAAAGCCGAACATTATAGACCAGCTAGACTTCTTCAACCTCTATCGATCCCAGAATGGAAATGGGAGCACGTTACCATGGATTTTGTAACTGGGTTACCTAAATCCCTAGCTGGAAGAGATGCTATCTGGGTTATAGTTGACAGACTCACCAAGGTAGCTCATTTTACCCCTTTCAGAATTGGCCAGTCGACAGATCAGCTTGCAGAGATGTACCTCAGGCAGATTGTCAGATTACAGGAGTACCAATCTGTATTGTATCCGATAGGGATTCAAGATTTACCTTGCACTTTTGGTCGAGTCTCCAGAGGAGCTTGGGGACTCGTCTCAAGTTCAGTTCAGCTTATCATTCGCAGACAGATGGTCAGTCAGAACGTACGATGCAGACTCTTGAAGATATGTTGCGGTCATGTACACTCGACTTCGGTGGTTCGTAGAAAGATCACCTGCATCTCGTGGAGTTCTTCTGTAACAATAGTTTCTAGGCCAGTATCCAGATGGCGTCCTTTGAATCCTTGTACGACAGAAAGTGCAGATCCCCGTTAGCATGGGATGATATAGGCAAGAGGCAGATGCTTGGTCCATTGATGATTACGCGGACTATTGAAGTGGTCAGACAAGTCAGAGATCATCTTCGGGTTGCCCAAGATCGCCAGCGTTATTGGACCAATTCTTATCGGCGTCCCCTTGAATTTTCTATCGACGACCATGTCTTCCTTAGGATCTCGCCTACCCGCGGCGTCATTCATTTTGGCATATGGGGAAAGCTTAGTCCTAGGTATATAGGGCCATTCGACATTCTAGAGCGGGTAGGTGATGTGTCCTATCGTCTCGCTCTTCTACCGTCGCTACGTGAGGTACATGATATCTTCTATGTATCCCAATTACGACGGTATATCCCGGATTTGAGTCATGTCCTTGATCATTCGGAATTGGTTGTTGGTACCAACCTTTCGTACAAGTAAAGACCCATTTCCATATTGGACCGGAGAGAGAAGATACTCAAGAACAAGACTATTAGTTTAGTCCGTGTCGCTTGTGGTCATCACTCTTTGGGTGAGTCAACGTGGGAGAGTGATGATGATATCCGATCTCGATATCCACACCTGTTTGACTCGTAAGGTATAATGTCTTCCTTATGCCTTATGTTTTTAAATCCGTACTTGCATGAATGATTGCTTGATTAACTTCTAGTCATAGATTGCTCCTGATTAGTATAGCTTGCCCTGACATCTCTCGCCTCTTGATTAAATTCTGAGGACGAAATTCTTTTAAGGTGGGTAGAGTTGTCATCCCCGTTTTCCATTATCCGTATTTCTAGTATACGTATACGGAATCCTGACACGTATTTTTTACTTTTTGTCTTACTAGCTAATTTTGGTTTAATCTTGCTTAGGTTCATCATGGCATATAATGGTTTGACTTGGTTTATTTTTGTTTTTGGTTGATCATGTTAAACCTCCACCCATTTAAAGCCCACCAACCTTTTCTCTCCTCCATTACTTCTTCTTCTTCCTTCTCTTTCATTAATTTTTCCACCCACCAAGCTTAGCTAAGTGCAACTTGCTTCATGAAGGAACCCTCCATTTTATTGTTCTAATCTCTTCTATGCAACATTCTAAGCTACTTTAGTTCTTGTCATTTTGCATTTTCATGTATATATTTTTGTAGATCTAACTATACACCATTTTGGGGTTTTCTTGGGTTTTGGTCAATTAAACCATCTTGTTTTTGAAAACTAAGAGCTCCATGTGGTAGAGAATTTGATTTTACAAAAAACTTTGACTTTTGAAAAGTTAGATTTTATTGTATTTTGACCAAGTTATGAGAGTTAGAAGTTTATGGGTTTCATGACTTGTGCTCTCGGCTAACTTGGAGAAGATAAACAGTGTTTGCACACTGTTGAGTGCAAACCTATGGACGAATAGCCAAATCTTATGGGCGCATAAGGCCATATGTGGGCGTATGGCCTCCATTGGATGGAGCATGAGCTCCTGACTTGTAATTCTTCATGGCATTTTCATGCTTATGTAGACGCATAGGTCTGGGCGCATAGCCCACCTTGGATTTGCATCTTTCTATAGACCCATATTGTGCCAATGATGGGCGCATAGCTCCCTGACTTGGGCACATAAGGCCTTGCGACTTGTAGTGCATTCTCTAACTTACCTTTCCCCATATGTAGGCGCATAGGCATGGGTCCATAGCCCATGGGCGCATGTCCCCTGGTGCATACCCTTTATAGCATATACTTTATATAATAGGTTTAACCCTAGGTGCATACATGTGGGCGCATGCCCTTAGGCGCATGCCACTCTGAGCACATGCATTTGGGTGCATGCTCTTCATGACACCCAATTGACCACTTTGTGCAACCCCTTCCAAATGTCCATATAGTCCTCATGATCCTTAGTGTAAATTATGTTCTTGTTTGTACTCTTCACTTGATTAGTCCTATAGTGTTATTTTTTGTGTTGCACATGTACTCTGAGCTTTAAATATGATCTTAGTGTGGCACGTACACTCTCTAACCACTCCTTGACAGTGGCCCGCTATGGTGCACTTTCATGAATACGACATGACATTATGACCTTACATGATAACTCTTGATAGTGATCCGTCGTGGTGCACTCTTGACAAGTAATTTGACATGATAATTCTTGATGGTGGTCCGTTGTGGCGCACCCTTGACAAGTAATCTTGATAAGTAACCTAGCGTGATAACTTTGATATGTTGTTGCGACGGCTATCTTGACTTGCTAAGTAACTCTTGCCTTGATACCGTGGGTGTTTGTGCTTGTATAAGCTACATGTCTCGTCTTGCATCATGTCTAGGACATGAATTCCTGATTTCCACGGTCAGGGATTCGTACTTAATCTGTCTAGGATAATGACTAGATCAATCAAATAGTCCATGAAAGGATTTCCAGCTACAGGCAGTCCCGTTATCTGGGTGCTTTAATTGACTTGTAGCCTGCCGTCGAGTAGGGCAGATTTCCAGCACACTGTCATGTGTTGCACCTCTAAGTCACCTAATCCAACTCTCTCCCAACTTGTGACCGGATAACCTGGATTAAGACTGCAGGGCTTGTGGCTGTTGGAACATCTCGATGCATCTTGTTAGTAACTAAGCTTGTGATAACCCTACTTAGTTAAAGTATCAAGTCGTATTCATTGCTTGGCCGTGATTGATGGATGGAGTCCCGTCTGGTCTTGCCTAGGCAAGACTAGTTTATGGTTATTTCAGTACATTACTATTTTACTTTAACGATAATTGGTTAGAGACTAAGTTCTGTTCAGCTGAAGGGTTACAACCCCGGTCCTTATTTGGTTTACGGGTTGTAACTTGGTTACTGGAATAGTCCTTTAGTTATCTTATCGCTTATCGCTTTGTTCCTCTAACTCATGTCCTTCGTTATCATTATGCCCTTATGTGCTAATATGCTAGTTTTAGTTCTTAAGTAAAGCCTCCCTTATGGCACTTGCTCTTTCTGGGGTCTGACCCAGCTGATTTTTTATGGCCAGATTTCGGAGTAGCGCCCGAGGATCTTCCAGCCTTCCAGCTAGATGTTGAACACTAGGCGCAACCCTGGCAACGAGTGGGTTTTATTTTGCTCTTCTAATCTATTGTAAATTATTCTTTTGAGGCGTTTAGCCGCCGAGCAAGTGTTAGCTCGTATTAAATATAAATTCCAGTCTGCCTAAGGGCTGTAACATGGTTTACAAATCCTAGGGTTGATCATGTATGACTTAAACTCTTGCTAGTCTTTGCATTTTGTATGACTAGCTTCATGATCATCTGAATCTGTAATATTTGGGATGCCTTACTTTGTAAGTTTGATGATCTACCATCTTGTTATATTTACTTGCTTGATTGAGACTGATACACTAGGCTTGTTATTGACCATAAGAGACTGTTGGCTTGTAGTAAAACCCTCACGTATCTATACAGCCGTGATCGTACATCGAGGTGGGTTACACTTCAATGTACATAGCTGGATGTGTCTGTCCCCCGCTCTCCAGTTTTCTGGTTCTGGGGCGTGACAGGTCAGCAATATATCTACGAAGCTGAGATACGTGGAAGACGTTGTGTATCCCGTTCAAGCTAGTAGGAAGTGCTAGCCGGTACGCAACATCTCCGATCCTCTCAATCACCTCGAAAGGACTGATTTATCTAGGGATAAGTTTACCGCCCCTTCTAAATCTGATAGTGCCTCTGGTAGGAAAATCTTCAAAAACACCATATCTCCTACGACAAACTCCAAGGGTCTTCTACTGCTGCAGCCCAATGCTTCTACCTATCCTAGGCAACTATGAGATGCTCCACGATCAATTTGATCTTCTCAGCTGAGTCAACTACCATCTTGGGTCCAAGCAAAGTTCTCTCTCCTACATCATCCCAAGACAAAGGCATACGACACCATCGGCCATAGAGTGCCTCAAAAGGTGTCATGCCTATGTTGGCCTGGTAGTTGTTGTTATAAGCAAACTCTACCAGGTGTAAGTTATCCTTCCAAGGTCCTTTAAAGTCTAGAGAACAGACCCTCAACATGTCTTCTAAGGTTTGTATAGTCCTCTCTGACTATCCATCAGTTGCGGATGATAAGCCGTGTTATACTTCAACTGAGTGCCCAGAATTTGCTGTTGACTCTTCCAAAAATATGAAGTGAACCTGTTGTCCCTGTCTGAAATAATGTTGACTGGTATTCCATGAATCCGCACAATCTGCCTCATGTAGAGCTCTAAACCGTGTAGCCCGTGTTTATTTTCATACAATTTAGACTATGTAGCCCGTATTTTATTTCATAAAATGTAGACCGTATAGCCCGTACAGTGTAGTGGACCAGCCTGATCACATATCGAAAGGAGTACTTCAGCGCACTTAGATAGCTATGGTTCCTTGTTTCACCTCTTTTTTATTTCCATGTATATCCTGTCTCTTGTTCAGTATATTGCCATGCTGTAGTAGATTTTCTCATCATGTATTTTATGACTAATTCATGTTTTATAGTCGTTAACATATATTGAAACTGTACTCAATAAATTATACTCGTTCCATTCCTGACTTGAAACCATCATTTTTTAGGTTAGCCGAGACTACACTTAGCATTGGAGAGGCGGGTGTATTGCAAGCAAAACCTAGAGACTAGTTAGATAGTTGAGTATTTATTCAGTTGTTCTTTATAAAGTGTGTGACATTGTACCTTATATCAAATATAAATCCTTGAATATTTGTAATTTAATTTAGTTATTGTGAATGAGCATTATTTATGATTTTCAGCATTGTGGCTTGACAACGTTCTACCGTCGACACTGCGACGTAGGCTGGCTTGGACACGCACTCGTATCCAAAAAAGTGGGTTTGGGTCGTGACACTTGCTAGTCCTAGAAAACTTTGAATCTCAGCTACTGACTTGGGAGTATACCATGACTTCACTGCTTCAATATACTTAGGATCTACAATGATCCCATCCCCAGTCACCACATGGCCCAGAAACTCCACTATATCTTGGAAAAACTCATATTTTGAGAGTTTTCCATACAACTTCTCTTTCCTTAGGGTCTCAAGAACTATCCTCAAGTGCTCTTTATGCTCCTCCTGTGTCTTAGAGTAGATCAAGATATCATTTATGAAGACCACCATGAACTTGTCTATGTACTGGTGGAAAACCTTATTCATAAGGTTCATGAAGACCGCTGGGGCATTGGTGAGTCCGAAGGGCATAACCAGAAAATTATACTGTCCATACCGAGTATTGAAAGCAGTCTTAGGAATATCTTGTTCCCTGACTTTTACCTAATGATACCCGGATCGCAGATTTATCTTCTAAAATACTTTCGCTTCACTCATCTGATCAAAGAGCTCATCTATCCAGGGCAGTGGGCATTTATTCTTAATTGTGATATTGTTGACGGCCCGATAGTCAATACACATCCTAACAGTCTGTCCTTCTTGGGCATAAAAAGGAACGGTGCTCCCCAGGGTGAAGCACTCGATCTAATAAAATCCTTCCCTCTAACTCATCAATATGTTTCTTCATCTCTTTTAACTCATTCGGGTTGTTTCTGTAGCAATTCTGGGATACCGATGCTACTCCTGGAACTAAGTCAATAGTGAACTCTACGTCTCGGTCTAGCAACAGTCCCAGCAAATCTTTAGGAAATACATTTAGAAACTCCGCGATGATTGGATGTGGTAATTCCTTCTCTTTTACAACAGCTCCGTAGTAGACTCCTTCTAGCTTCTCAATAATTCGTCATCTGAATTTGAATGGTGGGATCCCCGGTGGTCCAAAGATTACTTTCCCCTGATGACAATCTTTTACGGCAAAATGCTTACTCAACTAATCCATTCCGAGGACTACATCGAATCTCGGAAGTGGCATTACGAGGAGCTGTGCTCTAAATTCCCTTTTAGCTATACTAACGGGGCAATCATACATATCACTAACCGGTATTACTACTCCTCCTGTCATAATCCGACAGTTTCTACTAGTAGGTACTGGTATGAAGCCGTGTCAATGCAAGAACTCAAAAGATTAAAAACTATGTGTAGTGCCTGAGTCAAACAGTACAACAACAGGAAATAAGTGGAGCAGAATAGAACCTATAATCACATCTGGTGCAACCTCATCCTTCTCAACTGCGACCATAGTGTACACCCATCCCTGCTTTGAAGCTCCCTTCTGCTACTGATGGTGGGCAAAATGCTGCTGCTGAGTGGGCAGAGATGGTGCCCTCGGTGGCAGTACAGGTGGTCGTCCAGCTCCTTTAGGTCTTATAGCTGGTGTAATGGCAAGCCAAGCGGCAGCTTGGTGACAATCCCTCATATGGTATGCAGAAGATGTCACGTCCCAGACCAGAATACGGGGACGGACGTCGGCCAGCTATACCGTATAAGGTACGAATATGTTATACGGCGATGGCAGCTGTCAATCATGCTGGATATCCTAGCATGCAATTAATTTATGGCCTAAATCTGATCTCATATCCACAGTCAATCACAAAGAAATAATAAGCAAGAGAGAATCATATGGAAGACATGAAATACTCATATGATAATTAGGAAATCTACAGTATAGGATAATAATGTAGACGGATATACCTTCCCACAGTTCCTAGCATGGTCGGGAACTGAAGCACATCCCCCAAGTCAAGTCTGGAAGAACCACAGGGTCGGTCACAGGCAATTTGGGAACAATCTAGGGTTGGTCAGACCAACCGTAACAAGTACCAGAAAGGAAGTCTCAAGGATGGACGAAGAAAAGCCAGCAGGATAAAATAAGACAGGAATAACATATAAGAATAGTAAATAAGGTTAGGGGTCGTGCGGTACCAACGCACGATAGCAATCCATAACTAATGTAGCTAGATAACCAACAATCATCACAATCTCCACAACATCCAATAATACCTGCATCACCGACTGTTACTCAAAATCAGTCGACTGTGCAAGCAATAAGCCAAATAATTAAGTGAATAAGCGGCCACTGAAATGAGTACGACTTTCTATATGGTGGTTGGGTTACCCCAACAATGCAAGTATGGGAATCCTCAGATCGTGTCGTCCTAGCAGGACTAGCGGGGCGAAGTATAACAAGACAAGATAAGCACCGATCCCTCGTAAGGCCACTGTGCGTGCAAGAGAAGTATATAGTATATAATAGTAGTCGGATATTGCCATCCACTAGTGCGAACGAGAACAACATCCGTGTCGGCCAGCCTGCAAATCATGACTAATGTCTGTATTAAGGCTAGTATTGCACGATCTCGGTATTCCGTTCCCTCCCAATGCCTCTACCAGTTTAAGTTACTTAGATTATCCATACAGTTATCCGAGATCACATGTCGTGGTCACATGATCACCCTCCTAGATGTCGTACCTCAGTACGGGAACGCTAAATAAGAATCAACCTCGGCACCTATAGTTCCAGTTGTGATTCATCCGTAGCATAATACACAAGCAATCAATCAATCCTGACCATGCTAAGACTATAGTCCAACTACCAGGGTACCCATACAGGTAGTCATATCATATAGCTAGAATATCAGGATGGCATCACAATACCATATAATCATGAAAGTAGCACCTCAAAGTGCTAGTAGACAAGAAGCACCGCAGTACAAAATCAGGGCCAGTACCTCAAAGGGCAAGCTGGACTTATAGCACGGATACAAGTAGTCATGTTAGGAACAAGGACAAATCTGTCAGTCACAAGAAGTCATCTGTCCACATCGTGGCATGGATATCAGGTCTAGTAGAAGATCAGAATCTCTGCTATAAAATTATCTCAAGCATATATGGAAGCCTACAACTCCAATCATCAAGTCGGTCCATCCACCAGATCAATCTAGCAAGAGTCTCCCCTCCATGATGGAGATCAGATCAAGAAGTAAAATCGTCAGATACTACGCTAATCCTCATAAATAATGCTAGGCCCTCTGGCTCACCAGGGTCCTCTAAATCAATGATCACAAGCTATCGGAAAACAAACCTTTCAACTACCAAGACATAGAAATAAACCCAGGTTTTAGGCATTTGGGAAGTCGAGTAAAAATCATATAATAGTACCCTCGATATTCTCCTCGTTCTGCGAAACATTCGTGATCATCAAAATCCAAGAATCCACATAGTCATATATGATTAAATTAGAACATCATCAAAAGAAATAACAACACTATCCAAGAATCCACGTGAGTCTACCAAATCAAGATCCCGGGATCATACTCTCAATAATACTCAATCCTTAAACATATCCAAGTCACAATTCCCGATACATAGGACAACTATCAGTCCTAGCTGGCTAGACTAGGATAACTCCAAGAAAGAATGGTCGGGGGGACAAGAGTCTATTAATTATGTCGCCAAAAAATGGCAAGGGTTGCATGAACCGCTCTGAAGCAGATCCACAACCCTTAAACCAAACAAGGACCAGGGTTACACACCGTCTTCCGAGTGGATCCGTGCTTCTTACATTATCCGACGGACAAGACATGTCAGGGCTAGGCGACTAATCTAGTCAGGAGTCTACCTAGCAAGTATTGGAATCAGGCCACTATATCCAAAATAATTAAACACGAGTCTAGATCAGCAAAACAAAGAAATGGTTCTGCCTAATTCTTCGAACAAAATTCTTGACCAGAAATTCTAGAAAAATTCGGCAGAGTCTCCTCTTTATTCTGCACGGGAGCACCGAGAGAATTGGGGCTAAATCCACTCGGCACAACCCGGCGCAGAATCATAGGCTGAGAACACTAAGTCTCATCTTCCAGCAGCGCTACCATGCGTACTGGAAACCAAACCATGGCCGAGAACACTAAGTCTCGGCACTACGATGCATACTGGACGCCAAGCCAACACATACAACAATAATCGCCATGCAGGGCACATCACAGACCCATAGTCATAATCCAAGCCACGAGCAGAGTCACAGGCATAGTTAGCCAAAGCCGTTACCCGACCGCGAGTCGGACACGGGGCATATGGGGACAATCTATACATGTGAGTCGTGCTCGTGTCCTCGGAGGTATGGATGATCTGTCTGAGTTGTCCGATACGGTCGTAAACCGGTATCGAACCAAGCTATCCTAAGTTATCATCATGGAAGTTCTACTACTATGCTACACTACTCATAGTTATACATGTACAATTAAAAATAAATTAAATACAATAAAATTCAGGAGAGAGGGCAAGAGCCGTCGATTAGCAAGGGGTACTTGCCTAGGGGGCTCGGCTAGGTAAGCAAGTCTTCAGCAATCGCGATCCAAAGTAGCACGTCCATCTAGGTCCTTGGAACACATAACGAACAATCATCAGCATTAAATCATAAAATAATAATAGAAATCATGATGGATGGCAGGAGGCTATATCGTCTAGGTTCCGCAAGCAATACAGGGATCTGGCATGGAAACCAATACACGCAGGCCGATACGGGCACGCAAACCAAGATGTGCACATATATCGAGACGTACAGGAGAATCGGGACAACACGAAGATCGAGACGAATGGGAAACACAACGTATATTTAAATCGAGATATGCACGTAGATCGAAGAAATCACGAATATCAAGATAGCACACAAATCAATACGACAAGCAAATCAAGATGTGCACATAAATTGAGACCGCATGGGATTCCAGGAAGCACACAAATCAATGTAGCACACAAGTCGACCTACACAAGCAAATCGATATGATGCAGAGTCTAAGGTGGCATGCAAATCGAGACGGCATGCAAATCAGTGCGTGCACGCAAATCGAAGCGGCACATATCATGAAGTAGACACAAAGGCCGAGACACAAAAATCGAGAAGATGCACCAATCGAGATGGCACGATGCTCGAGGCAGCGCAGGGCTCTAGGCGTCTCACTGCCCAAGGCAGCAAGCAAATCTAGGTGCACAAAACCCAAAACAACACACATACACCGAGGCACGCAAATCGAGATGGCATGCAACCCAAACAATACGGCCTAAAGTGTTCCGTTGATCGAGGTATGCATGAAGCTCGAGACACGTATCCCGAGGTAGCACGGAAGATGAAAGGTACGCACCAACCGAGGGTACGCTGCCCAAGGAACACTCTGTATGAGGCAGCACACTGTTCGAGGTAGCACGCTGCCCGAGGCGCACACAGATCGAGAAAGGGAGGGAAAGGGGTGCTCAAGAACCCTCGCGAACGGAGGAGCCAGTACTACGACGGAGCGCTTGCCGCCAGGAAGAAGAGAAGAGGGGGAGGAGGCGCTACCGGCATGCGCGAGAAGGCTCGGCCAGGTCGGCCCGCCAACAGGAGAAGAAAATACAAAAAGAGAGGGGAAGTCGAAGGAGTCCCGTCGTCGTTGGAGCTGGGGTCGACGGTGGCAGCAGGGGGTTCGCGACGGCAAGAAGAGAAGGTGGAGGCGATGACGACGATGGTGGTGGGGGCGACGGTCGCAAAGGAGGTGTCGGACTGGAGGTCGGGCTGGAGGCGGGGTGCCTGCCGGGGACGAGCGAAAGCTCGAGGGGAGGAGAGGAGAACGAGAAAATGGAGGAGAGAGCTGAGTGTGAAGAGAGATGGGAAGCTCGAGAGTGAGAGAGAGAGGAATGAGCTCTGGTGGGGGGGTGAGTGTGTGGTCGGGAGAGAGTGAGGGAAATGAGAAAAAGGGGGACGCGACTGTGTGTGAGGAGAGAAGGAATGGGAGAGTTGGGGGTTAGGTTAGGTTTGGGTATTTTGGGGGTAGTTTTATAGAAAAAATAAAGCTTAATAATAATGATAATAACAATCACAATAACAATAACAATAAAAATAACAATAACAATAAAAATAACAATAACAATAACAATAATAGGAATAATCCTAAAATAAAAAATAACAACTCCACCCAGGCAAAAATCAAATTCTAGAATTTAAATAATAGTTTCATAAACAAGTACGAAATTTAAAATCTACTAAAAGTACAAAATACAGTCATATACCCATTTTCAAAAATGGGGATTTGACAGAAGATCCGTATAACAAACAAAGTCCCAACCTCTAGCGGCACACATTAAAATAATAACTTGGTCGGTGGCAGTATGCACAAATGAGCACCGTCTACGTCTGGATCTGCCTCTATGGCTGGGGTGCAGGAGCTCTGGTAGGACGATACGGCTGCTAGGGTATAGGATGCTGAGGTGGCCTTGCCTGAGTGTTGGTCTGCTTTGGCCGATCCTGTTAACTGGTAGCGTCAACATCCCTATCCTTCTTGGTCTACGACTCCATGTCCTTCTCGACTCCCTAGGCAACATGGAGAATGTTTGCATAAGTCGTCGCCCTACTAGCGGTAACAGCCAAGCGAACCTTTTCGGGCAAGTTTTTTCTTGAACCGTCGGGCTCTTTCCTACGGAGTGCTCACCAGGTTCTCTGCAAAGCGGCTATGTCGGTTGAACTCGAAAGTGTACTCATCAACAGTCATACTGCCCTATTGTAGTAGCTCAAATTCGCTCTCGAGTGCATCTCAGGCGACCTCTGGCAAGAACTTCTCCTTGAGCAACCTCTTAATGTTTGTCCAGAAAATTTATGGAGCGGCTAGCTGTGGCTCCTCTCTAAACCATGCTCAAGCAACATCGTACAACTGCATGCTGGCTGGAGAATCCCCTTTGTCCTATAGAAATTCATATGTTGGATATTCTTAAAATCTCTAACAGTCCCTTGTCTCGCTGGTGGAGCTGCTGGAGTCTCTCTGGATCGGAGCGCATCCGCGACGGTGGCTCTGAATTGAGTGACATGCTCACTCTGGGAGTTAATAAACTTCTGGAAGATCTACATCAGTTGGGTACTGTCAAGAGTGATCGTCTGAGGGGACAGAGGTGGTGGAAGCTCTGGAGCCTCGAGTACAGGGGGCTCAGTGTTTTCGGTATTTTGTCTCTGAACCATCCTGAAATAGAGAAACAAAAGGTTGATTGATATGACCTAAAAATAATAAGAAAGTTAATAATAGTAAATATAACCATCCTCCGATCCTATGTTGTGATGAGTTTTCTTTAGTTTAACAGGCTCCCTAATAGCACTCTATAGTCTAAATACCATTAGGATAGGACTTGTATCGGCTACCACTAAAAATATGTCACGACCCACCCCCCGAGTAACCATATACGAGTCGGACACGCCCAGCTTACGTTGTAGACTCAACATAATAAGCTTTACTAAGTATCTAAAAAACTCCAAAAATATGATAAAACCAAGCTCACAATATCTAATACGTTTCTAGAGTTCATCACAGTACACCACCACATACTTAGTTATTTATTACATCTTTTACAAATATACCAGAGACAAATCCGAAGACAGAAATAAAGGTGTCAATCCACAACCACAAATACCCTCACAATACAATGTCAAAGTAAAAGTCCACTCAACAATCTAAGTACTAAAATAAAAGCTAAATCTCAGTAGCAACTCCTAGGTCCTGAGTCATAGTATCATCCAGCTCATTTAAGGTCTCAGGCCCCAGCCCATAGAAGGCCGAGCAAATGGCCTCAAGCTCAATTCCAACATATCCAGCCAGGAGCAGAGCAAAGTATAATATATAATAATGAAACAAGTACAACATATGAACCAATAAAAAAACAATAAAATAGGATGAACATGAATAGTAAATGCATAGTCTAACCGAATATGAGACATGTAGCCAAAAGATTATGACATGTGAATATGAAATAGCTACAAAAATATATGTCCGACTGGGTAAAGATCATGAATGAGAACAAGTATATGGTACGGCTTAATCACGCATGCACACTGTACGATTAAGCTATCAACAAGAATTCCTAAGTTGGGATTTGGTCACATATCCGTAGTATTTCTCCTCCCAGGATAAATATAAGATCACATCGTGTAATAATGTGTCCAACATGAGAAATCACTACATGAAGTAAATGAATCAAAATCATAGAAGTATTTTCCTTGCTTTGGAAGATCGGTAATAAGAATGTAACAATCTCTCTGTCCTCCTAGAATAAATTGTAATGACCTTAGCTAGCTATTGGTAACTAACTATAGAATATCCCTAACAATATACTAGTTATTAATGGTTATAGTAGAATAATATACTAGCAATTTCTATGTAATTATTTAACAAAATTATTTATTAATAAACAATAGAAAATATTTGCTAGCAATTTTATCTAAAATGCTCTTTCTAACTCTAGCAAAATAATATTTAGAAACCTTTATACATATTAATAATCTTAGCAAAACTAATAATAATGACAATAAGAATACTAATAATAATATAACAATAATAGTAGTAATCATAATAATAACATTACTAATAATAGTAATGCTACTAACAGTAGGAATTTATTGCACAGAACTAACAACAAAAGCAAAAACCCAGCCCAAACTTTATTTGCTAGCCCAACTACTCAAACCCTATTTCTATTTCTTTTGGCCTTCTAGCCCACTGTTGGCCCACACTACAACAAATAGGACCTACAATAGCAGTTTTTCTATAGCGTTTAAGTGTCCCCGCTATAACATGTTATCACCAATAGCGTTCTTTCTGCAGTGTTATAAAAATATCTATCTATAGGATTTCCAGAATGT
This sequence comes from Iris pallida, assembly GCA_029216955.1. NCBI lineage: Eukaryota > Viridiplantae > Streptophyta > Magnoliopsida > Asparagales > Iridaceae > Iris > Iris pallida. The sequence goes on along the minus strand of JANAVB010034018.1, from coordinate 2,850,100 downwards.
TGTAGAATCTATAACATTCATATGTTTTTATATCAAAGCAGATCTCACGTTCGAATTCTAGGAGAAGCAGCGTAGGTTTTTATTTTACATGTACTACAAGAAAATGCATTTTTAGCAACATGTTTTAGTGACGTAGGGTCTTTTATGCCTCAAAAAGCTAATTTTTTTATGTGTTTTGGCGACGTAAGTTTTACTATGTCGCGGAATCTACTCAAATTTTAATAGAAGAAAACCAAATAGCAATTTTGCCAAAAATTATCTATATATGGCGACATCAACATGTCACAAAATGTTAACATGCATTTAGCAACATGTGGTTGTATGCCGCAGAACGACACCATATATTTAGCGACATGTGCCTATGTGTCATAGAATGTTACCATATATTTAATGACATGTGTCTGTGTGTCGCAAAATGACACCAACAATGCTATAAACCATCCACAGCGTTCATGAACACTATAATCCATCTACAGCATTCAAGAACGCTATAATGTTACAGTGATCACTTACTATAGCGGAGGCAATTATAGCGGACAAAATACACTATAGAAGGATTTCTATAACGTTCGGCGCATGCTGTTGTAGGCCATATTTGTTGTAGTGCCAACCCCAGAATTTGCTTACTGTTGCCGATTATTATTTCTTTCTCCTGCTACTTTTATTCGTAGCTCATGGCCCGTCCTGTTATGGCTGCTCGCAACCAGCCCACTGATCTAACTAAAACCATAACCCTAATATACTCACACACCTCTCTCTTTTCTCTCCCATTTACACAGCGTCACTCAGTGCTTTAACCCTAATTCCATCTCTTCCTTACTCCACTCCACACTCCACAACCATACCAGAAACAAAGCCCTAATCTAAACTCACTCCACTCTATAATCCTAGCCAAAGAAGAAGGAGAAGAATATGGAGAAGAAGAGGGATCGAGAAGGTGAAGAGGAGAGTTCACCTTGACGGCTCTGTTAGGCGGAGGCACTGCTGTCAGTAGGTTTGAAGCGGCGGTTCTTGTCTCCTCCGGCGGTGCAGATCTAGTCAGATGGGGCTCAGATCTATCTCGGCGAAGCAGATCCGACAGTGGCTCAGTGTTGTGGCTCAAACTATGAAAAGCTGGCATAAAATTCGATAAAGCATTCATGGAGATCGAGGCCAGGTACGACTGTCGAGGCGGCTCCGGTGAGGCGGGTGAGGACTCTGGCACAACTGCGACCCTGGCAGCAAAGTGATGATGAACCCGATGAAGGATAAGTGGAAAAAGAAGATCCAGAGCAAGAAAAAGGAGTCGGGAACTAACCCTGGTTGTGGGGTTCAACGGCGAGAGGCGGAGGAGACAAAAGTTCCTCATGACGGCATGGTCCGGATCTGCCTCAGGGTGAGTTGATAAGGTCGTGGCTAGCTCCTACAAGGAAAGCGGCAGGCTCCGACGTTCTTCAGACGACGGTCGGTGGTACGGCTTCCAGTAGAACAAGAAGAAGATGAGGAAGAGGAAGCAGAAAAGAAGAAGAAGAAGAAGAAGAAGAAGAAGAAGAAGAAGAAGAAGAAGAAGAAGAAGAAGAAAAAGGAGGAGAAGGAGGTCAGGGACTCACTCTGGTCGACGTGACGAATCTAAAAATAGCTACGGTCGAGATCTACGGCTAGGGTCTTCAGAAGCTCGGTGACGACTGGCGTGCGGTGGAGAGCGACGGAGCTACTATCAAGATCTCGTCGACAGCCTTCAAGTTTAACAAATCTGTGTCTGACCTAGACACGGCAGGCGGTGGCACTGTCAACTCGAATGGCGGTGGACGTGGCTCTCATAGTGATCGACATCATAGCAACTAGGGCGAAGCTCGGACAAGAATCTGGCCGAACATGGCGGCACTCGACGGTGCTCGTAGTAGATATAGGCGGTCAGCCGGTGGGGTCAGTGGAGAACAGTAGTATCAGTAGTGGTAGTCTGTTAGTGAATAAATATAGTAAAAAACTTAAGAAGTTCCCAATATTTATATTAAAATAATAGAGTGCTCTTCAAGTCAAGCCTTTGTGGCAATCCTAGAATTTGTAATAGATCTATGGTCAATTAGTAAAAACTACTAACTAACCAGTAACTAATTACTAACTAATCACAACTAACCTAGTTAATTAATATTTGTCTATAATTAATCCAAAAGTATAGTTAAAACTGTACTAGGCCCATCATTATGAATTTGTAGGCTAAAGCCCGCAATTCAAAGCCCATAAATTATATTAATTAATCATTAGTGAATAATAATTAAAATTAAATAAAATAGAATTATTTATTTACAACAAGATTTCTAAGAAAAGAAAATTGTGATTTCTAAATAGAATATCAGGAAATACATTATAAAATTTATAAAATGGTTTTAGGGAGTTACAGGAGCAGCCACTCATGTTGACGCCTACACACTACCGTCAGCAGGGTCAGTCCTCCCGACAGCCGGAGGTGACGATTATGGAGGAGCCGACTCAACAACAGTCAGATCATGAAGGCCAGCAGGCCCAGAGGCAGAGAAGGAACTATTGCCCCCACCACCACTATTTCCTTCACAGGGGCCGTATCCATTCCCGCTCCAGCCTTAACATAATAAGCAGGCACCACCACTGGATAGCCCATTATTCATGTACTAGTTCTTTCAGGGCATAATGCAGGCCCAGTGGCAGCAGAATGAGCTTATGAGGAAGAACATTGAGTCAGGGAAGCTAGTCACCATCGACAAGTTCAGAGGAATGTAACACCCTCCATTGAATGGCACCGAAGATTCGTTCGAGGTGAACGAGTGGCTCGTCAACACTAAGCAGATGTTGGAGGAAGGTGAGCTACCTAGGGAGAAGTGGGTAACTGTCGTCCGTATGCAGATGAAAGACTTAGCCCACCACTGGTGGAAGGCAAAAAAGCAGCACTTCGAGGAACCGCCATCTTGGAGAGAGTTCTGCAGACTATTCCTGGAGCAGTACTTTCCACATGCAATCAAGTTTGAGCTCCAGGGGAAGTTTACTCATCTTCGTCAGGGCAGTATGATGGTGAGTAATTATGATGCAAAGTTTAGCAGACAGAGCAGATTTACACTTTTGCTGGTTGAGGATGAGTCGAACAAAGCTCAGATGTTCCACTATAGCCTCAACTATAAGCTCCAAATGTTTGCTAGCACTATGGCTCATACTACTAGAGTGAAAGTTCTCGTCGCGATGAAGATTCAAGAGGCTATCTTGCGGAAGAGGGCTCCTGAAAGGTATGTTGGCACTGCAGCACCAGCACCGAGAGCAGCACCAAGTGGACCGATTAGGCATCCAGTGATTCAGTAGCAGCAGAGGTCAGATTCTTACTCGAGGGCGAGGCCTACTTGTCATTTCTGTGGCAAGGTAGGACACATCTAGCATGACTGCCGCAAGTGCTTAGGAATTTCTTGATTTGTGGGTCCAACCAACATCAGACCCAGGAGTGTAGAGGATATCGACCAGTGGCGCCAGGAGCTCCGCGTCCTCTAGTTCAAAGTGGTTATCTGTAAGACCTACCCTTGATGTCACAAGCAGCACATTTGGCAGAGTTAGGCCCCATGCGAGGGCACCGAGGCAAGGACAGGTTTATCCTATGGCAATTAAGGAGTCCGAGATCGAAGGAGAGGTTATCATAGGTACCATTACAGTAGGATCATTTCCTGCTCATACATTATTTGATTCTGGGCTACATATTCTTTTTTGTCTATTAGTTTCGTAGCCATGCATAAAGTAATGACCCAGTCCTTGACTAAGAATGTCAGGATACTCACTGGAGGCAGTATAGTGCCTATCAGCAACACCTGTAGAGGTTGTTCTGTAGTTGTGTGCGATAGAGTAATGAGGGTATGATTTTTGGTGTTTGATATGCCAAACTTCGATGTCGTCCTTAGGATGGGCTGGTTGAGCTAGTATCATGCTACGCTAGACTGCTACCATGGATGTGTAATCTTAAGACCCCTAGGATAACTAGAGTTTGAGTTCTGTAGAGAAGCAATAGGAGGAGGCGACCAGCCAATTGATGGGACACATTTGGCTATAGAGGGAATACCCAATCCTCCAGTCGTAGATGAGTTCAAGATGTTTTTTTCCTGAGGAGCTACCAGGACTATCCCTTGATTGAGTGATAGAGTTTACTATAGAGCTAATTTCGGGTTCCAAATCGGTCTTTACGACGAGTTGCTGGACAAAGGCTTTGTTCGATATAGTGATTCGCCTTAGGGAGCGCCAGTTTTGTTCGTGCCAAAGAAGGATGAGACAATATGCTTGTGCATCGACTATAAGAAGTTTAATGTAGTAGTAGTAGTGAAGAACAAGTACCTCTATCATGTATTGATAATTTGTTTGACCATTTGAGTAGAGCGCAGGTTTTTTCGAAGATTGATCTCAGATCCGGCTACCATCAGATAAAGATTTGGAATAAGGATATTCTGAAGACATTCTTTCGTATGAAATACGGGCACTATGAGTTTCAAGTGACGCCGTTTAGTTTAACCAATGCGCCCATATTGTTCACAAACCTGATAAACAAGGTGTTTTATTAGTATCTGGACAAGTTTGTAAAAGTTTTCAAAGATGATATCTTGGTATATTCTAAGAGCCACGAGGAGCATATCAGAATCGTGCTGGAGACGCTGCGCCAGGAGCAGTTGTATGTCAGGCTTAGCAAGTGTGAGTTCTGCTTGACAGGGTATCTTTTCTTGGTCATATCATTACTGGAGATGGATTTTTGGTTGACCCAGAAATAATCGCCGCAGTTGAGACGTAGCCTACGCCTATGTCTGCATCGTAGGTTAGGGGTTTTTTTGGACTTGTCGGATATTATCGAAGGTTCATGGAGAACTTTTTAAGGATTGTGGAGTCTATAACGTGTTTAACACATAAGGACCAGGAGTTTGTTTGGACGGAGGATTGTTAGATGGCATTTGATGAGCTGAAGAAGCATCTAATGATGGCACCTATCTTGACCCTTCCCATAGGATCTAGAGGATTTGAGCTTTATAGCAATGCGTCTGGGAGTGGATTGGAATGTGTATTGATGCAGCATGGCAAGGTTATAGCATATGCATCGTGACAGCTGAGGACACATAAGAAGTACTACCCGACTTACGATTCGGAGCTAGCTGTGGTTATATTTTTGCTAAAGCTATAGAGGCATAACCTAAATGGAGAACGGGTCGAGATTTTCACTGATCATAAGAGCTTAAAGTATATCTTTACTCAAAAGGAGCTAAATATGAGGCAAAGACGTTGGCTGGAGTTGATGAAGGACTATGAGATTGAGCTAAAGTATTACCCTGGAAAGGCGAACGTTGTAGCAGATACTTTGAGTAGGAAGCCAATGGCCTACTTCTTGAGGACTCAGCGTCGCTTATTGGAGGATCTACAGGAGCTCGAGATAGAGGTTATATTGCTAGGTATGGATGGACAGTTAGCTAACCTTGAGGTTCAGTCCTCGTTGGTAAAAAGGATCAAGACAACTCTGCTTACAGATGCTAGATTTCAGAGGCTCAGAGAGAGGACAGAGGCAGGCATACAGACTATATTATGGATACACGAGAATGGAACATTGAGGTATGGAGATCGCCTATATGTTTTGAATGGAAAGTTGCGCCAGGAACTAATGGTAGAGGCACACAGTTTAGTGTACTCTATACAACCCAAAGGTACAAAAATGTACCAGGAGTTGAGGTAGCATTACTGGTGGCATGGGATAAAGAGGGAGATTGCCAGATCTGTGGCATAATATTTGGTCTGTCAGCAGGTCAAGACCGAACATCAGAGATCAGTGGGACTTTTGCAGCCGCTTCCCAATCCTAAGTGAAAGTGGGAAAATATTACGATCGACTTCATCACTGGATTTTCGAGGAGCACCAGCGGGAAAGATGCAGTCCGAGTTATCAGGATCGACCTACGAAGTTGGTACACTTGTTGCCCTTCAGAGTTAGGCAATCGACAGAGATTTTGGTAGATATATACATGAGGCAGATTATACGATTGCAGGGAGTGCCAAACACGAATGTGTCGGACCGAGACTCGAGATTTATATCTTATTTCTGGAGGAGCATGCAGGAGAGCCTCGGAACATGACTGAAGTTTAGCACTTTATAACACTCGCAAACATATAGCCAGTCTGAACGGACGATTCAGACATTAGAGGATATGCTTCGAGCATGCATGCTTGACTTCGGGGGATCATGGGAGGACCACCTATACTTGGTGGAATTCTCATACAACAATAGTTACCAGGCTAGCATTCAGATGGCTGCTTTCGAGGCACATTACGGAAGAAAGTGTCATTCTCCCGTATGTTGGAGTGATGTCGATGAGAGACAGATTTTGTGGCCAGAGCTAGGGAGTAGTACAGTCGAGAATGTGAAGCAGATTCAGGGTCACCTTCGGGCAGCACAGGACAGATAGAAGCATTGGTCAGATGCGTATCGTCGACGCTTGGAGTTCAAAAAGGGCGATCATGTGTTCTTGAAGATCTCACCTACCTGGGTACTATCAGGTTTGGATCTAGAGGCAAGCTTATTCCGAGGTATATCGAACCATTTAACATCTTGGAGCAGATTAGCGAGGTGGCTTATAGACTTGCATTGCCTCCATCACTTGAAGGTGTACATAACGTATTCCATGAAGGAGGTACATGGCTGATCCTTGTCACGTGCTTGATCTTTTAAAGAGCACGGTTGGGCCAAGTTTGTCATATGAGGAGCAACTAGTTAGGATTCTCGACCATAGTGAGAAGGTGTTGAAAGGACAGATGATTCGACTAGTCTATGTTGCATGGAAGCATCATTCACTGGACGAGTCAACTTGGAAGCGCGAGGATTCTATTCGAAAGCATTTCTCTCATTTGTTTGAGGACTCAGTTACGAACTTTTGTACTTTATTAATTTTCATCAACCTTTGATTCCCGCATTCCTATTCATGCCTATACTCTTAATTTCGGGGAAAAAATTCTTCTAAGTTAGGAAGGATGTAAACCCCCCACTTGTTTAATTATTTAATTGCTAGTAATCCTACTTTAAAATATTATTAATTAATATATATACATATGCCCTAGCCTAGTTAGTTTATTGATAGTATTATGAATATAAATTTACCCCTATGTTTTATATATTTAAATACTTATTTAATTATAGCATTTTACTTTTATTAATTGAGTGGTACCATTAGGTAATAAATATAGGCTATATTGATTTTCATTAGGTTGTCCCTGTGTCAACTACACCGAAGCCCATAATATATGCTCTAGTTCTTTATTTATTTTTACCCTATTAATTAAACTAGCCTAACCTAAAACTTATTCCTAAATACCAATCAGCCATATTATTATTATTATTTTATTATTATTATTATTATTATTATTATTTCCTTTTTCCCTCCCAAATTCTTTTTGGAATGAGCCTAATGCTCATTTAAATCTTCAGCCCACTGACCCCCAAGCTTCTTAGCCTAATAAAATGTGCCCATACTCCTTTTAGCCAATCGGTCCAGGTTGGATAGCAGCCACATTTGGGCAACCCGACCCGAACCCTATAATTTGAACCCAACGGTTACTGTTCGTCTCCTTTGTTTCTCTACACACGTGATATGCCTTCTAGGCACTGTTGTTGCCAGCAGCAGTCACGGCCAGAGCACGTGTACGACCGTGACTCCCCTCTGTTGTAGCTACTGTGCTACAAAAGCACAACTTCCTTGTATTTAGTCCCACATCGGATGGGAGCCAATATCCAATAGTTCTCATATACATTCACCCTTTTTTGCCTTATTGAGCTATTATGTAGGTGTCCCATAGGTCACACGCGTGCGTTGCCGCTGACGTACGGCCCAGCTCGGCTCTTTTTGGTTTGACGCAGGTAACGGGTGCAGGTAGTACCCACATCTGCGAGCGCGCCGGATGCTGATTCGATTTTCTCTTCGGGTTCTGAGACCCTAAAATCTTTTTTGCTCCTATTCAAATTTTGACTGTTACTATTCCTTTAAATTCTGTAACGGTTGAATTTTTAATTCTGTCCAGGTTCTTTAAACCATGTGTTTTTCATGTGGTGTAAATGTTTATGTAACGTTCATTTTAATTAGTTATTATTCTGCTATACTCTCCTAGCTGTTTGTAACGTTGAAAAGTGCATATATATATATATATATATATATATATATATATATATATATATATATATATATATATATATATATATATATATATATATATATCATGTTCTTTATCTTCGTCCAATACACAGAAACGATTCTTTCTACAAAACCTCTCTAAAATTTTCGTCTTCTTCGAATTGATGCTGTTGTTCTGTTGTTGCTCTTGGCAGAGCTAAGTCGGGGTCAATCTCTCTGCATCGTGTGCGGCAATGAGATTCTGGTAGAGCGGGAGTTTTACCACTAGGGGCATTCGGATCCAGTCCGTACATAGACCCGGATGCTGATTCGATTTTCTCGTCGGGTTCTGAGACCCTAAAACCTTTTTTGCTCCTATTCAAATTTTGACCATTACTATTCCTTTAATTTTTGTAACGGTTGGATTTTGAATTCTGTCCAGGTTCTTTGAACCATGTGTTTTCATGTGGTGTAAATGTTTCTGTAACGGTTGTTTTAATTAGTTATTAATCTGCTATACTCTCCTAGCTGTTTGCAACGTTGAAAAGTGCCTATATATATCATGTTCTTTATCTTCGTCCAATACACAGAAATGATTCTTTCTAGGAAACCTTTCTAAAATTTTCGTCTCCTTCGAATTGATGTTATTGTTCTGTTGTTGCTCTTGGCAGAGCTACGGGGTCAATCTCTCTGCATCATGTTCGGCAACGAGATTCCGGTAGAGCGGAGGTTTTACCACTAGGGGCATTCGTATCCAGTCCACACATAGACCCAGACTAACTCTTAGGACAATGCTATGTACGTGCGACTTCCCTAGAGGCCGGTAACATTTAATTATTTTTATTTTCTTGAAGATTTAAAACAAAGAATTTTTTAAAGAAACTCCAACGATCTAAGAGTTATTTCCTTTATACAAAATACTTACTGCTGTTATAAATATCTGTGCAACAAATATTCACTTGCTGCAACAATTTTGCTTGCTGACTACTGGCTGGCTGCCAATTTGTCTTGCTACAAATTTTGCTTACTACAATAAATCAATTTTGATTACTGGCCTGCTGCCAATTTAGCTTACCAGTACATTACTTGCATTACACAAATCGATTTTGCTTGCTACCTCAAAGAATACATGTTTAAATCAATTTTGCTTCCGGCCCAAAGAATAAAGTTTGCGGCCCAAATACCATTACATTACTGCCAAGTTTGCTTGCTGACACAAAGAACAAAAGTTTCTAACAAATACCATTAGATTAATTACCTTAGAATTAAACAAATATCATTAGATTGCTTACTTTGCTGACATTTTTTATATATTAGCCTTTGTTAATAATCAATTCTATTGAATAAATTGATCTCTGCTAAGTTTTCTAACATATCAAAGTTGTTATCAGTAATATATTGCTATTCTTTATTAGTTGAAAAAATTGCCAGACTGATATTCATATACATCTGTCATTATATCAGTACCATTTTTTTGTTAGACATTCATTATAAACCAGGAATTGACACTTCCCACACCAAATATTGTAGTGGTATTTTTGTCAATATTTGTTCTCTTTACTCAATTTTTTAAATTTAGGCTAAATCAAACATTTAATTGATCTAGTAAAATTCCTTTAATTTTTAAAGTTCTAAAATAGAGATTTGTTTGGGTACAAGCCGAAATGGCCCTTCTATTAACAAGGCAAAAATTCATCTAAGCGACCGGTACTTAAGTGTTCCTAGTAAATCACCGCTTGCTGGGATCCGGCCCCTACAACTAACCCAACCTTATCAAAACTTGAAAAACAAAAATTTTAAAGGTCAATTACTAAAATCATTTGAATTGTTAATTTTTAGCTTAGGCCATCTTATTGAGTAAATATAAATTTTACAAACTTTAGAAATCATTTCTGCTAAGGAAGAGACCTACTCTGCAAAGTCCGCTAAGTTCAATGGCACATACTTTAAGAGGTGGCAGAGACAGATAAAATTTTGGCTTACCACTTTAGGCCTGATTTCTGCCATTGATGGGTCCACACCCATCACAAATGATTCTGATGAGACTGAGTCTAACGTAGGGGTATCCAAGTCCTCTTCATCTACCAAACCCAAGACCCCTAAAGAAATATACCATTGCTTCCACAAAATCTTAAGCGTTATGTTTGAGTCTTTCTATGACATATTTTTTGAATATAAAAGCGCTAAAGAACTCTGGGATGGTTTGGAAGAAGAATATGGTTGTGATGACGCTGTAATTGACAGATTCAATTCCTCCACATTCAACCGATATGTCATGGTAGATAACAAACCTATAAATGACCAAATTCATGAATTCCAAGAACACCTTAGACATGTTCAATCCAAGGTAACTTTCTTTTCTACTAAGCATAAAATAGGATGCTTGATAGACAAACTCTCTCTTTCTTGGTCTAATGTGGCAAAGGATCTACTCCACCTACACGGCACTATTACATACCCTCAAACTCTAAAGAGACTTAGAACAGAAGAAGAATAGGTCAAAGGACAAAGCTAGGCCTAATGCCATAACTAGGCTAAACCTTGTAGAAAGTTATGGCAAACCAAAGCAAACAATCATCTCAAACCCAAGAAAAACTCCTTCAAAAAAAAGCAAAGTTTTCAACCAAATCACCAAAACCCTCATTACCAAAATCCTCATCATCAAAACACTCAATACCATCAACCCCAAAAATCTAAAAACTTTGGCCAGACTCAAGCTCAAAGAAGATTTTATTTTGTGTGTGGTAGAACCAACCATACGACTGTAACGCACCAGTCCCAAAATACGTAGGACCAGGTATATGAATACATGCCAGCAACACTTCACGGCAGCTGTCTACATTTGGGCTTATGCCCTGTCCTGGTGCATTTTTGAGATATCTGACAGCCCTCAAAGCAGCATGCCAATGATCTTGTCGAGGCTTCTGTAAGAATTGAGACAAGATATGCACAGCATAGGCAAAGTCATGGCGAGTAAATGATAGATAAATCAACCTCCCAACCAGCCTCCGATAAGTCTCTGCATCCGCCATCTTTGGACTAGTCGATTCTGCCAGCTTGTGATTGGGCTCCATGGGTAAACCAGCAGGGCGAGACCCCAGCAAACCGCATTCTGAAATGATGTCCAAAGCATACTTCCTTTGACACAAGAAAATTCCTTTCGTACTACGAGCCACCTCTATGCCAAGAAAGTACTTCAACACACCAAGGTCCTTCATGTGAAAGCAAGAACTAAGGTACTTTTTGAAAGCATCTAAAGCACCTGTGTCATTACCAGACACAATCATATCATCCACATAGATTAAAACATGCAACTCTACATTTTCTTTAAAAAAAGATAAAAGGGAATAATCGGAATGTGATTGAATAAATCCATAGGATATCAGAGAAGCAGTAAGCTTAGCAAACCAACAACGTGGTGCCTGTTTCAATCCATATAGAGACTTACGCAGGCGACACACTTTGTTGGGTTCACTATGCAAAAAACCTGGCGACAACTTCATATATACTTCTTCTGTCAGATCTCCATGAAGAAAAGCATTATGCACATCCATCTGGTGCAAAGTCCAGCCTCTCACAGCTACAACAGCCAAAAATGCCCGAACTGTAGGCATCTTAGCTACCGGGGCAAATGTTTTTGAATAGTCGATCCCCTCAACCTGATGATTACCGAACACAACCAGCCGTGCCTTTAAGCGCTCAACACTGCCGTCGAATTTGTACTTTATTTTGTACACCCATCTACTTCCCAATGCTTTCTTCCCAGGAGGCAAATCGACAAGACTCCATGTCCTATTATCTTCCAGAGCCTGTATTTTAGTTCGTATAGCTGCGCGCCAGCCTGAATCTTGCGAGGCCTGGCGATATGAAGTAGGCTCAACAACTGCAGTGATAGATGTAAGAAAATCTCTGTGTCCATCAGTGAATATGTCATAACGTAGAAATTGCATTAGAGGATACGAAGTACCTGAGGAAGTGTCGGGAACAGGTGAACTGTGGTGAAGGGGGGACTTTTACTTCGAACAGCATTCGTCACAAAATCCTGTAATCGTACTGGCTGTGATTTTTTTCTCATTCCTCTTCCCAATACTACCTCGTCGGGCACCTCTGGCAATACTGTATCCTCTGTATCATTAGTAACATCCGCATCACCCCCAGCGGACTCTCCTGTCAAGACTTCTGTATCTACCTGTGCATCCTTGCCACTCGGTGCCGAGCCACCAGCAACCACTCCGGCCTCAGCAACCATAGCCGACACCATTCCAAAAGCCTCTATATCGTCTTTCGGCACTTCAACAGATGTATGGCATGTCGCAGAAGACATCTCACTAGCAGAGCCACACCCAGGAAATTCTTTTTCATAAAAAGTAATGTCACGGGACACAAAAAAATTCACCAGTCTCCAAATCATACAGTTTCCATCCATTTTTATCAAGTGGATACCCAACAAAGATATATTTTCTGCTCCTGTTAGCAAATTTATCATGTCGGGATTTCAAATCATACGCATAGTACAGACAACCAAAAATACGTACATGATCATACGAAGGAGCCGAACCATATAAAACTTCATAAGGAGACTTAAAATGCAAGATACTAGAAGGGGTTCTATTTATCAAATAACATGCACCCAGAACACATTCCCCCCAAAAATCCACGGAAAGAGAACCCTGAAATCTCAATGCCCTGGCTACATTTAAAATATGTCGATGTTTTCTTTCCACCCTTCCATTCTGTTGAGGTGTCCCAACACAGGATGTTTGGAACAATATACCTTGAGACGAAAAATAATCTCGTAAACAATTAAATTCAGTGCCATTGTCACTCCGCACCCGACATATATCAGCCCCAAACTGACGCTTCATCGTAGCAATGAATTTAAGAAACGTAGAATAAACAGCACACTTATCCGTCAATAAAACAACCCAAACAGCTCTAGAAAAATCATCCACCAAAGTCAAAAAATATCGTGCCCCATTGGATGACAGAACACGATATGGTCCCCACAGGTCACAGTGTATAAGTTCAAAGCATCTCAAAGCACGACTACTACTATCAGAAAAGGCATCACGAGTCGGTTTAGCTTGATGACAAATATCATAAGCCTTATGAGAAAACACACTACTACCAGAGAGAAAAGGTAAAGTATGCATTACTTTATCTGAAGGATGCCCCAGTCTACTATGACAAACCTCGGAATCACTCTCTTTGCATGCCAGGATCACCGAAGCCAAAGAAGCTGAAACCTCCCCCAAGAAGTAAAGTCTACCCCTTTGTTCACCTGCTCCAATCACCATCCTCGTACTTCGGTCCTGAACAAAACACAAATCAGGAGTAAATATCATATCATAATTTCTAGCACCAATCAATTGTGAGACAGAGATCAAATTGCAAGTCAACGTCGGAACATAAAGAACATCCCTCAACACCAATGAAGCAGTCAAAGATACTTTGTCTCTCAGATCATCCTCAATAGTGCTCATATCAGGCAAAATCACAGGATAGACAGGGCCCTCAAAGCAATCAACTAAACAGTCACGAGAGCCTGTCGCATGAAGAGTAGCCCCAGTATCGAATATCCAAGGGACAGAAGAATTCTTATCCATCAAACGATCAGAGTTTGATGAACCAGGTTTGGAAGGATTGTTCTTACCCAGCAAGCTCATCAGTTTCTGCCATTGTTCACCAGAGAGTGGCGAAGGATAACCTCTATGCATCATGTCTGTCGAACTCCCAGCAAGACCAGCAGGGACACCATGACCAGCAGCGGTGACATGATGAACAACCCCTGCGCCACCAGTACCGCGTCCTCCATTATGTCTCTGCTGTGGTGTCGGGCCTCTGCCTCCGCCAGCACCACGTCCGCCCTCATGCCGAGGACGAGTCTCCCACCACTCTGGATAGCCAATCTTTGCAAAGCAAGTTACAACATCATGACCTGTTTTCTTGCAATGAGTACAGATCATACCTGATTTGTCCTTGGAATCTGAGGTTCTACTATTAGAAGTAGTAGAAAGACGAGGTGAAGTCTTGATAGTCAGCGTCAACATCTCCTCCGCAGCGGATTGGACCTGAGATTGACGTATATCCTCCTCCTCACGGACTGCCTGGTATGCTCGATCTAAACTTGGCTGAGGATCCTGAGCCAGAAGATTAGATCGAGTATGACCATACAACTCAGCATTCAACCTATACATAAAGTCCTGAAAGTGGTCTTCATCTCTCATAGCTTGTAGCTTTGCAGCAAGTTTACCACAGGTACAAGTAGGCAATGGGAAATAAGCAACATGTTCATCCCACAAAGATTGCAAATTTCCAAAGTAGGTTTCCACAGACATCGAAGTCGTTTGTTTACACTCAGCCAAAGCCACCTTAATTTGTTGCTTTCGAGTGACATTGCTAACAACAAATCTTTTCTCCAACAAGTTCCATAATGGATAAACCTCCTCAAAGTACGACAAAGATTTCTTCAGAGACAGATCAATGGTATTAAGAATTTATTGAACCAATAGCGCTTGTACATATCTCCAATCAAGTAATTTACTAGCATCATTAACAGGTTTAACTTCAGTACCTTCCAGAAAAGTGATCTTTTGCCTAGAGATCAGGAAGAGACGTATCGACCGAGACCACTCAGCATAGTTCGGTCCACGGAAAACAATAGGAGTAATGATATTTCCTGGTTGATCAGCAGAACTCAGAAAATATGGATCCTTCATATTAGGATAATTTGGGTTGTGTGCACCACCATCGCCAGTCACGATGGAGTAGCTGGATACAGCATCATCTGCCATCGCTGATGTCGGGTGTACAAAATGTTATATAACTCCGACGAATTAGCCGCTGGTGGATGGGGTCGACGGCGAATCGGCCGCAATCAGGGGCGTCGGATCTGGCGCGTAGGGGCGAGCGGATGTCGGGTGTACAAAAATTTGTACAACTCTGACGAATTTGCTGCTGATAAACGGGGTCGACGGCAAATCGGCCGCCGAATCGGCAAATCCGACGAATCGGCGCGAAACGGGCGGATCAGCGCATATCGGGCGGATCGGGCGGATCGGACGGCTCAGTCGGGGCCGGGAACCCGCGAGCGAATCAGGGGTAATCAGCGCGAGGATGTCGCGGATCACTGCAGTCGGCTGATCAGGGATCAGCGCGCGGCGGATCAGGGATCTTGTTGGATCGGCACGGTCAGCGGATCAGGGATCAGTGCGGCAGCGGTCGGCAGATCGGTACGGTCGGCGGTCGGTGGATCGGTGCAAGGCTGGTGTGGGCGAATCGGTGCTCGTCTGGCACGGGCGTGGTCGGCCACGGTCGGCGCGGGAGATGGGCTAGGGTTTTTCGGGAGATGGCGGCTAGGGTTTTTCGGGAGGCTCTGATACCATATAGGAAATAATAATGCCTTATTCTCATTGATGGGGGCTGATTACAATATATATAGGGTCTACAAGATTGGACTTATGGGCCATATTTATATTGGTTACAAATATAATCTAAATATAATCTAACATCACCAATGGGCCAAGCTACACAACATGTCCATTAGCGAAATACTTAAGCTATAAATCATGATAACACCAAGAAATACAATAAAGTCTACATGTCTATACATATAATCACATCCACAGAGTCCACAAAGAGATCAAGAATAAAGAAGGAAATGTCTCAAATATCCAGCAATAAAAGTAACAAAGTCTGTGCGGGTAAAAAATCCCAAAACCACATAAATAGAAACAAAGTACAAATCAACTACAAGTCTGATGAAAAGAAAAGGAAATAATATAGCAAGACCAAATATGATGATAACATGATCACGAAAAATCTTTTGACACTATCTTGTCCTCCTGTGTCGGTACGCCTCCGGTCTCAGCTCCTGAACCGTAAACCTCCGGGTAATCTTCAGCTTCGTCTAAGATTGAAAAATAGCCAGGTCCTCAGAGGACTAGCAAGGTTCATAATATACATACCAATGTACAAAAATAAAAATATAAACTAAGGCAACCTACTGTATCCGTCTATGTGCTATACAAGTGAGATACTTTTCTAGAATACCAGACCCCTTCCACTAAGGCTCACTAGCACCTCAGCAGGGTATTGTCCCTAGTACCTGTGTCGTGGCACCAAGGATAATCAATTCTCGACAGTGATAATCCCTTACTCTGCTACAGAGATAAAGGTCACTAAACAATGGGCCACACGACAATAGGTCTAATATTATAGTCAAGTTCTCCCCAATCCCTATGTCTAGAATCTAACAATGTCAAGTCTGTACAATCATCTCGAAAGTAAAAGCAATAATGATAAAGAAATCTAGAATGCTAACACGAGGTCAATACCACAAATAGTCATGTAAACCTCGCATCATGAATGTGTCGGTGTCCTGTGGTCAATCGTGTCAATGGACACGTCAGAATGTACATAATACCTAATGTCAATACTCGATGTCACTATCATGACATCGGTACCCATCTATAAACGGACACTAAGTACCGACTTCCTACGTCATGCAATGCTAATAAAAAATTAACAAGACAGAAAAGAAATATTTGTAACGATGGCAAGATACGCTTGCCTGTAACTGCTGTCTGCGGGTAAGCCTGTCCAACTCCGGTGTCCTTGTCGATCCTCCCAAGCTCACCTACAATAATATACTATATTTAATATTCTATATCAATATACCATATATAAATTATACGAGTATCTACGCCTTCTAGTTGCCATAACGTTGTTACGACACTGCATCTATTATATAAGTACATATAGGTAACAAAACCTTTCGTAAATACTTTACAATTATAATAAAATAATATATTTAAATTCTAGAATTTATCTATAAATACTTATATATTGTTATAATTATTATGAAAATAAGAAAGAAGGAGAAGGAATTGGTAGCCAGAAACTGTACGTAACTTTTCTCACTGATAAATATATAGAGGGAATGAGAATGAGAGGTTGTTGTGGACATTGATAAGGGCATCCATATTTGGATTTATCCAAATCACAACACTCCCCTTTGGATGCCCACTTTAATTATTGCCTTATTAAAAACTTTTATAGGAAAAAACCCTTTGGAAAAAATCCATAGAAAAGAAAAGAGTACAATAATATTCTTCAGGAATATGAGTCTTCAGGAATCTAATTGGGTGCGACATACACTGCCTCGTTAAAAACCTTTCGAAGGGAAAACCCAGTAGAAAAAAAACCTCAACGAAGGAAAAAAGTACAATGCGCAAAGACATGCTTCAAGATGTCTCCATTACCATCTTCATGATGCTTGTATCTACAGGATGTTCGCCCTCAAAAATATTACATTATTGTTCTTACATCAATTCAAATTGAAAAATCAACCCCCAATACAATTTAAATATTATATACCATAATTTGTCTATACATTTATACTAGTATCCTTATGAAGAGGTTACAGGCTTTATTTGTGATTCTTGAAAGCTCGCAACTCCCCCAAATTTCTCGAACTGTTGAAAACATAGCCATGCACATTCCCTGTTCGCTTTGGTGAAATTGCTGTAGTGATTTGATTTATTCTCTCTACCTGCAACGTTATTTATAAAAACATACCTTGTTTATGGTATCTGCTTAATGGAGTATCAGATAAATATAATTCATCTGCATATCTCATTAGATCAGAATATTCATCAAGAATAATTTATGTGCCTAATATTATTCTAAAATATTGTGCTGAGTAAATGACAATAAATAATTTTATATTCTTTAAACATGGTACTTCAGGACCCAGAACATGTTCTTTTTGTTGTAAAAGATCCTATTGATCTGACCATTATAGGTATATCATTCATATTAAATCTCTGAAGGAGATACAGGAGATTTATAGTAGATCTCTTCTAGGGATTCATCTTTTCATGAGATTACATGAGATCTTTTTTGAATATTTATCTTTATCTCTTCAGGAGATTCCTCTCTCTTCAGGAGATTTTCGACATATACGGGAGATTCCAATCTCTATGGTAGATTCCAATCTCTACGGGAGATTTTTTATCTCTTCTGGAGATATTTTAAATCTCTTCAGGAGATACTGTCATATTTTTTATCTCTTCAGGAGATTTTCCCTTCAGGAGGCACTTTTAATCTCTTCAGGAGATCTTCTCTTGAGGAGGTGACCATTTTGATGAATCTGTTCAGGAATTTCTTCATAAACTCAATGAGCCTATCACATTCTTCTGGATGGTTTAATCCATATGTAGATCCTTCGGGGATAACATGATAATATCAAATCCTTCAAGGATTTACTTGAGAATTTTAAATCCATGACCTTCGATAATATATCTTATCGTCTAGGTTATCAGGATCGAAGAATATATTTATTCATATTCTATTCATGACCATTTCTTTAATCCTTGAGCTCTTATATATTTGGATCTCTATTTGTTACAGATACTCATTCAAAACCTACCGGGTTTATTCTCTTTGGGTTTTGTACTGTAGGACCGAACACTCCACATCTTGCGAGAGATATCACATCTATTCATTAGATTATTCGTGGTTTTAGTGTTATCTTTTAATTTTATCACCCTTTTTATTCTCATTCGATAATGTCATCTATGACAATTTTTTTTTGATTCAAAATTTCTCTACTATGTATAAAACATAGATTTTATGGGTACCGGTACCTCTTTCTAAGTCTCTTCTGGAATCTGAGGTATATCTTCTACCGGAGCGATATACTTTGAGAAATTAGATCTTTGGTTCATGACATCTTCCGGATCATCATGCATGAACTTTCTCATTAGAAGATGCTACTTCGGAAGCGGCTTCTTCAAGAGCATTAGGGTGTGTTATATTATTCGGCCTCTTCTTCTGGAGAGATGAACCTTATCTTTAGTATTATTCGGCCACTTCTTCTTCACAAGTTTCTAAATATTTAGAACCTTTAGCTCTTACGCGTTCTTACAAAAGAACTTATTCATATGCTGTCTTTATTTGGTTCTTTTAGTACTTCTATTAAAAATAAATTTATAGATGGTATATCTATTTATGCAGCATAATAAAACGTAAGCAAGCAAAGAATAATTTCTCCTAATTTAGTCAAGATTTAGATAAATTAGAAATATGCCATGACACGTTCTTCTGGAATGATGCGTTAGAACGTTCTCCGAGAATGATGATGCAATACGTTCTTCTAGAACGATGCTTTACGACGTTCTTCTAGAACGATGCTTTATGATGTTCTTCTAGAACGATAATTCATAACGTTCTTCTAGAACGATAATTTATCTTCTTCATATCTCCCCCTAACGGCGGGAATTATGTCTTATTAACGTGACAGATCACAAAAATATCTCATGTCTAAAAGATTTAATAATCTAAGAAGATAAACATAATAATTTACAAAACATAGATGCCAATATTACAGATTTAAACAATACCAACATAAGCCATCTAAAATAGATGCAATTCAAGACTATGCTACTAGTTATTTATATACAATCTTCAGGATTTATGGTTTAAAAAAAACTTATCCTTGAGATCAACGATGTATGCTGCAAATTAAAAAGAACTTATCCTTGATATATGTGACTTGACAACCCTAATGTGAGTAACGTGTATCCATAGTGAATAGCTGGATAATCTCTCTAGGATGAACTTCTGGTTCTCTAGGACGAACTTTTGGGTTTCTAGGACGAACTTCGACGAACTTCTGGTTCTCTTGGACGAACTCCAGGTTCTTGTAAATGTATTCTTTATATTTACTCATTCATAGTTTCAATATAATACCCATGTTTGTCCTTATGTCCTTAAAACTCAATAATTTTCTTCTGGAATTATGAGAGTATAAGACATTTTATATGAGTGAGTTTCCTTGGGTAAATTTTAGTGTGCTCTGTCGTAGCCTTCAATAAATGTGTATGACCAGCTATCATGGATACTATTTTCACACGAGTATTCTTGTTGGAGGGGAGATTTTATTCTCGAGGATGATGTTGGTACGTAGTACTATTAGTCATGCATAAGATATCTATTTTCCATGGATTATAGTTTCTAGATATGGCAATATATTACCAATAGTTACAAATAAAGATATTATTAATCAATAGTAATCTAAACATAGACTTCAGGTCTATGATAGTTGGTAAGATAATAATGCATTCGTAGTAACCCTACGGATAGAACAACCGTATATCACCAATTTTAAAAATTTTAATTTAAGAGGTTTGAAACTTTAAAATGCCACTATGAAATATCAGCATCCATGTACTAGATTACATCTCTTAAAGCATTATAATTGTCATTATGGAACTAGTCATCTATAGCTTGGTGATGTGTTCATATTATGTATCATTCCAATCTCTTATGGATATAATTAAGCATAGAAGCAATATTTTGCAATATCTTGGTGTGAAGTAATCATAAGCTTGAATAATATGAAGCATATTAAAGCTAAACTGATAGCATATCAAAACCCCATGAGTATATCATGAGTCTCATTTAGGCATTCCACAAATATCCATCGGGACTTGTGATAATGAAATAGTGAATAATAATAGTTCACCTTTAGAAGCTTGTGTTTTTGTGTCCAATGAAATCAATAATAAAAAATAGGAATGCTCATAGCTCATTGAAATTTATTCTAAACATAGAACTCCAGGTCTATGATAGCTTAAAATACCAAAATTAAATTTATGACCTTTTGGGGGCCAGCAATCCGGTGCGACCTGCAAAAATAATTTACGGACGACTGGATTTCCCGGGCATGTTACGCAACACCTGTCATGCATGTTACCCATTTGGGGTGGTATAAAACTCGAACGAGCAATTTGTGTCACTGAACAAATAAAACCACAAAACGAAATGACATGGTCATTTTACATTTTTTTTATGTGTAATTTGTACTATTGACATCCATTTCATGCTCGTGAGTACTTGTTTTCCTTTATAAATATAGCATAAACTGAAAGATTTACAAACAGGAAAACATTATATCAAAATTTTAATATCTCCAACATAATACAGCCCTCTAGCAGATGAAAGACTTAAAAATAATGACAGTTTAATCAAAAATATCATCTATGGAGAGATCTAGGCAGCCATACCACTATATATGCAATTTTAGATTCTCTCTAGTGTATGCATCCATATTATGTTATTCACTAATGATACATGTCAATCCTTCAAATATAATAATTCTCTATAGTCCTATCCTCTTTCCTAGAAGAGTTTTAATATCAAACAAATAGTCTTCAACAACAATAGATATAAAACAGAGCTTTATACATCAACATAACAAATATACAAAGTTTAGTAATTAAACACCAAAAAGTTAATTCATCTGTAACTTCAGCAATTAAGAAAAACTAAAATATTCGGATAACTGAAGACTTAATGATAGTTTCGGCTCAGAAATATAACATTCGCCTTCAAACAAATTATATGTTCAAAGGTGGTTGCAGAAAACATACCACAGTGAAGAAACAAATATTGAATAGTTGGCATTCCAATTTAAAGAGTGTTGATTTATCATACTGTTGATAAACTAGAGTTAGGATTCAAAACATGTATCCATTGCCAATATCCCATTTAGATTTCTGGTTTCAGTCTAAAGGTATAGGCCAATATGTTAACTTACAATACAGGTCTCGTATCAGTTTTTATTGGACTATCCATCTTTTCTTCTAATATGATTGGATTGATACTGGCTTGCATTGGCTGTAGCAAATAAAATTTACTAGTCTACTTCTAGTCCACCTATCGAACCAATCAAATATATCCATATAGGCCAAAGTATCTATATAGGCCAAAGTCGTTCACAGGGACCGTACTGGTTTCTGGACATTGTTGAAATATTATTGAAATAGCAAAACCAAAATTTATATATATATATATATATATATATATATATATATATATATATATATATATATATATATATATATATTTATGTTGATCAAATCAACAAATGTGAACATGCATTATGGGTTGCTTTGGTTCATAAGTTCCATGTCTTGCTTTGGTTCACAAATGTGAACATACAGTATTGCCCAAATATGGCATATAGTGCTAGTCATAGTATATTAGAGTTGCTTCATGAACTTCCAGCAGGACGAACAGAGCTACATTTTTATTCACATAAAGTCGAAATAATTGATAAAACAAAAAAAAATGATACAAATTATGAAAAAATGTCAAATAACGTAGAGGCTATTTCTTATCATACAACTGTACTATACCCGCCATATAAGCGATCAGAGAAGATATAGAAAGTACAGTAAATATACATTGGTCAAATATAAAAACTTTCTGAAAAGATCAATAAGGACTTATTTAATAAAATCTATATTTTCTTGTTTTTTTAAACTAGCATGTTATGTAAATATTTGTTTTTGATGTGTTAATACCTTTAAGATTAGATCTGATCTTTGGAAGATCAATAGAGAGAAGAAAGGAAGCAAAAAGCATTAAAATTTTGGTATATTTACATCTGAACTTTTTCGCATATTTGTATCCGACACTTTTCGAATGTCTGACCTTTCTCGTGGTTTCCGCATTCGCATCTGGAGGACCTTTTCCATGTTGTCCACATCTCGAGTAATGGTGCTCTAAATTGATGCGGAGCAATGGTGCTCTCACTCGGTTAGAGTTTCGTGCTGATAACATGTTATGAAAATAAGAAAGAAGGAGAAGGAATTGGTACCCAGAAACTGTACGTAGCTTTTCTCATTGATAAATATATAGAGGGAATGAGATAGAGAGGTTGTCGTGGGCATGGATAAGGGCATCTATATTTGGATTTATCCAAATCACAACCATAATTATATTTTCAATAGGGGAACCCTTTCACAAGAGGTCTTATGTCAATGCCACATATGACTTCCTCAATTCGACACATTAATTTAGTCCCGAAACAACGATTAAAATAAAATTAATAAATTCTGTAAAAAATCCCAAAAATTAGTTAAAATAGTACTTATAATATGAAACCTTGCACAACATAAAGTTTAATATGGATTCATGGAGTTTTGACACTTTTGGACACAAGGAAAACATAATTTTTTGGAGTTCGGTGACACGACAAATGTCATCAATTTTTAAAAATAGCAAACGGATGCGAAACCTAACATTCAGATATGCGTCGAAAATTTATCGACGTCTAAATTCTGAATAAAAATATAGAAAGATTAGAAAGTAATCTTAGATAGACAAAAAGTGGCCCGCAATAGAATTTGTCAGTTCTGGATACCCTGTCGTAGAATTAATGCCACAGGCAAACTGCTTGGAACTAGGAGATCTGACGATCGACGGTTGGAGTAGACATACAAAGGTAACTCTCAGATTTGGTTTGAGGAGAAACGGATGAGAAAAAGTGGATGAAACATCATCTACAAGTCAACTAACGTGCTGTGACGTTTCAGACTTCGATTCAACGGAGTTTCGGCCCAAGTAGCACGTTGTACACCTCTCTAACGACCGCAAGGTTGCTCCTACAGCTGCTAGGGTGGAAGGGAATGTTGAAAGGGACATCCAAGTGGTGGTGGTTGGCGCAAAAATCGAGAAGAAATTATATTTTGTGAAGAAATGGAGGTCGGCTAGGGTTCCGGGTTTGGAGTGGTGGCCGCTAGGTTTGGGGGAATTTATGGAGTAGTGGGCGGTTATGAGAGAGGGGGATGGTTAGAGTTTGATAGGTATATATTTATATATTTATTGCATGGGCTTTGGTTTGATCTAATTTGGACAGGATTTGGTTCTCCAAACCATACAATTATTAATAGGTTTCCTATTTTGGTTAGATGTTTGACCAAGCCAAATATATAAGGGAATATTACATATGGCTGCAACTAAACCTCTAATATTCTCTTCAATATATGTATACTTGGTTTTGGTACTCCTAGTTAGGCTCTAACTAGTAGGTTTGACTAGGTTAGGGTCCGAGTAGCATTACTAGTCAAATTGGACCCAAAAAATCAATTTAATGAGTCTCATGTGCCATTTGCAAATAAGTAGCACATGAGAACTCGATTGGATGGTACACCCTAGACATGTCATTGTAGACTCAAAGTGGATCAAAATCATATATTGGGTCATATGGTTTCGATCTATGTCAAGT
Source organism: Iris pallida (assembly GCA_029216955.1). NCBI lineage: Eukaryota > Viridiplantae > Streptophyta > Magnoliopsida > Asparagales > Iridaceae > Iris > Iris pallida. The sequence continues at coordinate 2,825,910 of JANAVB010034018.1, read as the reverse complement.
CCAAAAATTAAATTGGAAGTTGGCTTAAAATTACGTCAATGGCTCAAATTGGCCTAAGTTGGCCCGAAATTGTGCAAAGTCAAAGGAATGTTGAAAAGTAAAATTGGATGGGATATGATATATCAAACTGAAGGTAGACGAGTTTAGAATTCAAATATGAAACTGGATTTGAGAAAACAATATTTATTGTGCTTCAAAAATTAAAACTATGGTAAACTACTAAGATAGTCATTATTAACTTTAATATTTAAAATATCCATATAAAATAATTAAAAAAATTAAAAATAAAATCAAAATATTAGGGGGCTTACAACCTACCCACCTTAGAAAATTTCGTCCTCGAAATTAAAATAACACAATTATAAAAAGAAAACTTATCACAAGAATAATTAAGCTAAGACTTACCGGCATCTACGAATAAGTGGGGATAACGCTCATGCATAGAATCTTCACGCTCCCAAGTTGATTCTTTTGGAGAATGGTGCCTCCATGCAACACGAACCAGTCTAATCGTCTGCCCTCGGAGCGTCTTCTCACTCGGATCCAAGATACCTACCGGCTGCTCCTCGTATGATAAACTGGGTCCCATTGTGATCTCAGAGTGATCGACCACATGACTGGGATCAGTCACATACCTCCTCAGCTGTGAGACATGGAATACATCATGCACTTCCTCTAGTGATGGGGATAATGTAAGTCGATATGCTACCTCTCCTATACGCTCAATGATATCGAACGGTCAAATATACCTTGGACTCGATTTCCCTCTACTTCCGAGTCGAATGGTGCCCCGCGTCGGTGAGATCCTCGAAAATACATGCTCTCCCTCCTTGAATTCCATTAGTCGACGATGCATATCAGCCCAATGCTTCTGTCGGTCTTGAGCTACCTGAAGATGACTCTAAATCTGCTTCACTTTCTCGACTGTCTGCGTCACAAGCTCTGGTCCAAGTATCTGTCGCTCTCCTACGTTGCTCCAACATATGGGTGATGTACACTTCCTTCCATACAATGCTTCATATGGTGCCATTTGTATACTAGCTTGGTAACTGTTGTTGTAGGGGAATTCCACCAAGTGCAGGTGATCCTCTAATAACTGTGGCTGGGCTATCAAGAAATATGCAGTAGGCTTCCTACTCAAAGCGTCCGCCACTACGTTCGCCTTGCCAGGATGGTACTGCAATTCTATATTATAGTCTGTCATGAGCTCCAACAGCTGTCTCTGTCTCATATTCAACTCCTTTAGTGTAAAGACATAATTCAAGCTCTTATGATCCGTAAATATCTCCACACGCTCTCCATACAAATAATGACTCCACATCTTCAATGCAAAGATCACAACTGCTAACTCCAAATCATAAGTAGGTTAATTCTTCTCATATGCCCTTAGTTGCCTCGATGTGTAGACTATGACCTTCCGTGTTGCATCAAAACACATCCAAGTCCACTACCCGATGCATCACTATAAACCACAAATCCTCCCGATCCAGAAAGAAGCGTCAAAATAGGTGCTGAGGTCAATCTCTTATTCAATTCCCCGAAAACCTTCTAACAGTCTTCTTTCCACTGGACTCATGATTCTTACGTGTCAACCAAGTCATCGGCTTTGTAATCTGTAAGAAATTATCTACAAACTTGCGGTAATACCCGACAAGTCCGAGAAAACTCCTAACCTCTGCAACAGATGTCAGTGTCGGCGAAGACTCTACGATAGCTAACTTCTCCAAACCCATTGAAAGTCCTTCCCCGAGATATTGTGTCCAAGGAAAGGAACTCTTTCATGGCAGAATTCACACTTACTAAGCTTGGGCTATCATTTCTTCTTCCTCAATACTCCTATTACAACTCATTCTATCGTAGGTATAGTATTATAACCTATTCAATGATACTCGTCAGTTCACTCCTAGCAATTTCTCCTAATAGGCTTTACGTATCCAATATCCAGACACTCATACTCGACTCATAATCTTACTAGGATCCATCTCTAAGAAACTTATCCGTTTCTAGCTACCCAATATCACAATCACACCAATAATCTAGCTTAATTATATTCTATAATATAACTATAAGGTTTGTCTATTTTAGTCATCCAATAAATAGAAGGTAACAAGAACCAAAGACTGGGTCAAACAAACCTATATACCAACTTCAAACAACGGTAGGGTCAAGCAAAGAAGGAAGGTTTGTCGAATTATCTCCAAGAACGGTATGAGGGCAAACACGATCGATGCATAGGACGTAGTCTAGGTAAGACTCAAGAACCATATATCTCCGTGATTATGTCACATAAAGTTACTGCTATGCCAGTGTGCATCTGGCAGCAAATAACTTTCTTGTTCCATAATACGACGGTTGGCTGTAGTGCACATCTACCATGCCAGGTAATACAGGTTCTTGAGCTTATTTTGGACAAATCCATGAAATATTTTTGAATTAAATTTTTACTAAAATACAAGAAAAATGTCAACATGCATAGGATATGGTTCAAGTAGAATTTAAGAAACATATGTAGCCTTGATGCCATTATCTGAAGTCCTGTCTCGCTAGTATCTCTCAGGCTGCAAAAACTTTGATTCTGTAACACAAGGATAAATATAATTTCTCAAATTTTTCCTTAGACTAATCCATAAGAAAGTTTCCAACAAATTAGCGAAAATGAACGAGAAGATTTACTCAAGAAGTCAATAGGGAAGGGTTTAGTCAAATCTCAAGTAAGAAAGAACACAAAAGCAATCATATTAAGAAATAAGATAACATGAAAGCAATCATGCTGAAGAGTCTGAGAAAAGTCTATAATCGTGTTTGTGGATGTATCCTCAAGTCCTATTCCTTAATTGGTTGCAGGCTCGTAGTAGTACGACTATCCTAGGTATCACTACGACTTCGTAAAATTCATGAAGACTTTACCTGCACCTATGACATATAGTGTCTATGCCTCTGCTTTCCAGATGTGATAGTAAGGGAAGATACATCCATCATGAATATTTGTCTTGCTAGCATGAATAAATAAGGATTACGGTAGAACATAATCAAACTAGATGCAAATCAAGAAGTCAAGTGAGAGTTCAAAATGAAGTCAAGGAAGGTATCAAGCTTGTGGATGTGATCCTATGGGTCTTTCATATTCTAATTGCAAGCTCACGTCGGTACAGTAATGTAACCGAAGTGATTTTAACGTAGACATGCATGGGCCACCACAAAAACTTGTAACGCCCAGTCCCAAAATACGTAGGACCAGGTATACGAATACATGCCAGCAGTACTTCACCAATGGGCGAAGCTACACAACATGCCCATTAGCGAAATACTTAAGCTGTAAATCATGATAACACCAAGAAATACAACACAGTCCACCGGTATATACATCTAATCACATCCACAGAGTCCACAAAGAGATCAAAAATAAATAAGGAAATGTCTCAAATATCCAGCAATAAAAGTAATGAAGTCTGTGCGGGTAAACCATTCTGAAACTATAGAAATAGAAACAAAGTACAAATCAACTACAAGTATGATGAAAAGAAAATGAAATAATATAGCAAGACTAAATATGTTGATAACATGATCACGAAAAATCCTCTGATACTATCTCGTCCTTCTGTGTCGGTACGCCTCCGGTCTCAGCTCCCGAACCGTAAACCTCCGGGTAGTCTTCAGCTTTGTCTAAGCCTGGGAAATAGCCAGGTCCTCAGACGACTAGCAAGGTGCATAATATACATGCCAATGTACAAAAATGGAAATATGAACTATGGCAATCTACTGTTTCCGTCTATGTGCTATGCAAGTGCGATACTTTTCTAGAATATCAGACCCCATCCACTAAGGCTCACTAGCACCTCAGCAGGGTATTGTCCCCAGTACCTATGTCATGGCACCAAGGACAATAAATTTTCGACAGTGATAATCCCTTACTCTGCTACAGAGATAAAGGTCACTAAACAACGGGCCATACGACAATAAGTCTAATATTATAGTCAAGTTCTCCCCAATCCCCATGTCTAGAATCTAGCAATGTCAAGTCTGTACAGTCATCTCGAAAGTAATAGCAATACTGATAAAAAAATCTAGAATGCTAACAGGAGGTCAATACCACGAATAGTTATGTAAACCTTGTATCAAGAATGTGTCGGTGTCCTGTGGTCAATTGTGTCAATGGACACGTCACTATGTACGTAATGCCTAATGTCAATACTCGATGTCACTATCATGACATCGGCACCCGTCTATAAATGGACACTAAGTACTGACTTCCTACGTCATGCAATGCTAATAAAAAAATAATAAGACAGAAAAGAAATATCTGTAACGATGGTAAGACACGCTTGCCTGTAACTACTGTCCGTAGGTAAGCCTGTCCAACTCCGGTGTCCTTGTCGATCCTCCCAAGCTCACCTATAATAATACACTATATTTAATATTTTATATCAACACACCATATATAAATTATATGAGTATCTATGCCTCCTAGTTGCCATAACGTTGTTACGACACTGCATCTATTATATAAATACATATAGGTAACAAAACCTCTCGTAAATACTTTATAATTATAATAAATAATATATTTAAATTCTAGAATTTATCTATAAATACTTATATATTGCTATAATTATATTTTCAATAGGGGAACCCTTTCACAAGAGGTCTTATGTTAATGCCACATATGACTTCCTTAATTTGACACATTAATTTAGTCCCGAAATAACGATTAAAATAAAATTAATAAATTCTGTAAAAAAAATCCCAGAAATTAGTTAAAATAGTACTTATAATGTTAAACCTTGCACAACATAAATTTTAATATGGATTCATGGAGTTTTGACACTTTTGGAGAAAAGGGAAACAGAATTATTCGGAGTTCGGTGACACGACAAATGTCATCAATTTTTAAAAATAGCAAACGGATGCGAAACCTAACTTTCAGATATGCGTCGGAAAGGTATCGACGTCTAGATTCTGAATAAAAATATAAAAAGATTAGAAACTGAGCTTAGATAGACAGAAAGTAGCCTGCAACAGAATTTTTCAGTTCTGGATACCATGTTGTAGAATCAACGCCACGGGCAAACCGCTTGGAACTAGGAGATCCGACAATTTGAGGTTGGAGTAGACTTACAATGGTAACTCTCAGATTTGGTTTGAGGAGAAACGGATAAGAAAAAGTGGATAAAACATCATATACAAGTCGACTAACCTGTTATGACGTTTCAGACTTTGATTCGACGGAGTTTCGGCCCAAGTAACACGTCGTCCACCTCTCTAACGGCCGTAAGGTTGCTTGTACAGTTGCTAGGTGGAAGGGAATGTTGAGAGGGACGTCCAAGTGGTAGTGGTTGGCGCAGAAATTAAGGAGAAATTATATTTTGTGAAGAAAGGGGGATCGGCTAGGGTTTCGGGTTTGGAGTGGTGGCCGCTAGGTTTGGGGGGATTTGTGGAGTAGTGGATGATTATGAGAGGTGGATAGTTAGGGTTTTATATATATACATATATATATATATATATATATATATATATAGTGCATGGGCTTTGGTTTGATCTAATTTGGATTGGATTTGATTCTCCAAATCATACTATTATTAATAGGTTTTCTATTTTGGTTAGATGTTTGACCAAGCCAATATATAAGGAAATATTACATATGGCTGCAACTAAACCTCTAATATTCTCATAAATATATGTATACTTGGTTTTGGTACTCCTAGTAAGGCTCTAACTAGTAGGGTTGACTAGGTTAGGGTCCAAGTGGCATTACTAGTCAAATTAGACCAAAAAATCAATTTAATGAGTCTCATGTGCCATTTGCAAATAAGTAGCACATGAGAACTTGATTAGATGGTACACCATAGACATGTGTATTGTAGACTCAAAATAGATCAAAATCATATATTGGGTCATACGGTTTCGATCTATATCAAGTCCAAAAATCAAATTGGAAGTTGGCTTAAAATTACGTCGCTGGCTCAAATTGGTCTAAGTTGGCCCAAAATTGTGCAAAGTCAAAGGAATGTTGAAAAGCAAAATTGGGTAGGACATGATATATCAAACTGAAGGTAGACGAGTCTAGAATTCAAATATGGAACTGGATTTGAGAAAATAATATTTGTTGTGCTTCAAAAATCAAAACTACGGTAAACTACTAAGATAGTCATTATTAACTTTAATATTTAAAATATCCATATAAAATAATTAAAAATAAAATCAAAATATCAGGGGACTTACAACCTACCCACCTTAGAAAATTTCCTCCTCGAAATTAAAAATAACACAATTATGAAAAAAAAACTTATCATAAGAATAATTAAGCTAAGACTTACCGGCATCTACGAATAAGTGGGGATAACGCTCACGCATAGAATCTTCACGCTCCCAAGTTGATTCTCTCGGAGAATGGTGCCTCCATGCAACACAAACCAGTCTAATCGTCTGCCCTCTGAGCGTTTTCTCACTCGTATCCAAGATACCTACCGGCTGCTCCTCGTACGATAAATTGGGTCCCACCGTGATCTCAGAGTGATCGACCACATGACTGGGATCAGTCACATACCTCCTCAACTGTGAGACATGAAATACATCATGCACGCCCTCTAGTGATGGGGGTAATGCAAGTCAATATGCCACCTCTCCTATACGCTCAATGATATCGAACGGTCCAATATACCTTGGACTCAACTTCCCTCTACTTTCTAATCGAATGGTGCCCCGCGTCGGTGAGATCCTCAGAAATACATACTCTCCCTTCTTGAATTCCAATGGTCGACGATGCATATCCTGCCGGTCTTGAGCTGCCTGAAGATTACTCTAAATCCGCTTCACATTCTCGACTGTCTGTATCACAATCTCAGGTCCAAGTATCTGTCACTCTCCTACGTCGCTCCAACATATGGGTGATCTACACTTCTTCTCATATAATGCTTCAAATGGTGCCATTTGTATACTAGCTTGGTGTCACACCCCAGTCCTAAAATCTATAAGGACTAGAACACGTGGCATGCCAGCAGACACATTCCATAGGTAAATCCAATTTAATAGACCAATGGAAGGTATCTTAAGCTGTAAAATAATCTCATAGCAGGCACATATCTATACTTATCCACAGAACAAGAATCACAGAATAAGAAAGCTTATCGTGCTGAAATAAAGGAATATAAAACTGTCAAAGAGAAGTATAAAATCACATGAAAACTCCATGGGTACAAGTCTCAGTCAATTAATAATCACTACAATGTCTCAGATAAAAGTATAAAAATCTCTACTACAAGTCTTCAGCTCTGACATGAAATAAAGTAAAATAAAGATAGATGTCTAAGAAGAACTACTCTGGATCAACCTCGTCGTCCACGTCTAGTACAACAGAGGAATAGACTCCCGGCCAGTACTCCTCAGGAAAGACCTCGTCAGCTAAATCTGGAGAATAACCAGGTTCTCAGAGGACATAGCAAGGCACATAATATATAAGCTAAAGTGCAGTAAGTAAACAAAGTATCACGGTATCTAAACCAAACTAACGTGTTGTTTTTAGGACAACGTTCGCAAGCGTAGACATCTCCAAAGTAAAAGACATCCGGGTCAGGCCTACATATAGTCGTAGCTCCGTAACGGAATCTCAACGGTAACTAAGAGAGAAACATGGATCACAGGAAAAAGGTAATCTCTTCGAATAAATGTATATACATATATAAGAGTGTATGTGCACAGCATGGCCCGCGCAAGTAGTAGTCGTCCTCAACTCTTAAGAAATAATAAGTTGCAACCACAACTTACCGTTCTGACCTCTATCTAGACGACAATCCTACGACACATCTAAAAGAAAGATAAAATGACACAAACACCCTTAACCTACAGGTATCAGGAATCATGTATCTCAGGTAATCTGGCTCAAGTATCGGGTTAATATATGTGTCAATCACGTGTCAAATCCTACAGGTCTTTTATGGAAATAAATCCATAAATCTCACGCAGGCTCTATATATCAATACTAGACAACTCATTAGTTGAATGGCACCTAGATTTAATCTGGAAGCCCGTATCAATATAATTCCTAAGGTCGAGTACAAGACATAAAATAAAAAGAAATAAATAACAGAATGAAACAAGAACTGTACGATAGCAAGTGCACTTGCCTGATTCTGTGTTGTGAATATGAAACGTCGCTCCCGCGTCCACGCCTCCGGAACCCGACGCTCCTAGATAATTAATTAACTAGATTAAGTCACTACTCACGAAACTTATGACACGACTTAATTAGTCAAAGTAATGTGTCAAAATTATATTCAATCTCTCATGGAACTATTTAGATCCATACAATCACACACAGGTTTTACGAGACATCGAAACACAGTTTTAGGGTTTCCAACTCTTAATTAGTCGGTTATGCCCCTACTTCAATAACATACTTAAAAATCATATAAAAATCATAAAAATAATAATTAAATTAATTTTCTACAGATTTATCTCTGAAATTCCTGAATTAATATTTCTAAAGACATTTATGACCAGTTGATTACTAAGTCAGCTAGTCTACCCGAAACTCGCCCAGAACATAGTTAATGACTCAAAATTGCTAAAATAACCAAAAATATATTTTAAACAGAAATAAAATAACTTATTTCATAGAATAATATCAGAGGTACAAGGGTCGAGTTATACTACAAGTTTGGGACATTCTAGGTCAGCAAGTTATCCGAAAATAGCTAGTTTTGACCTATATTTTTCTCGACCAGATTAGAGTTGATAAAATTGTGGAAAAATACTTAAAAATCAATTTTCTATATATTAACACACATAAAATTCAGTTTCATAAGTAATCATCAATAACTTATAGTTCCTTCACAACGGGGTTGGAATCGACCCTACCGAAACATGAATATTACAACCATAACTCATGAAAAGGAGAAAATATATAACAAAAGGTACCAAAATACTATTTTTACAGATTTAATAACAAAATTTCTACAGAAATGAAAGCATGGGTTTGAGATGAAAAAATAGGGTTTCTTACCAAAAGTCCTTGCTAGTTGGGTTGTGGAGGCTTCTCCTTGCTAAAGCTACCACCTTTCTTGCTATCCTTGATTGCTACTCCCTTCTTGGTGAGTTTGAAGGGGTTGGCAATGGCTATAGATGGTTGGATGGAGAAGATGGAGTTTTTAGGGTTTGTTTCGGTGGTTGGATGGATGGATAGTGAAGGAGATGAGTTTTTGTGGAGGATGGAGAGCTGTATAATGGAGGGGATGATGTCATGAGGGCTATGGGGCTTGGTGCTGTCAAAATTTGAGGGAGAAAGAGAGTATGGTCGGCTATGGTGGTGGAAAAGAAGGAGAAACTAAGTTATGGTTAGGGTACAAGTTTATAAATATATATATATATATATATATATATATATATATATATATATATATATATATATATATATATATATATGGGCTTTATGGGTTTCATGTATGTATAAGATTGGGAATCCTTTTTCCTTTTGGGATGTTCGGCCAAGAGGGGGGGTGCTTGGACGACCACTTAATGGTGGGGGTCCACTTGATTGGCTTGGTTGTTTGATGAGTTGGCTAATTGATTTGATTGATGATTTAAATAGGTCTTTTCTAATATAGAACTAATTAGATCTATATATATATAAATACAATCCAAAATTAGACTAAATATAAAATATATATATATATATATTTATTAATGTATTTTAATGTCCAACATGCCTACATAAGTTTGTGTTTGGTTTGGAGGAAGTTTGGGAAGGTTTGGTGCAACCGGGTCTCCTAAAAAGTCATAAAGGCTGTATAAACTAATTAATTAGATTAAAATATGACTTGTGCCATAATTTGAATTGTTAACATGTAAGAGACTAAAATATAATCATGGCATTCCTAGCATGGCTAGTATGCTAGTCAAAGCACCCGACTTTTTAGTCGACTTGCACATTCAAACTCAATCATGACTATAACCCTTTTTATATAATATAAATAGGACAAAATACTAAATTAAAAATAAAAAAAATCCAAAATAATATATTTAACTAAATCAAATATTCTTTTAATTTTGAGGGGTTTTACATCCTACCCAACTTACAAGAATTTCGTCCTCGAAATTAAAAAATAACTAAGGTAGGTATGCTTGAGGAGACATAAGAGTTTCTCGATAAGAAAATATGATCAAATCAAAGGGCGAGGAGAAGAACGACATTCAACAAAAATAGACAGTTTTGAATAACTAGAAAAATAAAATCAATGGATTTAGTTTAGAAGATGATCACTTGCATGACAGCCCATTAGTGCCTAATTCGATCAACGCTAACATCAATCTATAGAGGCGTAATCTCAAAAATAATTGATAACTTTCTCGATCCTAATTTAGGATCAATAACTCAACATTTTGAATAGTATTGAATATGGTAATAATCTTTGAATTATCGGTATCATTTTATCAATAATAACTCTTTACAGTCTCCTCAAATTTCATATTCCACAAAATTTAAATTTCCTCGAAACAATTTCTTTTTCTTCTCTACTCAATTTGGGACTTGCTCTCAAAATTTAACTCAAAAAAAAATTTAGAACTCTAAATATATTCTTATATCTAAATCCGATATCTCATAATAGAAATTCAATAAGTCAAAAACTTTGAATTCAATAAATCCCTAATCTTCTTCTTTCAACATATCAATATTTTTCAATAATAAGAATCATACTCATCCGGGTAGAAATTTTGCATGCATCCATCAACATAAAATTAATCCTTAAGCATCAATGATTTAGAAATTCTAATTATCAATATTTGGTTATCCTTGAAAACTAATATCATCAACACTATTTTATCAAAGGCAATAGTCAACCATATCTTTAGCAAAAATTTTGTATATAGAGATTTTTAATTCTTGAAGCACCAAGAAATTAAATTTTCTTATATTCAATACTGGATTAATCCTCGAAAATAATTTGTCGGCCTAGAATCCATGCATCTTTGATCGTATCATCAAAACATAATATTACATTATCCCAACTTCATCTAATAGTGTTTTAGATCATAATTCAACTTATGCCTCATAATCGCATAACCAACTCTTCCATTAATCTCCTCTATGAGATTTTTCTAATCTAGCCCGTATAACAGAAGGGTGTCATTATCCAATTTCTATCTTTGCACAAGGAAATCATATAAGAAACAAGGGTTGCATAAATCACGAAGGAGTTTTAATAAAAAAATTCAATAAGTGAAGCAATTCAATTGGGAGGAAACATACAGTTAGGTTTAATGATCGTGGTAGGTTTTGAGTAGTAAATGGGGGTCGCTAATTAACGCACGAAATAAAAAGTTGACGGTTAAGTAAATCAAAATGAGAATAAATAGAGATTCATCAGACGTAGTTCCTAGAGAAAAGGCAGTCTCCTAGGTGGGGGTTCGACCAAGGGAACGATTCTAGTCATCCTCAAGTTCCAAACGATTAGAAGGTCATGATAATAAATCTAGGGTTTGAGGGAAATAATGAGTAACTCAAGATGAAGATGTAGTTATATGGCTTGGTCGACGAATAGCTACACTTATGTATATACAACTATCTTAGCCATAGCTGATAAAACAACTAAGGGGATACTGTGTCTATCTATCAAGTATGAGCATTTATTTTTCGAGAGTAAGTGGAGATGAAAAACAATAAAGAGTTCAAGTGAGATGTGGTCGAATACAAATACGGGATTCAAAGCCGATTGAATAGTTCAAAAAGGAGAGTTGTCAAGGTAGTTGTGGATGAGATCCTAGAGGACAAGTATATTTGTTAACTATATCTCAATCCATGTAGAATAATCATAAGAAGAGCGAACCAAGTGCACTAGGTTGATCAGACCATAACGCACCGGTTCTGATTAGACAGTATGTTAATGGGTACACCCAATAAAACATACGTCCTGAACAAGCTCGATAAAATAAATAAGCTTGTAAAACTAGGCTATAATAGCAGTATCAGTCAAGATAGTCAAAAATATAAGTACGTGAGAACTAGTTTAAGTTCTTCAAAATGTAAAACTCATCTGGTGTTTGGGCCTCTACAGTTGTCCTACTGTCTTCTTGTCTAAGGCTTTGACCGACCAAATAGGTTATGGACCTCTAGATAACCTATTAGTGTCATTCAATAATGGGTTGTAAGGAAAATGGGATGCTAGGTTGTCAGTCATACTACCCAACTTACAAGAGTTGAACTAGTAGTGTAATTGAATCAATGGAGCCTACAAGTCATCTTCCAAACCTCTATTGAGAATTAAGATTCACGGTAGAAAAAGGAATCAAGCAAGATGCAGTTCAAAGCAGTCAAACAAAAGTTCAAAAATAGAATCAAGAAAGAAGATCAAGTATGTGGATGAGATCCTAGATTCTAATCATATATACAGGCTTGTTTGGCACAGTCATGTAACCAAACAATTTATTCGTTGACCTGAATGGGCCACCACAAAAATATGTCATGCCCCAGTCCTAAAATCCATAAGGACTAGAACACGTGGCATGCCAGCAGACACATTCCAAAGGTAAATCCAATTTAATAGTCCAATGGAAGATATTTTAAGCTGTAAAATAATCTCATGGCATGCACATATCTATACTCATCCACAGAACAAGAATCGTAGAATAAGAAAGCTTATCGTGCTGAAATAAAGGAATATAAAATTGTTAAAGAGAAGTATAAAATCACATGGAAACTCCAAGGGTACAAGTCTCAGTCAATTAATCATCACTATAATGTCTCAGATAAAAGTATAAAAATCTCCACTATGAGTCTTTAGCTCTGGCATAAAATAAAGTAAAATAAAGATAGATGTCCGCAAAGAACTACTATGGCTCAACCTCGTCGTCCACGTCTGGTGCAACAGAAGAATAGACTCCCGGCCCGTACTCCTTAGGAACGACCTCGTCAGCTAAATCTGGTGAATAACCAAGTCCTCAGGGGACATAGCAAGGCACATAATATACAAGCTAAAGTGCAGTAAGTAAACAAAGTATCGGGGTATCTAAACCAAACTGACGTGACGCTTTGAGGACAACGTTCACAAGCGCAGACATCTCCAAAGTAAAAGACATCCGGGTCAGGCGTACATATAGCCGTAGCTCCGTAACGGAATCACAACGATAACTAAGAGAGAAACATAGATCACAGGAAACAGATAATCTCTCCGAATAAATGTATATACATATATAAGAGTGTATGTGTACAGCATGGCCTGCACAAGTAGTAGTCGTCCTCAACTCTCAAGAAATAATAAGTCAAAACCACAACTTACCGTTCTGACCTCTATCTAGACGACAATCCTACGACACATCTAAAAGAAAGATAAAATAACACAAACACCCTTAACCTACAGGTATCAGGAATCAGGTAATATGGCTCAAGTATCGGGTTAATATATGTGTCAATCACGTGTCGTATCCTATAGGTCTTTTAGGGAAATAAATCCATAAATCTCAGGCAGGCTCTATATATCAATACTAGACAACTCATTAGTTGAATGGCACCCAGATGTAATCTGGAAGCCCGTATCGATATAATTCCTAAGGTCAAGTACAAGAGATAAAATAGAAAAAAATAAATAATAGAATGAAACAAGAACTGTACGATAATAAGGTGCACTTGCCTGATTCTGTGCTGTGAATATAAAACGTCGCTCTTGTGTCCACGCCTCTGGAACTCGACGCTCCTAGATAATTAATTAACTAGATTAAGTCACTACTCACGAATCTTACGACACGACTTAATTAGTCAAAGTAATGTGTTAAAATTATATTCAATCTCTCATGGAACCATTTAGATCTATACAATCACACACAGGTTCCACGAGACATCGAAACAGTTTTAGGGTTTCCAACTCTTAATTAGTCGGTTATGCCCCTACTTCAATAACATACTTAAAAATCATATAAAAATCATAAAAATAATATTTAAATTAATTTTCTACAGATTTATCTCTGAAATTCTAGAATTAATATTTCTAAAGACATTTATGACTAGTTGATTACTAAGTCAGCTAGTCTACCCGAAACTCGCCCGGAACATAGTTAATGACTCAAAATTGCTAAAATAACCAAAAATATATTTTAAACAGAAATAAAATATCTTATTTCACAAAATAATATCAGAGGTACAAGGGTCGAGTTATACTATAAGTTTGGGACATTCTAGGTCAGCAGGTTACCCGAAAATAGCTAGTTTTGACCTATATTTTTCTCAACCAGATTAGGGTTGATAAAATCGGGGAAAAATACTTAAAAATCATATTTTCTATATATTAACACACATAAAATTCAGTTTCAAAAATAACCATCAATAACTTATAGTTCCTTCACAACGGGGTTGAAATCGACCCTACCGAAACATGAATATTACAACCATAATTCATGAAACTTTTATATGTGAAAATATATAAAAAAGTGTACCAAAATACTATTTTTATAGATTTAATAACAGAATTTCTACAGAATCAAAGCATGGATTTGAGATGGAAAAATAGGGTTTCTTACGAAAAGTCCTTGCTGGTTGGGTTGTGGAGGCTTCTCCTTGCCAAAACTCCCATCTTTCTTGCTATCCTTGATTGCTACTCCCTTCACGTGAGTTTGAAGGGGTTGGCAATGGCTATAGATGGTTGGATGGGGAAGATGGAGTTTCTAGGGTTTGTTTCGGTGGTTGGATGGATGTATAGTGAAGGAGATAAGTTTTTGTGGAGGATTGGGAGATGTGTAAGGAGGGGATGATGTTATGAGGGCTATGGGGCTTGGTGCTGTCAAAATTTGAGGGAGAAAGAGAGTATGGTCGGTTATGGAGGTGGGAAAGAAGGAGAAATTAAGTTAGGGTTAGGGTACAAGTTTATATATATATATATATATATATATATATATATATATATATATATATATATATATATAGGGAGCAGATCAAAAGTCCCCCTTAGAAAACCCCCTAAAAAACTCCCTCACTCTCGGCCGTAATTTAATGTTAATATTAATGTTAATATTAATATTAATGTTAATATTAACATTAATATTAATGTTAATATTAATGTTAATGTTAATATTAATTTTTATTTTTATTTTTATATTAATGTTAATATTAATTTTAATGTTAATATTAATTTTAATGTTAAGTTTAATGTTAATTTTAGTATTTAATGTTAATATTAACATTAATATTAATGCTAATATTAACATTAACATTAATAAGAACATTAATATTAACATTAAATTACGGGCGATTGTGAGGAGGGTTTTTAGGAGTTTTTCTAAGGGGGGCTTTCGATCTGCTTCCATATATATATATATATATATATATATATATATATATATATATATATATATATATATACATATATATATATATATTTTTTTATTTTTATATATATATATATATATATTTATGGGCTTTATGGGTTTCATGTATGTATAGGATTGGGAATCCTTTTTCCTTTTGGGATGTTCGGCCAAGAGGGGGGGTGCTTGGACGACCACTTAATGGTGGGGCTCCACTTGATTGGCTTGGTTGTTTGATGAGTTGGCTAATTGATTTGATTGAGGATTTAAATAGGTCTTTCCTAATATAGAACTAATTAGATCTATATATATAAATACAATCCAAAATCTAAATAAATATAATATATATAAGTATTTCAATGCCCAACATGCCTACATAGGTTTGTGTCTGGTTTGGAGAAAGTTTGGGAAGGTTTGGTGCAACCGGGTCTCCTAAAGAGTCATAAAGGCATTATAAACTAATTAATTAGATTAAAATATGACTTGTGCCATAATTTGAATTGCACATTCAAACTCAATCATGACTATAGCCCTTTTTATATAATATAAATAGGAAAAAATAAAAAAATAAAAAAAATAAAAATCCAAAATAATATATTTAACTAAATCAAATATTCTTTTAATTTTGAGGGGTTTTATACTTGGTAACTAGGGGAATTCCACCAAGTGCAGGTGATCCTCTAATAACTGTGGCTGGGCTGTCAAGAAATATGCAGTAGGCTTCCTACTCAAAGCGTCCACCACTACGTTCGCCTTGCCAGGATGGTACTGCAATTCTATATCATAGTCTGTCATGAGCTCCAACCGCCGCCTCTGTCTCATATTCAACTCCTTTAGTGTAAAGACATAATTCAAGCTCTTATGATCCGTAAATATCTCCACACGCTCTCCGTACAAATAATGACTCCACATCTTCAATACAAAGATCACAACTGCTAACTCCAAATCATAAGTAGGTTAATTCTTCTCATATGCCCTTAGTTGCCTCGATGTGTAGAATATGACCTTCCGTGTTGCATCAAAACACATCCAAGTCTACTACCCGATGCATCACTATAAACCACAAATCCTTCCGATCCAGAAGGAAGCGTCAAAATAGGTGATGAGGTCAATCTCTTATTCAATTCCTCAAAAACCTTCTAACAGTCTTCTTTCCACTGGACTCATGATTCTTACGTGTCAACCGTGTCATCGGCTTTGCAATATGTAAGAAATTATCTACGAACTTGCGGTAATACCCGACAAGTCCGAGAAAACTCATAACCTCTGCAACAGATGTCAGTGTCGGCGGAGACTCTACGGTAGCTAACTTCTCCGGATCCATTGAAAGTCCTTCCCCGAGATATTGTGTCCGAGGAAAGGAACTCTTTCATGGCAGAATTCACACGTACTAAGCTTGGGCTATCGTTTCTCCTTCTTCAATACTCCTATTACAACTCATTCTATCGTAGGTATAGTATTATAACCTATTCAATGATACTCGTCAGTTCACTCCTAGCAATTTCTCCTAATAGGCTTTACATATCCAATATCCAGACACTCATACTCGACTCATAATCTTACTAGGATCTATCTCTAAAAAACTTATCCATTTCTAGCTACCCAACATCACAATCACACCAATAATCTAGCTTAATTATATTCTATAATATAACTATAAGGTTTGTCTATTTTAGTCATCCAATAAATAGAAGGTAACAGGAACCAAAGACTGGGTCAAACAAACCTATATACCAACTTCAATCAACGGTAGGGTCAAGCAAAGAAGGAAGGTTTGTCAAATTATCTCCAAGAACGGTATGAGGCCAAACAAGATGCATAGGACGTAGTCTAAGTAAGACTCGAGAACCATATATCTTCGTGATTATGTCACATAAAGTTACTGCCATGCCATTGTGCATCTGGCTGCAAATAACTTTCTTGTTCTATAATACGACAGATGGTGTAATGCACATCTACCATGCCAGGTAATACAGGTTCTTGAGCTTATCTTGGATAAATCTATGAAATATTTTTGAATTAACATTTTACGAAAATACAGGAAAAATGTCAACATGTATAGGATATGGTTCAAGTAGAATTTGAGAAACATATGTAGCCATGATGCCGTTATCTAAAGTCCTGTCTCGCTAGTATCTCTCAGGCTGCAAAAACTTTGATTCCTTAATACAAGGATAAATATAATTTCTCAAACTTTTTCTTGGACTAATCCACAAGGCAGTTTCCAACAAATTAGCGAAAATGAACGAGAAGATAAGAAGTCAATAGGGAAGGGTTTAGTCAAATCTCGAGTAAGGAAGAACATAAAAGCAATCATAATAAGAAATAAGATAACATAAAAGCAATCATGCTGAAGAGTCTGAGAAAAGTCTGTAATCGTGTTTGTGGATGTATCCTCAAGTCCTATTCCTTAATTGGTTGTAGGCTCGTAGTAGTACGACTATCCTAGGTATCACTACAACTTCGCAAAATTCACAAAGACTCTACCTGCACCTATGACTTCTAGTGTCTATGCCTCTGCTTTCCAGATGTGATAGTAAGGGAAGACACATCCATCATGAATATTTTTCTTGCTAGCATGAATAAATAAGGATTACGGTAGAACATAATCAAACTGGATGCAAATCAAGAAGTCAAGTGAGAGTTCAAAATGAAGTCAAGGAAGGTATCAAGTATGTGGATGTGATCATATGGGTCTTTCCTATTCTAATTGCAGGCTCACGTCGGTACAGTAACATAACTGAAGTGATTTTAATGTAGACCTGCATGGGCCACCATAAAAACATGTAATGCCCCAATCCCAAAATACGTAGGACCAAGTATACGAATACATGCTAGCAGCACTTCACCAATGGGCCAAGCTATACAACATGTCCATTAGCGAAATACTTAAGCTGTAAATCATGATAACACCAAGAAATACAACACAGTCCACCGGTATATACATCTAATCACATCCACAGAGTCCACAAAGAGATCAAGAATAAATAAAAAAATGTCTCAAATATCCAGTAATAAAAGTAATAAAGTATGTGTGGGTAAAACATCTTGAAACCACAGAAATAGAAACAAAGTACAAATTAACTACAAGTCTGATGAAAAGAAAAGGAAATAATGTAGCAAGACTAAATATGATGATAACATGATCACGAAAAATCCTCTGGCACTGAGTAAGGGTTGTGATAAAATTTCAAGCCTGGCTCCGAAGCATGACCACCACTTGTAGAACTAGGCAGGAATTTCCTGTTCTAGAATTTTTGGACTTATTTTCACGAAATAGGAGTGCTTTCTCCTATCATTCTGATAATAAAACACATTAAAGAAAGCATCGATGTAGTCCCAGTATGTGAATTTGATTGAGACAGTCTTGTCTCTGGAGAATATTGCTCTTGGGTACAAACCCCAGGATTGAGGGGTAAGAATTTTATATATAGTAATTTTACTATATATTATTTCTGTCAGTGGATCTTTCGAATTTAGCCCAAAGTTCTCTATTTTTGCGAAATTGGTTGAAAGAAGCATCCCTTCATAGTGGCTTATGGCTCT
Source organism: Iris pallida (assembly GCA_029216955.1). Taxonomy (NCBI): domain Eukaryota; kingdom Viridiplantae; phylum Streptophyta; class Magnoliopsida; order Asparagales; family Iridaceae; genus Iris; species Iris pallida. Next base: position 2,807,079 of record JANAVB010034018.1, on the reverse strand, counting down.
ATTTTTTATTGGATAAAAATTCTGCTCGAAATATTTTTCTCTGAGCTTCCGTGGATCATTTATTAGTGGCATATCATGTCTATCGAGACAAATTATATTCTCAGATGTCAATTTCTGAGTGTATATTGACTCCACATCTGAAAGAGCCGCAGCTTCCTTGTAGAAAAATTTTATTTTCTCATTTTCAGCCGTATTTGCTGAAGCAAGAATTTGGTCCTATTGCCTATGAGTTTTCCTGCTTCTGGGCTGCTTCTATTTGGGGGGCTCCCAAAGCTGTTTTCCTTTATCCCGCCGATCCATTCTCCAAAAATTCATGGGTTAGGAAATCTGGAAGACTATTTTCTTCTCATTTAATGTATTCAATATCAAAATCAAATATAGCTAATTCAACTTGCCATCTAGCAAATATTTGTTTTGATGCTAGATTCTTAACATCTTTTTCCAAGACTATTTTTGCTGAACTACAATCAATTCTAAGCAAAAACTTTTGATTTAGTAAATCATCTTGGAACTTATGAATGCACTTTATTATAAAAAGAGTTTCTTTCTTAATTGTGGAATAATTTATTTGGGTATCATTCCATTTACCTGAGTAGAACCTAACTAAGACTTCTTTATTAGTCATAGGATTTTTCTGCTTCAAGATGACACCATAACCAATATCACTATCATCTATTTCTACTATTTTAAACCATTCAGCATTAGCTAGGTGTAAGCATGGCAAATTCTTTACTTTCTGTTTTATAATTTTCACTGCTCTAGTATGATCATCTGACCAGGTAGGAGGATTCTTCTTTAATCTTTGATACAAAAATTTTGTATCTTGCGCTATATTTTTATAAAATTTAGACACATAATTAAGAGCTCCTAGAAATCTATGTAACTGCTTATTATCATTTATTTCATCCAAGAATTTGGAAGCAAACTCAATGCTTCTATCAATAGGAATTATTGTCCTATTGGCAATATTATGTCCCAAAAATCTTATTTCTGTTTGGAACAGTTTCATTTTTTGTGCTGATATCACCAACCAATTCTTGATGACTAAGTGCTTGAAAATTTTCAAGTGCTTAAAATGTTCATCAAGAGAATTAGTAAATATTAAAATATTATCAATGTATGATAATATAAACTCAGAATATTTAATGAATATTTCGTTCATTATATTCTAAAATTCTGACGGAGCATTCTTTAAACCAAAGGGCAATACATTCCATTCATAATGCCCGAATGGTACTGTGAAAGCAGTTTTATATCTATCTTGCTCAGCTATCTGGATTTGCCAGTAGCCTAATTTCAAATAAAATTTAGAAAATATTCTTGCTCTAACAATTCTGTTGAGCAAATCCCTTTTATTAGGGATTGGATATCTTATCCATTTTAAAAACCTTATTAAGAGGTTTATAATTAATCCCCAATCTTGGTACTCCTCTCTCCCTCTCAGTATTATTTATTACATAAATGATGTGCAGCTCCAAGGGAAATAGGATTTTCTTATTAATTTTTTCTCTATCAATTCTTGTATTTCTTGCTTACATATTTCTAGATATTGCTGGTTCATTTGACAAGGTCTGGCCTTGGTAGGGATGTCTTTCTCATTAAAGTCATCCACATAAGGAAGTGAAACAATATATTGTTTCCTATCCCAAAAGGCATTTGGAAGGTTACTGCAAGTCTGTAGTTTAAACTCTTCCTCTATTTGTTTTATTTTGTCTTTAGTCTCTAGTTTATTCAATTGGTCAGAGATTTGTATCTGCCGTATTTCCTTCTTAAAAAAATTGATTTGGTTTTCTTTTAAATCAATTTCTCTTATTTCATTTAATATTTTGATTATTGGATCACGAATAAATTCAAATGTTATTTCTCTACCCTTATAGACAATAGAAATACCATATGTATTAATATTCTTTATTGGCATGAGTTTTTCTTGGAAAGGTGTTCCTAGAATAACATGTTGTGTTATTTCTTTTACCACTATAAACTGTAGTGGAATTGCTATTGAATCTTTACAAACATTTACATATGTGACTTTATATGGTGCTATTAATGTTTTATTATTTGCAGCACTCAAAGTTTGCGTGGTGCGTTCACAATATTTTATTGGAATTACTCATTCGCGAACACAATTCAAGTCTGCACCACTATCGACTAGTACAATTAAATTTTTAATATAATACTTATTATTAATGAGTAAATCTATTTGTATGAACCATTTTGAGTAATGTAGAGATCTATTTTCTCTACTCACGTTTGAGGTTCATTTTCTTCTTCTTCAGACATACTGGGAGTAGAAGTATTACTTCTTTTAGAACTTTCTCCCTTTTCTGTATGATTTATCATATTTTGGCTATAGTCTCAAAATTAGCCCATCTTATTTGAGTAATCTTATCCTGAGATTTTAATTCCTTTATTTCTTTTTTCAATAATTTGATCTCATTTTGGAGATCTTGTATTGTCACAGGCTTTACTTCTCTGTGTTTATATCTTTGAAGAACTTCCTCCATTGTATAAAATTCTTCTTTATTTACTCCTTCCCCATTCAAGGAGTTTTTCTCTGATTTCTCCTCTATATTAAGGAAATCAATTAATTTTTTTCGTGCATTTCTACTGATTTCAGTAGATATTAGAGTTCTATAATTTCTCTTTTATCCTGTGTTGTCAATACATTAATTGACGAACCATTCATCTCTATTATTGATTTGTAATATCCTAAATAATGTTCATTTGAACATTCCTCACAAGTGCATTCACTATCACATTCGCACATATTAATAAAATCATCACTTGATTCCTCATCTGATGAACCTAATTCTTCATCAGAATTTATTAATAGTTTGTATAGGGTTTTCTTCAACCCTTCATCCTCTATATCTTTTTTTTGGTGTAACATCTGTTGGCATAATGGCCAATTTTGCCACATTTATAGCACTTTATTTCTTTAGAGGATTTTTGCTTTTGAGAAGATTTCTTCTCTTTACCTCTATTTTATCTTTAAAT